>CM035231.1:65381376-65981376 GCA_020226215.1 Sindora glabra
TTAAACTAATTTTAAATTAAAATATAAATTATATATACATATATTTATATATATTAAAAATATTAATTATATATACACACATGTATACATATATATAAAATAATAGTATATATTTATAATAACAAGTTTTGATAAAATGAAAAAAATAATGTAATATAAGTAAAAGATATAAATAAATATGTAATAAAATATAAATAAGATATCAATAATTTATACTAAAAATATTAAAAGAAATAATATAAATTTAATTGATTTAAAATTATAAAAATATTATATTTTAATTGTTGTAAAAGTATAAAATTTATAATTTTTAAAAAATATAAAAAATTTGCAATCAATCTGTTGATAGATTTTGGCCGGTTCAATGTAGGGCTTAAATTGGATCGTAAAATGCGATTGAGCAAAGGCTAAGGAATTCAAACAAAAGCAAGAAATAATTATGATATTGTCCCAACAAAATAAAAATTACGTTCGTTGCTTTGGTTGGATATTTTAAATAATAAATAATTATAAAGAAAACATAGCAAAAGGTGGAAGGCGTAATTGTTTGGCGTCGATGTTGACTAAATAATAGATTAGTAAAATGAATATTTAAATATGAAACTTAAGGAAAAATTATGTAGAACCCTTTATAATTTCCTTTATATGTGACTTACTTCTATATTATTAAAACATTTTATTTACCAACTTTTATTTATTTAATAGTATAAGTAATCATCTTTTGTTGATTTTTCGTTTATTATCTAAATAGATTAAATATGTGATTTTCATGTCATTTTATTCCCCTCTAATAATAAATAAAATTAAAGCTAATTCTGGAAAAGTCTCTTAACATTCTCCACCTATTTTATTAATCATTTTAATTATAATTAGGAAGCTTCTCCTTGTTAAATAAGTAAAAAATGATTTATTCACTCTTCTACAATAAAAACTAAAAATTTAGCTTCTTTTAAATATTTATTAATTATTAATATCTCAAAAAAATAAATTATCTTTTCATTTGTGTATATGCGCTATCCAATGATATTGATATCTTGTCTATAAATAATAAGAGCCGGAAAAAAATGTCATATAATAAATAAAAAATGATGAATTAGATGTAAAATAATAAAAGGCTTAAATAAGAAGAAAATAAAATTTAAAAGAATTGTAGAAAAAATAAAGTAGATTGAGAAGTTAGCTGTATAAGAGCATAAAATTAGAAAAGAATTTTAAAATGGATTAAAAAAGAAAGAGGTGTGAAAAACTGAATCTAAATACGTGCAAAGACATTCTATAAAAGAATATTAATATTGTCATCCTTTTATCAATCAATTATATAATATAACAAACTATATAAATGGTGAAGGATGAATTGTTTTTATCTCGAGTACAGTATCAAGCTTTTAATATTGTTTCCCTCTAATTAGAAGTGCAAATAACTGAAAAGTGATAGTAGATATATATGTATTAAAAATAGAATTTAAATTTAAATTTTAAATATGAATTAAAAATTATCATTAAATATACAATAATGAGATAAATTTATAAAAGTCAATCATTGGATATAAATGATTTAAAACTCAATTTCAAATTATATCTTCGGTACTTATAACATTTCTCGTTACGTAGAGTATGTAATAAGTAAATTAATTAATTTATTTTATTTTATTAGGTTACATTATTATTTAATTTTGTATCTATCTTATTACTCATAATTTTTTATACATAACTTGAATCAATTTTAGATATACAATTTTCAAAACTAATAAGATAAAATTTAAATGTAATACATAATTGTATATAAATAAAATTTAAATTATAATATAAATATTATAAAAATATAATTAAATTTATATCAATTTAATTTCTAAGTTGAAGATGCATTACACGTCTATATAAATTTAATTATTTATAACGGTTAATTTTTCAGTACTTAAACGTCAATATGGATGTAAACACGTTGCTACATTTTGGTGAAAGGAAACAATAGCCCGTGCAATATAATTATTTGTTTAAATATATTATTTTATTTAGTAATATCTAAAATTTTATAAAACGTTATAATGCAAAGAGTCATACCATGTTCTAGTTACATTACTTTTATTCTATTCGCTTTGATTAAATATTTTAGATTTTAAATAATAATTAAACGCGAATGTAAATTATTGCTTGTACAATGTTATTCTCAATTTACCCACTGCATCACTCCAAATTAAATTCAGCTCAATCTAATTTCTTTCCCAGCTCCATTTTGATAATTTAGAGAATTTGAGGGTCATTTCACAATTACAAAATCTTAACATTGAAAAGTGATATTTAATCAATTAAAGATCTTTCAACGCACCACAGCCGTTCATTAGATAGTAAACGGTTGCAGTAGTATTTTAACGGTGAGTGGAAATTTCTCTTTTTTAAAGCTACACTTCACGCCCCTTTACCGGCCAAATAGGTCTAGTCAGACAAAGACATAAAGCAATTGTATCAGAGAAGAGCCGTGGAACGAAATTTAAAAAGCAATAATGATGAAATTTTGCTAACTTTTAAAAGGAAAATATCTTGAAGCACTATGAAATTTAAAATTACTTGATCCTATATATTAGCATTATTTTCTAAATTAACATGAGCACACTCGGATGCGACTATGGCTTGCCTTCTTGTAAGATTCGACACCAAAGTTTATGCAGATAAGTACAAGGATGACTTTAATTTCATCCGTAACTTCCTGTAATTGATCTAATATTTTTGTGGAGGGCCTAACATTGATTTAAACATTATATTAATAAGGAGACTTCTTCTATCATTATTACAAATTTTATGCAATTATTTTCATAAAATTTATAATTTTTTTATAAGATTTTGTAACAACTTTTTAAGTTTTGGTATTGTAAGATCACTATTTTCTATTACCAAATTTATAAATAAAATTGACAAATTTTATAAAAAAATTATGAGTTGTACATAAATACTTATATTCTATAAAAATTCATATCAGCACAATCTTTTCTGAAGGTTGTCTTATAAATAATTATACCCAACGACAATATATACTTTGCTCACAGCGAATTTGATCATATTTTGGAAGTATAATTCGAAATGCGTGCATCTTGAACTTTCAACGTCAACAAACAACTGCACCAGATTCAATTATTGAGAGATTTCTCTATTATTTTGGAGGCACTAAAAAGCAATTTTGTATAATAAATATTATTATCCATAAGTTTATATTAAACAACATTATCAGCGAGACATTGTTGTAAAACCCAGCGCAACCTGGTTGGTTGAACCAGTCGGACTGAGACTTGGGACTCAAAATGAGCCAAAATGACCCCTGAATCCGGGAGTAGCCTTGATCAGGATTGAACAGTTGAAATGTAATCAAATTCTAGATAAACTGCTAACCCGGTTCTACTAGTTTTGGAATTTCCCTTTTTATCCGGAGTTAGCATTTACCAGGATTGAACAGATCTGGTCAAATTTTGGGTAAACTGTTAGCCCGGTTCAACCAGTTTCAGAATTTCATTTTGAAAAATAGTTAAACGTTTGCGGAGAGGTTTGAGCAGTTGACCCTTGGCCATGTAGAGAACGATCAAGCCACTTCGTCTGCCGCTCTCTCTGGTACATATGTTATAAAAACATATTTATCATAAAAGAAATCGTTACCTTATATTTACTTTTAAATGATTAATTTAACCAATCTCACTCATTATGATATTAGTTTAAATGTTATAAAATTTTATTGTGTAAAATTAATTTATATTAATAATAAATTAAATTTAAATATTTAAATTTAATTTATTATTAATATAAATTAATTTTACAATAGTATCCACTCATATATTATTATATATTATTAAAAAATTATTAATTTTTATTATAGTTAAAAAAATTTAATTATTATTTTTAATCAAATAACTTATCTTTTTTTATTCTTTAATACCATAAAATATTTTACATTGAAAATAAATTTAAACTCTCATATAATTAAGTATAGAGTTTTAAATAATACGTTTGTCTCTCTCTCGAGACTCGATTCCAGATTGAGTGAATAAATTTACACAAAACTTAATAACCTTTCTTTCTATTTTAGGACATTTTTTCTTTTTACGATTGGATATTAATCCAACAAATTATTACTGAGTAGGTTCCAAACCAGAATTCTAATAGATGCAACATTGCTCAAGATGGTGACCGGACCTGGCAATGCATGTTAGGATAACAACTCAGAGAAGGACTGCGCTGTGGGGCTTGGCATGTAATCAAAGCATTTTCTTTTTGCTGAAAATATTAGATGGAGGGAGGGTAATGATTTGGTTCAGGTCCATGTGCTCCCACGAAAAATATTTTTTTAGAATATAATTATAATTTATTTGGATACAAAAAATTATTTCATTTTTTTAATATTAAATATAAAATTATTTTTATTATTATAATTTTATATATTATTTTTAATTATAAATATAAATGACATATTATTTTTTTATAAATATATGTATATATAATTTTTTTATAAAAATATTTTTGTATGAAACAAATAAAGCCTTAATGAAATTCTTATTTGATCATATGAGAGATAAATTTTCAGGTACGTAAAGAATTACACTTTAAAGAGTTTATATATTTGTTTTTATTAATTTATGTTTATTTCTCTTTTAATAAAATAAAAATATTTCTTAATTTATAATATATATTATAAAAATTTATTTGAAAACATCAAATAAAACCTAACCCTAGTTAGTTTGACACAAAAGAAACTATGAAAACAAGAATATTAGAACCAAATTTTGGTTCTAGTAGTGTTAAATTTCTATTAATTTCATCTAAAATAAGATTTATGTTAATTTAATCTTTAAAGATTTAAAATCAAATAAAATTTTAATCTCCTAACAAATATTAATTATTTAGAACAAAGATTAAAATTTCACTTCAATTTAAATTTTTAAAAATTAAGTTTATATAAATTTTATCTTAAAAATAAAATTAATAAAAATCTAAGATAATACAAGTACCAAAATAGGATTTTTGAGGAACAAGAAAACAAGATCATATTATAAATGTATCATTTCACATGGCAGCATCTTAGTTCCGTTGCCCAATTGCAGCTCTCTGATCCCATTCTATCATTGCTAACAAACAAGATTTTATTTTTGAAAATTTGTTATTTAATATAAATCCGACAAATTTTAATGCCAGCAGACTATTATTGTAAAAGGAGCTTTGCATCCCCTGCCAACTAAAATATTATAAAATTCTATATAATTATATATTATTGTAAAACCATACATTTATTAATCAGAAAGATAAATTTGAATGTGCATCATGATCACGCATAAGAATCGTCATTGGTCATAAAACATGTAATCTATTGATAAATCATCTAATTTCTCGGCATTAATTTATTAATGCATTCAAGATTCGATAAAAAAATCTTACAAAATTACAAATCAAAGACAATGTTTACTAGATAAATCTTATAAATAATTTAAATAAAAAATTATTTATTTATTTATTTTGATATTTTGATTTTTGAGTGTGATGTAGAAGGGTTTTACTATGTATACTTTTTTAAAGACGCTTTAATCATACCTCATTTATAAATTGTGAAGTTTACAATTTAATAATTTTCATTATTTAATAAAGAGGAATATATGATATACTTCCGATTCCTGGCATATATCAAGAGCGGGCTAATAAGACCAAAGTCGATTTTTAGTCTGTACCCAAACCTATTATATCAGGGTCTGGATTCATTAATTAAGTCCTCCAATCTAGGATTTAAAAAACAGTTCGCAACCGCAATATTACTAGCAATATTGCTTTTTTGAGAAAGATCACATCCACGATTTTTTATAGTTTTAGACTGTTATGATTACATTTTTTTGTATTTATTCGCATCGTGATGGGACTGCGGTCGCAACAGCGATCGCGATCGTAACTGCAATTTAAATCCTTACCTCTAATATTGGTATTTAGACAAAAAAAAAATTACGCCCGAACTATTAAATGGATCAAGTTTGAACACCCCATTAAACAATCGGGTCGACCCGATCCCTTGGGTGCCCAACCTAGCATATATTAGCCCTTTTTCTGGGTAGATTAGCTGTGGGGGGTCCTCCTTCGAGACGCAAAAGTTGTGTTCTCTGCAATTGGTGCTCACAAAGAAAAAGCCAGTTTCTGAATTTTCAGTATTGGACGGCCGACTGTATTATTCCTCAACTAATTTAAAGTCAAGTTAGATTAGACATAATATGAGAATGAAGATAGTAATCATTCAATTTTTTACTCCCTTGGTAAATATCAGTTAATCAATATTTGAAGCTAGCAATTAGAATATTGAATTGCATTCGCACCCATTAAAAGTAATGAAGAAGCAAAAGCCAAAAAAAAAAGTCCAAAAAATTCTGAAACTAATTCTTTGTTTCTTTCTTAATCTAAGAAACAAAAGCAAAAACCAACTGATTAAAATTGGGTTCTTAGAGCAGTCTGGCTGTATATATATTTCCAACATTTGAAAACTTGTATTAACCGCACTTTATGGTTTGGACCTAAAATTTTAATTTATCAATCAATTAATAATCGATATCATATTATCTATGAATAAAAAATATAGCAATCATTTTTGCCTATTATATTTTTTTATTATTTGTATTCGTGGTGGTGTCGCTTCCTGTATCTACATCGTCCAACAGGGACAACACAGTTGTACAATTATAATTTTATGATATGATAATAATGAATAAAAACAAAAATAAATTATACATCCAGCATGAGCAAGACAACCGTGAAGAGTTTCTTCCACAATTATAATCTCAAATAAAAAATTGTGCAATATAGTTTTAATTTTTTTTTCAAATTCCGTGTTGTCCATTAATGTATAATTGTAACAACCATACCAGTTTTCCAACAATGTTAATCAAGTTCATAAAGTTCCAGAAGCTTCTTTAAGTAAATTTTAATTTATCTCTCTTTTTTAACGGTAGTTGTTTTCGTGTATAAAATAGGGGATATTTAATATATTAAGATTTATATTTTTAATTTTAAAATTTAAAAAATATAATTTAATAATAAAATATTTAATTTTTTTTTATAAAATGGACCTTCCCGAAATATAATCTAAAATGAGAGATGTATTATGATGAATAAAAAGGACAGGTGGCCGCAGCTAGTAGGGTTTAAAATTGGAGGGCATGCAGAAAGAAAAGGACAAAGGGAATCCACAGTCTGCAGGTAATCGGATGAATGAATGCACGGAGATTCCATTTTTGCGGATGAGTGAATGTTCCTTTGCACGTTAAAGACTCCGCACTGACAAGAGGCAGAAACTTATCACAAAACCGTACGTTAAACATAAATTGTGTAACGCAGCTGCCATGCGTCTATCGGTAAGTTGTTTTTTCTTATAGTCACGCCACACTTTTTTTATCTGGATCTGAATGGAATTAATCGTTGTATGAGGTGGGATTAATAAAATGATAATTTTTTAAAACAAAATAATCTTTAAACATCGAATTCATAATTTTTATATTAAGTTTGAAATGTCTTATTTATATTAAATTATATCACACTTTTTTTTAATCCAAAATAAGATTAAACTTTATTTGAAATGTAAGAGTACCTTGATTCTTTATCATATTAAGTGTCTCAACAAAAAAAAAAGTTTAAAATTATAACCACTCTCTCCAAATTTAGAATTCATTAATTAAGGATCAGTTAATTCTGAAGATATATATAAAAAAAAAAATGGTGTGAAGCACAGATACGTTGAATGCATAGATATCAATTCTACATAAAAACTAATTCGACAAATTCATTATCTTCGAGATCAATTTCTGAAACAAGAAAAATTCCTTGAGAGTAATCGAACCAACTTCCCAACACTCAATCATTTTTTTTTCTTAATAGAGAAATTTTTTGTTTGAAGTGTATTACCTTGACTTATATAAAAAGTGATAATCATGTTAGTTCCACTCTTTTCCAAATAAATAATTATATAGTTGAATGTGATTATACCATAATTAATTAAGTTATGTAGATCATAAACTTACAATTTGCATTTGTTATGGTTGGTCAATCTCATTGCTTGACATTGAAGATTTGAAGTTCGAAGAAAAACACAGACAATTTAACAGCATCTATTACTAAATAACATCAACAAAAGAAGACATAGATATTAAATCGTGTATTAGAATTTCATCCTTTTCTTTTTCTTTTTTTTATTATTAAAGTGACTAGAATATCAAATTATTATTTTAACATAAAAGTTATAGATTGATGTAAGAAAGTATCAATTTTCGATTAATGAAAAAGTAAATAACTCCTAAAATTACTAATATTTTGTTGAAACTTTCCTTTAAATAATAATTATGATACAAACTAAACATTTAGAGAGAGGGAGTATTTCTATGATAATACCAAAAAAAAATTAACACTAATTGTTCTTATTTTCTATTTTTCTTAAAAAAATAATAATTTAATTATTCTTATTTAAAAAAAAGTGAGAAAAGAGAACCTTTACTTTTTATCCTTCTTTCTGATTTTCTTCTAGACAAATTATAAAAGTTTCATAAAGAAAGAATAGTAAGCACCCTATATATATATATATATATATATATATATATATATATATATATATATATATATATATATACATGTTGATAATCCTTTTTTTTAATTTTATGCGGTGACTTAATTAAGTTATATAACACGAGATACTTTCTTCAATATTCTTTGATTCAAATCTCAAATTGCCATCTCTAATAATAATCTGATTTTGCACATCTAAAATGTGATCAAAATACTAACGGGCTTAAAATTATTTAATTTTGCCAGCTAAAATTTTGGGTCAAATAGTTCTTTACGTACATAACAGGCTTAAAATTATTTAATTTTGCCAGCTTAAATTTTGGGTCAAATAGTTCTTTACGTACATATATAAAAGTTCATAGTAGACGTTTCCTATCTATATATATTTTTCCTTACTTTTTTGGTAATAATATATATTTCCTTATTCAATGGTATTGTAAGATGTATGTGGAAAATATTATATTCCTTTTTCCAGCTAAAATTTTGGGTCAAGCAGTACTTTATATATATATATATATATATATATATATATATATATATATATATATATATATATATATATATATATATATTTCCTTATTAAATGGTATTGTAAGATGTATGTGAAAATATTCTATTTCTTTGCGCGTAATTATCTAATAATAGTGCTATAACATAACATAGTATCAAATGTCTACTCTTTTATATAATTTAAGAAGTTGAATTTCATCTATTGTTTGTACAAATAAGCTTTACACTATATATACTCTTCTATGTACAAGGAATAATTTAAGATTTTGAATTTCATCCATTGTTAGTTGAAATAAATTTTATACAATTACATATTCAATGTACTCAAGATTCATAGGCCAGTGAGATTAATATTTTTTTTATATATTATATAATGATGTAAGTATAATATTTTCATATACTCATAAATTGTACTAATATATGTATTAGGTAATATAATAAAATATTTACTATTAGTTATTCATAATTATGTTCATGTGATTCCTTTTAACCATTTTAATAATTACATATAATTAACGCGAACTATTAAAAGAAAGGAAAATGGTTAAGCGTCAACGTATCTTGAAGGTAAATAACATGAACAAGTATTATTTTTGTATATATTATTAAAATGAATTGTTATATTATATATTTTAAGCATATGAATATATGAGATATTTTATAATAAATTTTAAGTAAATTTTGAATATATTCAGTAAATATTAAATTCCCTTGTTTTTGAATTTAATTATTTGATCTAAAAAATATATTTATTTTGTAAAAGTTATATTTAAAATAATATGAATTTTTTTTAAATTGATAACTAAGTAAAAATCAAATCTCTCTAATTTATTGATAGAATGGGTGGTTTGGACTTAAGAGATATATTTTAGTAGAGTTATGATTGATTTCTCTTTTAGTTCTAGTTAAAATCTAACAAAAATTAAAATAAATTTACAAAGAAAATGTGCAGTGGACGCAAGTGCCGCCACTGGCTTCTACTGTACATATTATATATAGTAATATTAATAAAAATTGTTAAAATTTTTATTGATATTAAAAATTTTAATTGTTTTATTTAAAAAATTTAATTATTATGTTGTTAATAATATAGTTTTTATTTATTGATAATATTAAATATTTTATATTGAAAACAAATTAAATTTAAATTTATAATTTAATATAAACCCATCAATTTATGACCATATATGTAATTATAATGATGAGTACTTAAAAAAAAAAAAAGAAGTCGTGAGCAAATGATCGGCAGATAAGGCTTGAGGAAAGGGATAAAATCAGCGAGCATGGTCCTCGTGTGTCAATCATGCCATAGATATTTAACATTTTATATATTTTTTCCCAGCAAAAGTGGAAAATCCACAAAGTTCACGCGTACAAAATATAAAATGAATTTGAAATATAAAATAAGATAAAGCCTGCAAACTATTTAGTATCCAGCAATGTTTTATATATTAAAAATAAGATTTAAAATTAAATTTTAAATATAAATCAAGAGTTATTATTATATGTAAGATAATAGAATAAATTTATGAATTTAATTTTAAATCTTATTTTTGTAATATATAACATTTTTATTTATTATTACCTAAATCATAAGTCAAAATTTTCGATTTTATATTCTATCTTTGAGAAATAAAGAGAAAAGGTTGTGTAATTTCATTGTGTTATTTTTATATCATATCTTCCAATTTTTTTTTTTTAGTTTTTGTAAAGAAATTGAATTTTATTGTTAATCACACACCGTCTACTAAAAGATGCAATATTTTTGCATAAAAAATAGATGCGAATTAAAATATATTCTGCCTGATCTCAAAGAGGGATCAAATCAAGTTGCTTATATCTCATAGCCATATTGCTACACATAAATATATATATTAGCACGCTCAATGAAATTGAGTGGATAGTTAGTAGACTGTTAGTAGGTGATTCCATGAGAGAGACACAGATAATTAGTGTCCCAAAACACAAAAACATCCAAATTACAAAAGCTTATGGTTCCAAATATGTAGTATTTTAGTGCTCCTCTTTTTCTACCTTTTTCCACTTTTTATGTTAACAATGATTAATTTAATAAAAATTTTATAAGTACTTAAAATAAAATTTAAAATATTTTATATTAATTAAATTAAGTTTTATAAATTTATTATATTATTTTATATTAAATGATATTTTTAATTTATATTTAGAATTTAGTTTCAAATTTTATTTTTTAATTTCATTTTAATTCATATAGAATTATTGTTAATTTAATTACAAGCCAAAAGTAAGACGACAAAAGGAGAGTTTAAGTTGGGCAGATCATTTGAATTCTATGTATACACGGTAAGTATGACCACCACCATAAAAGTCACTAATTCTCGGATGCATTTAATCTATCCACATCCATAAAAAGATAAACCCAACTTTTCATTTTATTTTTCTTTTCTCCTTTTCATAGCATGTTCAACTCTTCATCTGGATAAGCTTACTTTCTTGGTTAGTAGCTTCCTAGAAGGAAATTAGGAGTGGACAGGGTGAACGTAGAAAAGGAAAGGCTTTTTGTCTTCTACCCTGTTTTTCATGTGAGGAAAAGGATTTTAAAATTTAATTATTTATTCTTTTTTAATGAGTAATATTATATGAAAAAAATGAAATCTGAAATCAAATTTTGAACAGATTTTAAGGATTATTATTGAATATAAGATAGTGAAATAAATTTATAAAATTTGATATATTAAATATAAAAAATTTTAAAATTTATTTTAAAATTTATTTTTGGCACTTATAATATATTTCTTTTTTAATACCCTAACATTAAAAAAACTTTAACAAAAGATAGGATTTGGATCATGTCATATTTCTTTTATTATTTTTTTTGTTATTTTCAAAAACATACAGATACAATTTTTATTTTAAAATTCATTATTTTTTATTGGGACTTGCAATTTCAAATAAAAAAAAATATGTATCTATCTCTCTTTAAAATTTATCATTCTTTAAAAAAGAAGATTTATTTCCTTTAAAATGTTACTCAAATCTCTCGCTATTAATCTGCTACTTAACTTTTTTTTTTTTTACAAACCTTAAGTAAGTGTATGATATATGCATATAAGGAATAAAAACATTGCTCTGATTATAAATAAAAAAAGTAAATAATATTCATCAAATTTTATATTTATGATCAAGATTAATACATAATTAAAATCTCATATGATTATTTAAAATTATTATATAATTTTATGTTTTATATTTTATATTTTAATTTTAAATATTAATATAAAATTCAATAACTACGATCTAATCCTCTCACTTTTGTAGAAGAGCAGTTTTCACCCTTAATATATCTCTCATGTAGACTTATACAACACATATAAATGAATGATAAAAATTTTCCACAAGTTTAATTCTACTTGTACAATTAATTCAGTTTAAATTATATTACATGTACCTCTATAAAAACACCTTTTAAGTAGTAATTGTCCAAGTAGTGTTCTTCTATACGTAAACGATGATAGAAATAAATTAGTGAATTCCTACCTAACATCACTATATATCTCATGCACAGACAATGGAAGATAACATGAGATTTATTATCTTTATTTAAATGCTAAAATCTAAACTCTGTTTCTAACCTAAAATCAATTGAAGCAGAATCGGTGAGTACTACTATGAATATGAATTTGTATGAAAGAAGAATAGAAAATAAATGGGATTTCTAAACTGTAATTGCTTAAAATTTTGAATTATATAAAGTGGTGGAAGTTGTCTCTTCCGTGGCAGCGGCGGGGATGGTGAGATCACCAGCAGACATGGTTTGCAGGCAAAGAAAGAACAAAATATAAAATTTCTGAGACCCCAAAACAAACAAAATAGGATGAGTTCTGCCGCGTCGGGAAGATTTCAAACTTCGGAGTATTGTGATGATTTAAAAAATTATCATATTAAATTTGTTTGATCACAGTTATGCCAAGAGATTCTAAATTTAATTTTTAAAAGTATTATTATTGAAAGAAATTTATTATTTATTATTCTTATATTAAATAATTTTCATACTAAAAACTATGGAAAACAGTTCTTATATAAAAAATATAGAAATACCGAATCAAATATCGCAAAATGGAATAAGAAAAGGAACTGTTGGACTTTGTGGGACCAGAGAAGCAACCCACAGAAAGCAGCACGGAGAGGTGAAGCCTGAGCCAGAAGAAACCGGGCAGCTTACATACATACGACGTCTCTCTATTTTGTTTCTTCTGGTTCTAGAGAAAATTAATAATTTCGGTCTTCAGAATATTGAGGTATTTGAATCTAGTTTTTAAATTTTTTTCAATTTAATTCTTAACTCAAAATGGTCCTATTATTAATTTTTAACTTGGAATTAACGGAGAGACTCAGGTAAATGATATATAATATGAATTATTATATCTGACGTAAATATATACTGTCCACAACTTACGCTCTCATTTTGGCAATATAGACTTTCAAATAACTTTGACGTAAATATATACTGCTCCCAGCTTATAAAACACCTTACCATCCTTCTCACGATAAGATTAATTACTTTGAAATAACTTTGAAATCTAAGATTAAATTGAAATAAAAATTTTTGAAAATTAAATTGACACACCTCAAATTTTATATTCATGTATTATGAATTTTAATCTAATTATGCTTGTATTTTTCAATTTTGAAAATATTACTGTTCACACTTTTTTTTTTTGCCGCAGATAATATTATAAATTTAAAACATGAAATAAAGAATACGATTTTTTTTCTTTTTAATAAAAGAAGATGCAATGATAATCAAAAGATAAAAATAAGTTAGGTCAAATTAAATTTGATTAAGCCAAATTTACATTAAAAAAATTGGACTAGCCTTAGGTTTAAAATTTGACTTGACATACTTTTTACATAAAGTTCTAAAGCTTAAACTAACTTGTTAATTAATATATATAGGCTTTCAAATAAATAGTAAATATTAAAAAAATGTTACTAGGAGCAATTTAAGCTAACTGAATATGAACTTTGATATTATTACTTAAATTAAAATTAATAATAATATTTTAATTTAAAATTGCACCCACTTTATAAAATTTGAAGTTTAACCCAATTTGATTTAATCAAAATTAGTAAACATTACAAAATTTAACAATCATGTGAATATTATAATAACAATTAAAAATTAATCATTTAAATAACCATAATATAATATAATAATATAAATTAAAATTAAGAAAATAGGAAAGAATTTAAATTTTCATACATTTTTTAAAATGGATATAATTTTTTCTTCTGAATATTATAAATATTTATATAATATAATATAATATTAAAAAAAACGACGGGCTTATACATTAAGATTCAAATAATATGATTTAGCCTGCTTTTTAAAATAGACTAAAAATTTAACCTAAGTATATTTTATTTTACAAATAAATCAAGTTACATCAAGCCAGATCAGAGGTATGTTAAATTGTTAAGGATCTAGAAATTGGATCATCTACTTCCATGTCTAACCAAATTAAGCCTAAAAAAAATAAGATTCATTTAATTTTTTTAACAGAAAATGTGTCTCTCTTATTATTTGGAATTGCCTTTCCGTGTCCTTCCTTCTTAAACCTTAATTGAGTCTGCAATGAAAGATTAATATCCTTTTTTTTTTAATGTTGCTAATTCTCTCGTGCTATAATTAATTTATTCCGACTTCCATAGAGTAGTTGATTAGGAAATTGACTGAGTTTAATGGCTCCATTATGAATGTTAATTAAATATATCTTTCCAAAGAAGCAAAACTAATGTGAGTCATACGCAAAATTTATCACGTTGTGAGCTAATGTCATTGCAAATTAGTCCTCTTCCTCTCTCTTTCTTCCTCCATAATAACCTCATTAATTATATTAATAATGGGTAAACATACAAAAATTATAATTTTATACATATTTTTATTTATAATAAATATATAAAAATTATAACTTCATTAACATAACATGCATCTAAATTTTTAAATTTCGGCCATGAACTCAGATTTTGAATCAAACAAATTTAATCACGCAACAAAAAACTCATGAGAGAAATTTGAGTTATTTGAGCTTTGAGAAGTGACAAGTCTTCAAAGTTTTATACAAAATATAACCTTTATAAAAAATTCTTAAAATATAATATTTTAAAAAATATAAAATTACATATAATAAAAAATTATTAAAATGTATTACTCTTAAAAATGTAATTAATTTACAATGATATATTATATTTTTATTTATTCATAATATAAAAAATTTTGTATTAACAGTCGATGCAATAAGAAAATGACCAAATATTAAATCTTCCAAATTCACAGCAACACACCGACAAGAATTGACCAAGACCAAGGGAGCGCGCACCAGCCACCGTAAACGTTTATGTTGTTGGACACTGCAAATGCCTTCCTTAGCTGCTGCCTCCGACTAATGAATATTATTCTCCACTCATCTAAGTTTTTTCCCACCAACATTCCTTTATTTTCTAAAAGTATTTTAATTTTTTTACATAGAATGTCTTACGTTTTATTTTATTCAATTCTGTACTCACCAATGTTTTCAGATTTGGATAATTTGAGTAGATTAAAATTGAACCGATTCAATTGTGATGGTTAAATTAATTATTATTTTTTTATATATAATAAATTATATTATATATTATATATATTTATATAAAAATAAATTTATTTAATTAAAATAAATTTATTATTATATTTTCAAAATACAAACAAATATGAATTTTACTGTAATTACAAATAACTTAATAGCTAAAGGAATAATTGATAAGAAAATTCATATCAAAAACCTCTACAATAATTGAAGCATAATATTTAATATTATTATTTACTAGAAATTTTTATTTTAGTGAGTTCAAATATATTAACATAATATTATCTTTGATATATACTTTAATATAATATAAATATAATAACAATTCATTTTGTAATAAATAAATGAAAATAAAATATAAATTAAATTAAATAATTTAAGAGGTAGTTGTGTTAATATAACTCAAGAAACTTCATTCACTTTACTCTTTAAACATATAATAAATCTTTAAATTTAGATAAGATTTTTTTATATAAAACTTTTGAATTAAATAAAACATGAAAAAAAGAATGAATTGGGTCATTAGTTCAACTAAGTTTTTATTGAGTTTGATTGAGGAAATCTAAATTTTTATCAAGTTCGAATTTGAGAGTTCTTTCAAACCATTTTTATCCTCGAATGTCAGTCTAATTGATTGAACCAATTGAACTAATTTAAGTTTGTGAATATTGTTACTCACCTATTTGATAAAAAAAAATGAAAAAAAATAAATAGATATTTTGTTAAAATAAAAAGTGTGAATATATTGCATTCTTATGATTGGTTTGGCATTAAATATTTCTAAAGTTGATTTCAAATTATTTGTAAATATATATTTTTATTTGGAATATATTGATCATGTATAAAATTCAACTAGAAAGTAAATTTTGATGATAACATAATAAATATAATATTAGAAAGGGGGATAAATTTTTTATATATAATACGTATTTTGAGTCAAATGAATGAATTGTAATTAAATTGTTGCTAAATTTGATGGATTTCATAAATACACAAATATAATTAAAATAAAATTTGTAAATAAAATAAAATATCTTTTTACTTAAAGTGAAATACTATTTAAAAATTATTTAAAAGTTAAAAAATTTTGATTTTTAATTATATTAAATAATGGGTTAATCTTACACTGTTATTTGATATTACCTTAATTTTTTTCTTTTTTTTTTTGAATTTTTACTTATGATTTCATACGTGTATCTTAATTAATATGTCACTTTTGTTATAAAAAATGTAAATATGATTAAATAATTTTTTGTGATAATTACGCAAAATCTTGAGAGAAATATTTTTTACCTAATTAAAATAGAACAATACTATTTACATTTTCTTTTCTTATTCCTCTCTCAACCTATTTTTTATATTAAAAAATAAGTTAATTAAACTTTTTTATGAACCTAATTTTTTTTATAGCTACAGGAGAATGAAAAAAAGAAAGTGCAAGCAGTATTATTTAATAAAATAATACAATTGGTTTCAAAAGCAAAACCGGGTTAGAGCTGCTTGGCGTTGTTATTGTAGATGCGTTGACGACATTATCAAATTCCAAATTAATCATAGATTTACAAGGAACTGAGAGCGAAAAAGAGGTAAAAGTAAAGACAGGATTTCATATTCCGATGAGAATAATGTTATAAACGACTCAGTTTTTTAAAAGGTATTATATTTAATATATTAATATTTATATTTTTAAATAATTTATTTGAAGATTAAAAATAATTTAATAATAAAATATTTAATTTCTTAAGAAATTAAAATTTTCATAATATAATTTTTAAAATGATTAAAGAAATTATTTATTAGTAAAAAAAATTAAAATCATATAATAAATTGATGGATTTAACCTTACAAGAGATTTTAAATTTTAGAACTTCATAATCCATTCTGAAATAAATGTGTAATAATTTTCATTATTGAAACTGTGTGATAATTTTGTTACCTAAAAAAAAACTGGGTGATATTTCTTTTAATCGTATTTAAATTATTAAATATATATAAAGTTAAATTCAAAATATGTAAAAAACAATTTTTTTAATAACAATATATAGCACCTAAATTAAATACACGACGTGAGTGATAGTTTGAATTTGAAAGTAAGATTTTTTGCAGATGAATAAGACAAAATAGTGACGATATGATGTCCCTTCAGATCCTGATTGCTGTCCGGTTTTCATCCCCGCCCGTTCATTTTGGTGGCTCTTGTTAAATGCGGCTACGGTCTTGGGTCGAATTTTTACTGTTTTCTTTTCTTTTTTTTTCAAAATCAGCAACTAATTTATTCGAGTTCCCTTCTAAGAATAAATTTGTTTTAATAAAATTAAATACGTAATTCTGGATTTAATAATATATATTAAAAACAAAATTTAAAATTTAAATTTAAATTTAAATAAAATATTATTATTAAATATAAAATAATAAATAATTTTATAAATATCAATTCGATAAATATAAAAAATTTAAATTTAAATTTTGAATCTTTTTTTATATTTATAATATTTTTTCCAGATTTGGAACTCTCTAAAACAATATGCTTAGGATTTAATTGTTACGTTGAAATTTTTTTATAAAATATAATTATAAAATATTACAATAAAAATATTTTATTTATTTAATATTAAATATAAAAAATTTAAAAATATTATTTAAAAATTTTACTTTTTTATTTTCAAATTTTTAAGTATTATTTTTTAATCATTAATATAAGTGGTATATCAACTCTTTATTAATATATATATGATATTTTAAAAAAAATACTTTTTATAAAATAAAGAAACCTTAATTTGAATTTAATCTTCCCTCAAATATTTAATGATAAAAATAATTTAATTCCCATTATTTATATATTAGATTTGATTCAATTTAATAAAGATGAAATATATATATATACAAAATAGAATTAAAAATGATAAGAAAAGATTATAGCTTACTATTAATGTAGTAATACATAATTAAATAAGGAGGAAATAATAATATATTAATATATTATTAAATTTAATTATGTATAATGTTAATTTTTTAATATATGTGATGCACTGTAAACTTTTTAAAAAAAAGGATAAGCAGCGTAAAATCCAGCAATATATCCAAAATAAAAAGGGCAGAAAAGACAGCACATCCCAATTCCAGGGAAGTGGTAGGAATATAAATAACACTATTTTGACGTGTTCGGCGGGAAGAATTGACGGTGCACAATTTAAAAAATGTTTTAGGTAAAAAATTAATATCAGTAATTAAATTTTAAAATTTTTATATTTATTAAATTAAATATATAAATTTATTTTTTATTTTACATTTAATATTAATTTTTAATTTATATTTAAAGATTAATTTTAAAACTTATTTTAACATATATAATATTGTTAATATTATTAATATAACAATATATCAATAAATCTAATTATGTAATAATTTAATAATTTTTTAAAATATATTATATAATAATATATTAATAATTAAATTTAATAATTCATTAACCGAATATTCTTCCGTTGACTCTGTATCGTAACGAGAGGGTCAGTGGCGCATCTTTGTTGTGATTGCAGACCATCACATCGCATCATCTAACTCGTTTATGACCAATCACTCTTAAACAAGTGACAAATTAGTACCATAACACGGCGGCATGAATGCCCTGTATTGAGTTTTTTTTCAAAAACATCCGATATTTAATGAATCATATTAAATTTTTAATTAATTTGAATTCAATTTAATTTTTAATCGTGAAAAAGTTATTTTAAGATTTTTTTACATAAAACTTAAATTTAAAATTCTATTTAATAAATACTAAACTTTTTATCATTAAAATTAATAAATACAAATTCTTAGCTATGTTTTGAAAATGAAACCAAAAAATTGTACAAAAGAAATATCATAATATAAGGAATTAAAATAAACAAATATCCTAATTATATATATAAATGGGATAAAAATTTACATAATTTAAAATTAAGTTTATCATAAACTTTTTTTGTCTCCCAATTTCTCTTATCATCTTAACAGAAGGAATTCAAATTTTCGTCCCCATTTCTCCTTCTAAATCATTTTTCTCCAATTTTCTATATTCATCCAAACAAATCCTAAGATAATTTATGTTATTTATAATAGTTTACAATCTCTTGATAATTTTATTATTGTTCTTGACATGCTGCACTTAAAATATAATAATTACTGACAGAATATTAATCTAATAAAAAGTATGTTGATCTTTAATGAATTTTACTTATTAATGAATATAAATTCAAATGTTAAAGATGTCCTTTATTGAGAGGAGAGAAATTTTTTAATCCTATAATTTTTAGAATAATTTTCCCATGTGATGCCTAGAAAAAATAATAATCAAAATCATATACATGTCGTTTAATCTTTCATGCATAAAATTAAGAAAAGTTTTATACATCCAAACCTCATATTTATAATGAAAATACACATAGACAATGTTTAGGAGACTTAAATAATGTAAAATAAAAATTTAGGAGAAATCTGAAAGAACTCTTATCTTTTAAGAATTAATTTTATAATTTACTCTTTATTTTATTACCCTTATAGTTCCATCAAAAAGAAAATTACACATGATTGAGGCATTTTAATTACATATTAGATCCTCTTCTTTTTTAATTTTTAATGGTAACTCATCTCTTGCTCAATTTTAATGTGATTATAGAGATCTTCTTTGTAGTTTCAAATTTTCAAAATTTATTTAGACATTTTTTATGAATAAAAAATACTATATTCAAATTTAAAATTGAACTTTTTATCAAAAAAATGATAAAAAAAGATGATTATATAATTCAAAATTTTGAATGAGATATTCTAAGTATTTTATAACAAAAATACTCTAATAAAATTTAAATAAATAAAATATGACTTATTAATGCATTATTTTTTTATAATATAAAAGTGGTAATTTACTTAATATACACATACAAGATTTTGGATTTGAATCCTAGACATGATAGGAAAGAATGTTATTAAAATAATATTAGTATCACTACACTACTAAAATAGCATCTATAAATATATTAAATTTTGATGTACATGTAATAAGTTTTAACATTTTGAACTTAATAGATCCAGATTTTTTATTGCAAAATACATAGTTTATCTGATATTATTTCAATCTAAATCTATAATTATTTTTATTGAATTATTATATCCATAAAAAATTTAAATTTAAATTTAAATATAATATTCTTCTATGTATCAAGGAAATTTTGAATAAAATTTGAAATTAAAATAGAGGGTGGAATAATTTTATTAAAATCCAAAGATTGTATTTTCCCTTAAAAGAGGTCAAATGATTTCACCTTGTATTTATTATTCCACATTTGCCTAAAGTCTCCTGGATTAATTATTTTCTTTCTCATTCGTGTAATTTTCCACCAATTAATATTAATGTAATGCTAATGAAAAATTAAGATTATAAAACGGGCCGGTCTGTGACGAGCAAGATCTATATTATCCCGTATTAAAAAATAAGTTCAATTTTAAGGGTCCAAACCCATACAAAATTTGTGCAGATATGGGTTGATCCGTAAGTTTTAACTAAAAATCTATGAACTTTACGGATATAGGTCGGTCCGTCGTGGATCAGATTCATGACAAGTCAGTCCGTATTACCCACATTTAAAAATGGGTTTGATTTTAAAGATTCATATCCGTAAAAATGAATTGCAAGCCGTCAGCTGATTCACGGGCCACAGGTCACGACTTATTTGACAGCCCTAAAAAAAATGTTATAAAATAAATGCATTCAAAATCAGCTAGCAACATATGATAGGAAACCGCTCACCATGTATTCTTAAATGGTTCTTATTTTGATTTTTCATTTTATTTTTAGTTAGAGATAAAATATATTCCTTTTCTTTTCCTTTATATTGTTTTTAAATTTCAAAAATATTCGACCTATATTTCAGTTAGATAGATATATATTTTCAAGTGAATGAAAGTGTGGTGAATTTTAAGGTGCCCCTAGGGATTTGGTACCCGGGGTGGTATGGTAAAATACAAGCTATTAGATAAGATTACTAAGTCAATGCTAAAATTTTTGTAATCTCATCCAGTGACTTGTATTTTACCACACCATCCCGAGTACCAAACCCCTAAAGATACCAAATGAAAGTATTAGATATAAAGTTGATGATACACGAAAGTGCTAGATATAAAGTTGATGATACACGAAAAGTACATTAAAGTGGGTAAGAGATACAATAAGAAAGTTATTAAATGATATATAAATGGCCAGAAATTTCAGTAGCACGGTGAAAATTATAAATTTATTTGTTATTGTAAAAAATTAGAAATAATAAAATAGATATAAAATAAATATTTATCAAAAAATAAATATAAATATTTTTTATATACCAATAGCTGTTAAATACATTGAACCGGTGCGTCGGTAATTTGCGATAAAGCAGCCAGACCATTGGCTCCATCACCTGCTCTCATTTGACATCATAAAGACATTATTGACACTGGCATTGTTACTGCCACGTGTCATCATCCATTACCTAACAAATTCATGTTGAAAACTACAACGCCTCCCACGATTCCGACGCGTGTCCTCCTAACCGTCCGCTCTTGCATTCGCTGTAACCGCATTCTAGGGGTATAACCGTAATCTGAGCCTAAACAAACGGCTATAAAATGAAAACCCGGTGCAGCGAAGGAAGAAGAAGAGAGGGCCAGACGAGCAAATACGCACTGCGGCTGCTGAATTGTTTTGAGGAAAAGCAAAACTAAAACAAAATAAAGCTTTCGTCTCTCTCAGTCGCCGGGAATGCAGAGAGATGAGTGGTCCTGCGCTTACGAGAACTGAGGTTGGTGGTCCAACCAAACGCAGAATCGGCGGCAGAAATTGCCACCGCAAACACGTTGAAGACGGGTGAACCGGAAACCCCATTAACCTCCTTCTCTCTTTCCTCAGTTCTCAATTCTATTATCAATCTGAGCTGCTGTGTGAACAATTTCCCAATTTTAGATTTTTATCCCTTTTTGTAGTTGATTTTGAATTTGATTGCATAGATGGGTGACAGAGGTAGGGATCCAAATGCAATTAACTCTACTCTGCTTCACGGCAAGTACGAGCTCGGCCGCCTT
Source organism: Sindora glabra (assembly GCA_020226215.1). Classification (NCBI taxonomy): domain Eukaryota; kingdom Viridiplantae; phylum Streptophyta; class Magnoliopsida; order Fabales; family Fabaceae; genus Sindora; species Sindora glabra. Next base: position 65,404,146 of record CM035231.1, read on the forward strand.
CTCGGCCATGGCACTTTTGCCAAGGTCTATCACGCCAGGAATTTACAGACCGGCAAAAGTGTGGCCATGAAGGTCGTGGGCAAAGAGAAGGTTATTAAAGTTGGCATGATGGAGCAGATCAAGAGAGAAATTTCAGTCATGAAGATGGTGAAGCACCCGAACATCGTCAAACTTCATGAAGTCATGGCGAGTAAATCTAAGATCTATATTGCCATGGAGCTCGTTCGTGGTGGAGAACTCTTCAATAAGGTTGCCAAAGGCCGGTTGAAAGAAGACGTGGCGAGAGTCTATTTCCAGCAGCTGATTTCCGCCATCGATTTCTGCCACAGTCGCGGCGTTTACCACCGCGACCTGAAACCGGAGAACTTGCTTCTGGACGAAGATGGAAACTTGAAAGTTACTGACTTTGGGCTCAGTACTTTCTCCGAGCACTTAAGACAAGATGGATTGTTGCATACAACTTGCGGTACTCCGGCGTATGTAGCTCCTGAAGTAATCGGTAAGAAAGGCTACGATGGCGCTAAGGCTGATATCTGGTCTTGCGGTGTCATCCTCTATGTGCTTCTCGCTGGATTTTTACCCTTTCAGGATGATAATTTGATGGCTATGTACAAAAAGATTTACAGGGGCGACTTCAAATGCCCCCCGTGGTTCTCCTCGGAATCTCGCCGGCTCATCACCAAGCTTCTGGACCCAAACCCGAATACCCGGATCACGATTTCGAAAGTGATGGAGTCATCTTGGTTCAAAAAGCCGGTTCCCAAGAGCATGATGCGGCGGACGAAAGAGGAACAGGAATTCGATTTTGACGATAATTCCGACAAAACAAAGCAACAGCCGGCGACGATGAACGCGTTTCACATAATCTCGTTGTCGGATGGATTCGATTTGTCGCCGCTGTTCGAGGTGAAGAAGAGGGAAGAAAAGGAGGAGCTGAGATTCGCGACGACGAGGCCGGCGAGCAGCGTGATATCGAAGCTGGAGGAGGTGGGGAAGGCGGTGAAATTCAACGTGAAGAAGAGCGAGACGAAGGTGAAGCTGCAGAGGCCGGAATGCGGGAGGAAGGGGAAATTGGCCATCGCGGCAGAGGTATTTCCGGTGACGCCGTCGTTTGTGGTGGTGGAAGTGAAAAAGGATAATGGCGATACCTTAGAGTACAACCAATTCTGCAGCACAGAGCTTCGGCCTGCACTCAAAGACATCGTCTGGACGTCGCCCGCTGAGAGTTCAACACCTGCTTGATGATATGAATTCGTGTCGTTTTTGGAATTGAAGATTTAGATCATTATTGTCGTTTAAGGCAGTAGCAGTGTGTTCGTGTTTAGAAATAGTCTTGATTTTTGTAAGAATTCTATGTTTGATCAGTCCATTAAGTGAAATGCGTTGATATTGGAAGTCCAAAACAAATGAGAGAAGAGGTAATGGATTAACAACAAACGTTGTTAGGGACATACAGAATTGAATTGTTTGAGGACTTTGTGTACAGTTATGTCATGCTGATTGCGTGAATATGTATGTGAGAGTGGATTATTGTGGTTTTGCTGTTAATTACGTGGTCATTTAATGCCCTTCTTAATTACCACCTAACTGTGAATTGGTTTCACATCATTTTCGTTTACGTATGGAAGCTATAGTGTCAAAATCCAAATACTAATATTCAATTCAATGGTATATACCAAAGGGTGTGGTTGTTGGCTCAAAACTAGTAAGATCATTACACTAGTGAGGACCGGAAACATCCTTATGCCACATGAGAAGGAGTAATTAATGGCGAATGCCTTTTTCTTCTTGATTCACTCCCTTAATCAAGGGTTTTTTTTCTTTTTTCACCCAAGTTTCTCTTTATCTTTTGATATATAACTTATTCAAGGTAAAAAAAATAAATAATAAATTCTCTTCAATAATAATATTTTTAAAAATTAAATTTAAAATTATTTAGATTATAATATTTTGAGACTCCAACTGCTATTGTTAAGCTAATTAATAATTAGAAGTACTATTATTAGAAGGAATTTACCATTTATTATCCCTATTCCAAATTGATCCCATACCAAAAAGTATGAGAATATTTGAGTGTAAATTAAAAAAAAGTTAAGAGTTATTTTTGTAGAAAATATTTTTTTGTAATAATATAAATTATAGAATAAAAAAATATTCTATTTGATAATAAATAATATTTTATTTATTCAATATTAATTATAAATATTAGAACATCTTCTTTATTCCCTCTACTATTAGCATTAAGTAATGTAAGTTTTTTTAAGTAAAATATATAAATAACATATTACTTATTTATTTATATATAAACAAGTAAAATTTTTCAATGAAAAATACCTTTCAAATTTGGGCAAAAGAAAACGAAGCCTAATAATATTTATTTTTTTCATATATTATATAAAGATTGGGCATGTCATCACAATTTTATTAAGTTTTAATCTTTTAAGAAGGAATTCTGACTAAGTCGGATTATATATAATTTTATTTATTAGAATTTAAGTTAGATGTTTGTTTATAAATGCAACTAATTCATTGTGGCTAGCTGAAAATTATTTACAAATACATATATGGTAACATGAAAGGAACGAATGAGGTCAAACGTCATGAAAGTAATTATATGATGAATAGGAGATAAGAGCTTAGTTTGGCTTGTGTGAATTGATTATATGATATAATGTTGAAGCAAATTTTGCTGTGGCTTTGACTACAAATGCAACTAAAAGCAATCCAACTAAAAAGCCAAATTGATGCCCTGATCTTTAAGTTTGGCTGTGCATGTTTCCAGCTGTGACCAGTCTTGAACCCTCTCGGAAGGTGCCATAGTTATTCAAACTTCGAGCTTTGTCAACTAAGTATGGATATGCGAGATGGATTCCATGAGTTTTTACAAATTTGAATTTTTTAAAATCGAGCCTATTTCGAATGAAAAATTTACGGTTTAATACGTTTTGGAACGGTTTGTATCCACTCAAATTGTCAATTTATAATTAAATTTCACAAATTAATTTGCGTCTATCATAAGTTTTGATGAATTTAAACTTTTTAAGATTAAATCTATTTTGAATATAGATGTTATAAATTAGTCCATCATATACTTGATTTGTATTCATGAAAAATCGCCTGATTAATTAACATCCCTAGAAACTTCTCATGGTGTATCCTTACATAGATATGATAATATCATAAGTAAATTTGCAGTGCATAAATATACAAAATATATACTCACTTCCCTCAAATTTCAAAAATAGAAGATAAAAGGTAAGTATAAGTTTTAAATCAAGATAGGGGGAAGTAAGTATATGTGAAAAGAAAAATTAGAAATAAGTGTAAATATAATTAAAATAAATTCTTAGAAATTATTAAAGCAAGGAGCCTATAAGAAAGTATTAAAATTGTAATTTCTTCACTTTGTTATGAATGATTTCATAAAAATTCTACCTTCAAAATACAATATCTCTCTAAAAATAAAAAAATTACTAGCCTCTCATTCTTATAATAGAAATTAAATTTGGTCAAAATTCAAAATTACACCTAGGGAAAAAATAATGATCATTTTGTATTCTGTTTCTTACAATTATCTTGTATATAGAGTTCTAAATAATTAAACACCACTTGTATTAATAATAATAATTACAATCCTATCCTTTAACATCATACTCACACTTTATATAGTATCCTTTACTACTCTATTTATAGATTTTTTGTTTTACTTTTTTTTCTACTCATATTAATTTAGGCATTAAAGTGCCATTTCTCTATTTTACAAGTTTGCATCATTAGCACCATTTGTAGCTTCCCCAACAACACTTTTCAACTAAAGAAAGTCTTTTTCCTTTTTTAGTCACCATAATAAAGAAAGAAGGCATCACTGCTTATGAAATTCTATATCAATTTTTTCAATTTCTGATATAATCTATGATTAAGAAAGAACATTTTGCTCAACCAAAAAATTCAATTTTTTGACGATTGGTTACTAATAATCGCTTCTTCTTTTTTTTATAGTTATGTTGAAACATCATTGTTATTTGATCTAAGTAATGTGTATATTCTTTATTTTAATTTTGTTTCTTCTAGCAATATTTCATAATAAAATCACGATCCTTAGTTATGAAGGAGGTTGAATTAGATAACTAGCATGATCAAATCCAAAATTCTTTTTTAATCTTTTTCTTAACCAATGTTTTTATTGACAATCATTATATAATTATAGAGTTTTCTAGATCTATCTATTTTCTTAATTGCTTTTATAGAAATCATGAAAAAAGAAAATTAAACAATGGAATCATATTTTATGTGAAATCAAGCTTTTAAAAAATATGATGAAATTAATATTCTTGTTTTACATAAAGGTCATTTTATTTATTTTTCACATTAAACAATATCATTTTGTGTGAAATCTTTTTTTATTTTTACCAAAGATGCTTTAATATATAAATGTTAAATGGGATTTGATTTGATTTTAAAAAAGTACAAAGAAGGTAATATTTTCAATTTTTTGTTTTACAAGAAATCATGTTATAACTATAAATTATTTATTTTAATTTTACATTATTTCTTTATATCACGTCAAATTCTAGAATTTATATATGATTTTGTTTTGTTTTGAAATCAAATATGACTTTAATTATATAAAATCACGTTAAAAGCTTTCGTATGTAAAATAATATTATATTTTATTCATAATGTGATTACGTGAAAAATATATAATGGAAATCATGTTTGAAAGTTTTATATTGATTTTCTTATATGAATTTTTTTTTTAAAAAGAAAAAATATGGCTTAATGTTTTCACATATGGATGTTATATCTATTAGTTTATATATATGAATGTTTAACGGAAATGTTTTGATCTTGGTTGATAAAAAAAATAAATTTTAAATTATTTTAAATAGCATGATCTTTGCCTTTTTTGAAAAATTATAATATGATTCTTTCATTGTACTTAAAAATTGATTTTGTGACATTATATTTGAAATTATTTGGTTTTTTATTTTTTGAAAGATTGTAGCATGATTTTTTCATATTGAAAATCTAAATTTAAAATTATATATATATATATATATATATGATACAATTTTACAATCAACAAAATCAATAGAGATTTTAAATAAATATATACTTTTTCCCAGTATAGATGATTTTAAATATTTGCTTATCATATTTTTTACATACTTTTCATAACCTTGTTATATAATTATCATATACTCACAAGCAAAATATTCTCACATTTTATTTCTTATACTATAGCTTTAAATTTTTAGATTAATTTTTCAGAGGACTAAACTAGAACATGACATCTACTTGTAATTTTGATAATTAGTGTTAAATTTTTGTTAATAACATCTATATATCTTGATTGTATATCTAATATAGTTGTTCATGACACAAAAAAAGGAATTTGATATTATTATTCATTACTTTTAAATTTAACTTGGCTTTTAAAAGTGCTTGCTGGTGTACCAAGAAGGGGATATAGCACTCATTTATAAATTATCGTCTACCCATTTGCGTTGCATGATTCGTTATTAAAATTAATTCAAAAAAATTTACACTAATTCATTATTCCTATTTTACAAAATGATTGTGATTCATTATTAAAAATTAATTTAAAAAGTTTTTACACCAATATACTATTCTCACTTTATAGAATAATCAACCCAATGAATTGACCGTTACACATAAGTTCATACAAAAAGGAGGGAACAATCCTTAGATTAGGATATGTTAGTAATGATTAATCAATTTAATAAAAATTAATAAAATTAGATAGTAAATAATAATTTAAGAATCAAATAAATGAACTATGAGTTTATAATATAAAGTCCGAATGAGTTATATACCCTCGGCATCATATCAAAGCTCGGATAGAAATCTTTCACTATCTAAGTTGATTTCTTGAATATCTATTCTTAGTCAATACTTTGTGTTTTATATTTCTCTATTTTAAAATGTACTAACCTAATTAATAAAGGCTTTTTTACAATGTCACTGTTGGTTCTTTATTTCTCTATTCTACAGGCATCAAAACTATCTCTTCAAAATGTCATGATGGAAAGGGAGCAAGTAATGATTATAATTATAATATTATCCTTCAACATTAGAATCATGCTCTCTCTATATAGTATCATTTACCACTCTATTTACAAATCTTTTACTTTAATTTTCTTTTATTTTTATTGATTTAAATATTGGAACATTAATTTTTTTTCCTATTCTGCTTGTCTCACACTTAAGGTCCAAATCTTCAAGATTTTGTCACATATAAATAGAAAATTTTTTCTATTAACATAGTACTATATTAAAATTAAAAATTCAGTCATATTTTTATATAAATATTGGCATATTGATTTAAATTTAGTTATATTTTCTTTTACTCATTTTAATTTAAATATTGGAGCATTTTTTCTCTATTGTGTGGGCTTCACACTTAAGATTCAAATCTTTAAGATTTTATCCATATAAGTAGAAAAAAATTTCTATTAATGTAGTACTATATTAACATTAAAAATTCAATCATATTTTTATATAAATATTGCCAACTGTAGAAAGAATTATTGGTTAAGAGTTATTAAGATGACTTTTGATTAATATTGCTACATTGGTTAGCAATTCCAATTACAGCATAATCTCACGCACTTTTACCGAGAATTGTTAATTAAAAAAAACACTTATTTTATTAGATAACGTAAAAATCTACAAAAAGATATTATGGTTTTCTGATCTGAACGCCAGGTTGAAGTCAATGTATAAGACTATAAGCACAGATGTCATCTATAATTTACCGAACTCCAATGCCAAAATTTGATCCATCTAACATGCATGAGCCAACTTTTTTTAAATATAGTTTAAGTTTAATATATAAAAAATGAAGGCAGGTAATAAATAATTTAATTTTAATAGAAATAAATTATAATCTATTAATATATTTTTATTAAAAAAATTAATAAGTAAGATTATTAAATATTCATTTAAATAATAAAAATAATATTTAAAAAATATGATAAATATAATTTTAACTTTTAAAATAAATAGATAAATAAAAATAAAATTTTTCTCCAAAATTAAATTCAAAAAAGAAGAAATGGAGAGGAAATTATATAGATAGATAAGCACCACAAACTAGAGCGCCGAGTTGGTTTGACTCCAGGAGGTTGTGGATGTGATCAATTGAAGACACCAAAAATTGCTCCAAATGCCAAACTTTAAAAGTCTCACTTTACGTGCAGCTATGATATTAACCAGGAAAATGCTCACATGTTTCAGAAAAGCACGTGCATCTCGAATATTAGGCTCACTTATATATAAACGTATAGCAGATTATAACATGTACACACAACATTATTCATTCCAGAAATAACCACTAGCCTCGACAAAGGATAAGCTCAATTTTCATTAAAAAAAAATTCTACGTGAAGTACAAATTTTCATGAGGTTGGATTTTTTTATTGTGGGATTGTACTTTTTTTAAATCTAAAAATAAATAAATTAAGTAAAAAAATCTTAAGCAAAAAAATTTAACTGTTATAACACTCGAGGTTAGCTTAGTAGAAAATTAATTTTAGAAATGTTTTCCTATTGCCTTTAGAAAAAAATTATAATTAAAATTTTTTATAAAAATTTAGTACAAAAGTCATCGAATTTGTAACAATTTTTTTTTCAAATGTTGTAAAATATGAATATGAATTTTGTGTGCTATAAATAGATAAAAAGTTGCAACAAAATAATTTATAAAGAATTTTGAGTTTATATAAAAGGGTTGCAATATTTAGTTGAAAATTACAAATTTTTAATGAAAATATTGCAAGAATATTTATTTGATGAGTTTTTTTAATAGCATATCCAAACATAACCCTTTTAAAGTTATCTAAAGAGTCAGATTGATTTATAATTGTTTAATTTTATGAGAAAAGATTACTTGTATATTGGGAATCTATTTTTCTCTTGTAAGGAAGAATAGTGTGAATTAATCTCATAACATAAAGCAAAGTCTTAAGGTCTTTCTTTAAATAGGCATATGATATGATGAATGTCCTTTTTTGTGTGGGTGTGGAAATATTAAGATAACATTTGAATATAAGTGTATTGTCACATTGCATACTCACCTAACTTTTTTTGCATACTTGTGATTTATAGGATATGTCTGAATCCCCACTCAATTGAGAGGCACATGCCCAATAAGCTTCTTTCTCACTTTTCATTTCATATTATACTAAGAATTGTTTGTTTCTCAAATTTAGCTTCCATATTTTTTTAAATGTATGTTGCTCTGAAAGTTTCATCAAATAACATAATTAATATATAAATTTAAAAATATTATATTTTACCCTCTTAATTTTTAGATATTACATTAAAACCGTTGATTTTTTTTATTAGTTTTAATAATATTGTCTTACATTACAGTCATATGTACTTCAAATTGGGATTTCTTCCTCTACTTTTCAGCATCTGACAGAATTAATGTAAATGAACTAAAGTTTAACTAAAATTAGAACCAATCAAAATAAATTATTCAATTAAAACACAAATTAAATCTTTAGGATATAATTGATATCCAAAATTTTACAAATCATAGATTTCACTCCTTGGTGAGTGGGTCAAAGTAAAAGGCATATATATAGGTTTTTTTAAACATGACGGCTCCATTCCAGGTGACTCTTACGTGGCCTTTAAATCTGAAACAACTTTCATTTGTTTCTTTCATATAAAGTGTGTTTTGGGAGAAAATTGTAAATTGGTCTGAGCAATCATCCTGTTAGATATAATATTACATGGGTATTACTATTATGCTTTATGCTGATTCGTTGTGTCATTACCGTCAAAATATTCTAATAAGTCATCATTTAGCTCTTCATTGTTATTTAACTATTCTTGGTAAATAATAAATCTATCATTTAGAAACACAAAAGGCAATATGGTTAGCTTTGAGGTTTGAATATTAAATTAAATTCTTTTATTGTTTTAAACAATAAAGCATTACTTGGAATAAAATTCAAATATGGTGAGTGCAAAATGGTACCCCCATTAAATATATTAAGAGGCCAAAAGACATTCATAAATTGGTAATTTATAAAAGCTTATTGTTTAAATTTAAGTCTAAATCTTGAGTGCATTGTAAGCGGCATACTTCTAGAGTTCTATTTCTTCACTTGAATAATCATTCTTAATTATAAGCCTTTAGCACAAATATTTGTTTTGGTTGCTCATTATTAGTTGCTGAAGTTAATTAAAATCAAAATTTACTAGTTTGGAGAAAATTTGCACTACAAGGCAACCAACCAACTTAAACCTTTAATAATTCACTTGATAAATCTTATTAATTGATTTACTAACTAAGTTTACAAAATTATTCATGCAAGAAAAATAGAAAAAGTGAATGCAAGTAGTTATGAAAGTTAATTATGCATAATAGAGTAATTATGCAAAGAGTATGCAAGCATAATGTAAGAATTTAAATAGAACTGAATTAGGGGGGTTTGATTTTGAAATTAAACAAAATCTAATATTGAAAACAAAATTATCACAGAAAAATAATGAAAAAACACAATTGATTTAAGGAAATTAAGGACATCTTTAACAAATTTATCATAGGTTGGTTTAGATTTAATAATTACAATTGATTTCTTAAATTTTATTTATTCAATATTAACTATAAATAATATTAGAGAAAACATCCTCTTTATTTCCTCCACTACTAGTATTAAGTATTGTAATTTTTTAAGTAAAATATATAAATAATATATCATTGATTTATTTATATATAAATAATTGAAAATTTTCAATGAAAAATACCTTGCAAATTTAGGCAAAAGAAAACAGCCTAACAATATTTTTTTTTTGCATATATTATATAAAGATTGGGCATGTCATCATTATTTTATTAAGTGTTAATCTTTTAAGAAGGAATTCTAATATTACTAAGTCAGATGATAAATAATTTTATTTATTAAAATCTAAGTTAGATGTTTGTTTATAAATGCAACTAATTCAATGTGATTAGCTAAAAATTATTTACAAATACATATATGGTAACATGAAAGGAATGAATGAGGTCAAATGTCATGAAAGTAATTATATGATGAATAAGAGACAAGAGCTTAGTTTGGTTTGTGTGAATTGATTATATGATATGATGGTGATGCTATAAGAAATTTCAATTTTAGGACCTCATGTATGATAATTAAAATACTATAAATATAAAATTTGTATTCACTACTTGATGGATTTGCAGCCATAATTGAATTCAATAGAAGCTAATGGATTCTGTTCAACTAGATTTTCCTCTTTGCTCTTCTCTTTGATGACAACCCTCAATGAGTAAAAATTGTGTATATGAGAAGTGAAGAGAAGATCTAGTCATAATCCTTATTTATAAAACTCTAGTAATCCTTCCCATAAAAGGATTACTGAGCCTTTAGGCTTATATAATCGTCAAACCATACTAAATTATATAGATATGTTAAATCCATATCTTCAAGATCATAATTTAAAAAATGGACTTCATGCATATCTCACAATTAAACTAAATTTTAATCAATCAGTTTTATTAAATTAAAAATTACTAATTAATTGCAGCTCACTTTATAAAAAATTCTAACATTCTCCCACTTAAGTAATATTAATTAGGTTTTACAAGAGTTTTAATAAAATACATTTTTTGAAAATAAGGCTCCAAACTAATTGATTAAAAAACTTTTATGTGACCATAATTAAAAATAATTTAGCCCTTTGAGATAATACCACAATAATCCTATCTAATATAGCTAACTAACATTATGTCCCTTATTAACATAGGACCAATCCATGGTTACAAGTGCTAGTGACTTTATTGACAATAAATTTTAGTGCGACTGTGCAGTAAAAAAATAGTACCAAATGTGATCAAATGTGTTATTTTTATTATCAGTCCTCCATGATTTCTCTAAACTTAATGAAAAATCTATATGTTGTATATAAGTCTCATTTATATTCTTGAGATCATTTAATGGTATCATTCTATGAAACATGCTTTTTTGACATCAAAATCATACTTAAGATAGACACCAATCTTAAGAAACAAAATTTTAATACCTATAAGTATGTGTACAAGTAAAAGTATATAATAACATAGAATATTCACTTTATAATGATCATTAATGAAATTAGATATCTTATAGAAAAGAGGGTCTAATAGAATAAATTATAAGATGAGAATATCAAATATAGGAAATATACTTTCACTAATTAAATATATCAAAAGACCCCAAGACACCTATACTCTTAACATGTTTGCTAAAAACTGTAGGTTCTAATCCTTTAGTCAGAGGATAAATAATCATGTTATTTGTATCAATATACTCTAAAATAATGTTACCATTTTTCATAAAATCTTTGACCTTAAGATATTTTATTTCTAAATACTTAGACTCACATGTAGTTTTGTTGTTTTTAGAAAACAACACAGCAAATTTGCTATCACAATGAATTCTTAGTGGATTAGAGATGGAATCAACAATGCGAAGACCAGAGATAAGATTTTTTAGCCAAATAGCTTGCGTAACTGCTCCATAATATGCAACAAACTCAACTTGCATAGTAAAAGAAGACAAAAGTGTTTGTTTCACCCTTTTTCAAGATATAGCTCCTGTAACTAATATGAAAATATATCTTGAAGTGGATTTCATATCATCCTGACAGTCAGCAAAGTTAGAATCTGTATATCCAATAATCTCAAGATTGTTAACTTTTTTGTAAATCAGCATGTAATCTTTCATCTTTTATAAGTATCTCAGTAACTTAGTGATCCATACCAAGGTTAGAAAGATATCTGTTAAGAACTCCTACTGTAAATGCAATGTTTGGTCTAGTGCAGACCTATACATATATAAAACTCCCCACTACATTAGAATAAGGTATAATTTTCATTGATTCTCTTTCTAAATCATTCTTGAGATATTGACTAAGGTTGAGTTTATCACTTTTTATAATAGGTGCATCCCTACCTTTACAATTTTGCATGTTAAATCTAGCAAGTAAATAATCAATGTAAGACTTTTGTAAAAGTCTCAATAAACCTCTAGATCAATCTTTGTAAATCTTTATTCCAAGAACAAATAAAACATTTAAAGATCTTTCATGTAAAAAATCTTGGACAATGATCATTTAGTCTCATGCAGCAATCCATTATCATTACTAACTAATAGAATATTATCTATATAGAGGACAAGAAAAATATACTTACTCTTATTGATATTAAAGTATATGCACTAATTAACTTTATTTTCCTTAAAATTCATGGAAGTGACTACCTTATCAAATTTAAAATACCATTGCCTCGAAATTTGTTTAAATCCATAAATATACTTTTTAAGTCGACACATTAAGTGTTCTTTTTCAAGTTCTTGAAAACCTTCTAGCTATACTGCATATAAACTTCTTCTCTCAAATCCCCATTCAAAAAGACTGTCTTTACATCCATTTGATGAAGCTCTAAGTCATATTGTGCTACCAAGGCCATGATAATTCTAAAAAAATCCTTAGATGACATTGATGAAAAGGTCTCATTATAGTCCACTTCTTCTTTCTAAGTAAATTCCTTTGCCACCGATCTAGTTTTAAGCCTTTTAACATTTCCCTTAGAGTCTTTATTGGCTTTGTACACCCATTTACAACTAATAAGTTTACATCTATTTGGAAGCTCAACAAACTCCTAAACATCATTGCGAGCCATAGACTTCATTTTATCTTTTATTGCATCCATCCACATATCAAACTATAGACTAGTTATTACATTTTTGAAAGTTACAAAATCAACAATATAACTAATGTCATAGTCATTCTCTCCAAAAAAAAACTAAGTAATCATTAGAGATTGTAGATTTTCTTTGTTTGGTAGATCTTCTCAAAGGTACCTTAACTTCATTCTCTTGAGCTTTAGTTACACCAACAGGATGAGGAATTAGATTAAGAGGAAGAGGATTTGTATTTTGTTACACATTATCTTTTCTTTCAATATTTACTGATACTGCAAGACTTTATGAATTTGGCAAAAGGAAAGTGACATATCTTATAAGCTTATTCTCATTGATAACTTTTATGATGCTTCTATCTGTAATATCCCATTCCAAAAATTTTGCCACCTTTGACTCCATAATTTTAATTCCACGTTTAAGATAATAGATTTTGTACCCTTTGGAATCGTCTGGGTGCCCTATGAAGTAACAACAAGTGGATTGAGGTTTAGTTTTCCTTTTAAAAACATTATAAATTTTGACTTCTGCAAAACATCCCTAAAGTCGAAAATGGTTGAAGTTAGGTTTCTTACCGGTTTACAGTTCAAAAGTATTTTTGCTACAGATTTATTGGGTACTCTATTCAATATATATAATGTACATTTCATGGCTTCACCCCCAAATAGATTTAAAAAGATTGTTTTTACTTATCATACTCTTCATCATATCTTTAAGAGTGCAATTCTATCTTTTGGTCACGCTATTTTGCTCAGGACTACTAGGCATAGTATATTAGGCAATTATCCCATTTTCTTATAGGTATTTAGCAAACGGTCTCATATACTATCTAGTTGTACCATGTTTACCATAATACTCACCACCTCAATTAGACTTGACAATTTTAATGGCTTTTTCTAATTATTTCTCTACCTCTACTTTAAAATTTTTAAATTTTTTAAAAGCATTAAACTTTTCCTTAATTAAACAGAGATAACCATAACAAGAAAAATTATTAATAAAGGTAATAAAATATTTATTACCACATATAGTAGGAGTAGGTGGTCCACTAATATCAATATGCATAATTTTTAAAAGTTCAGAACTTTGAGTGGCACCTTTACTTTTAATCTTAGTTAACTTACCCCTTATACAATCAATACATGCATCCAAGTTTTCAGAATTAAGAAAAGGTAAAGAACCATCTTTTATCAATTTATTAATTCTATCATTTGAGATGTGATCCAATCTTTTATGCCATAACAAGAAAAATTTTTCATTAACTAAAGTTCTTCTAGACACTATATTTTCAACATTCATACTACTGTATTCATTATTTTAGGCTAAGCATAATCTATATAAATTGTCAACTAGCTTAAATTCACTAATAACTTTAGAATTTAAAAATAAATCAAATTTTCCCTTCTTAATAGTAAAATGATAACTATGCTTATCCAAAATGAAAACTAAAATCAAATTTCTCCTAAAGGAGGATACATAAAAAATATTTTTCAAAATAAATTCAAAACCAGACTTTAAATTTAAACCTTCCACTTTAGCATTATTTCCAACTCTAAGCTTAGCCTTTTTCTCACTTAGCTTCCATTTGCTTTTGGACCCCTACAAAGTAATAGCAACATGAATAGTCCCACTATTATTAAGCTACCATGAGTTTAATGGGGTACTAACAAAATAAGATTCAAAATAAATGAAAGCTAGTGGTTTACCTTCTTGTTTACTTTTTTTCTCTAACCAAGATTTATATTTGTGACACTCATATTTCTTATGACCTTTCTTTTTATAAAAAAAAATATATTTATCTTCTTTCTTAATGACAGTTTTAGGACCACTTACCCTTTTTGTCTGATTATTGCCTTGACACTTATTAGGAGCTTTTGATCTAAACTTCCTAGGTTTGTTGTAATTTTTTAATGGTTAGGTTTAGAATTAATAGTAAATAAGGCACTCTCATTTTTCTCTCTTTTAATTTTTCCTCTTCAAAAATACATTTGGATATAAGATCATTGATACTCTAAACTTCATTCATGGTGTTGTAGGCAGTTGTAATTTAGGTGAATTCATGAGAAAGAGAATTGATGGTATGATGAACAATGAATTTCTCAGCTACGGTGATTTCATGGGAAGCTAATTTTTTTTTATATAGACCATTTTCATGATGAAATCTTTAACATTTCTAAAAAAATCATACCTCATACTCATCAGCTCACTTATAAGATTCCTAACCTTAGACTTGTTAGATTTTTGGTACATTTGACTAACAGCGTTGTAGAGTTTGTTTGCATTCCCAATGTCATCCAACCCATTGAAAAGATGCTCAAAGACAAATCTCTTAATAGCAAGTAGGCATATGCGATTTACTCTATCCCATTAGTAAACAACTCCTTTTGTTTAGTAGTTCTTTGAGCAGTGATGGCTATTGGTAGATTTATATGTAAGGTTATGTCAATGTCACTTATAATTAAGGCAAAGGTCAGGTCTTTATTCCATCTCTTATAGTTGAATTCATGTAGGATCTCAATGCTAGCTTGATTACCATTTACAATAAAAGTCATTGTTCAAGACAAAATGTAACAATTAACTAATGGATAATTTAAAAAAGAATATACAAATAGCAACGATTCCTAAAGTGCTATAATAACTAGAGAGTTTAGGTGCATTATTATATTTTCCCTTTTAAGTAAAGAATATGATATGTTAGTAAATACTCTCCTCATAAAGCTAATATGAAAATACCTAATTTTCAAAAATCTATCTTTTTTGGGCAAATAGACTTTCTAAATTGATATATTTCTAATTGTGATGCCTTATACCTCATACCAAAATTATCTTACATAATAGCCCCCTTTGGACAAGCGATTATATAAGATAATTTTAGTACTATCCTATAATTTCTAAATAAAAAATATTTTGCTAATCACTATAAATAAGCCACTTTAACAGCCAAGTATTTATAACTATTAATAAATTTTTTTCTTAAATTGAAAAATAAATTATATAAAATCTTAATTTGCATAATCAACCATATGTATGTAATGAGCCATTCCTGATAATATGTCAAAACTTAATACATCTCAATAAGCCTTCAAATATTATTGCATAACAAAATCTTGAACAAAATTTAAAATCAATATAATTATAATATCTAATTATATTCACTCTTCAAAAAATTTTAGGAAAATATTATTTAATTAATTTAAAATAGAATTAATGATAAATTTTTTAAAGTATTTCACACCTGTATGATATATTAAAACATAATTTATATATAATAAATATTATTATATATAATTAGTTCATGCTATGACGCGCGAAAACCCATTCATACTGAGGAATTGCATGAAAACCTATTCATTAGGTTTTAACCCATACGGAAACCATTACAGTTTTATGCTCAGTCTAGACGGCTAATTTCTTGACCACTACAGTCTTGTGACATAAGCCACTTTAGTGGTTTTCATATAATAATATAATAATGGATATCCACTTTAATAATAATGATAATAAATAAAAAAAATATGACGGTAAACATGGAAGCAAAAGAGAAAAAAATAATTAATAAACAAAGACTAGAAAAGGCATGTGGCACATGATGTCTTGTGGCAATTTTCGTATGACATTGTCTTGTGGCATGAGCCACTTTAATGATTTTCACATAGGAAGAAAAAAAAGTAAAACTAAAACAATATGATATTCACCAATACCAAGGCGTGACTTTACGCTTACGTGAAAGGCGTGTGATAGTTTTTCTTCTTCTTCTTCTTGAAGATCAGCCAGACACCATAGTATACAAAGAAAAAAAAACTGATGAAATTTATATATAATTCATTTTACATAAATATGTCAAAAGGCCATATATATATAAAAGAAAAAGAAATCCAACATCACGCTAAACGACATTCAAGAGCAAATTCATTTAATATAAATATATGTCAAAGAGCCAAGTTTCATTTTAGATACACATACATATGAACAAAATTTCAAACACTTGTCGAAACCAATAAAAAACCTTCATGTAAATTCTAAATAGAATGCTAAAAGGATATATATATATATATATGTATTCTAATGGCTGATGGATCAAAGAATTATAAAATAAATATTATAAGTTGATTGTATGATTTTATTTTAAGAATCATACATATAAAATTTTATTATAAACCCTTGATCAAAATAATATGAAATATAATTAATTATTTTATATTCTAATATCTTACATGTAAACTTTGATACCAAACGTAAGAAATTTCAATTTTAAGATCTTATATATGATAATTAGAACACCATAAATACAAAATTTATATTTACTTACTTGATGAATTTGTGGTTATAATTGAATTCAATGGAAGCTAATGGATTCTCTTCAACTAGATTTTCCTCTTCACTTTTCTTCTTGGTGGCGACTTTAAATGGGTAGAAACTATG
Source organism: Sindora glabra (assembly GCA_020226215.1). Classification (NCBI taxonomy): domain Eukaryota; kingdom Viridiplantae; phylum Streptophyta; class Magnoliopsida; order Fabales; family Fabaceae; genus Sindora; species Sindora glabra. The sequence continues at coordinate 65,421,290 of CM035231.1, forward strand.
TATATGAGAAGTAAAGAGGGGACCTAATTATAATGTTTATTTATGAAACCCTAGTAATCCTTCCTATAAAAGGATTACTGAGCCTTTGAGCCTATACAACCGCCAAACCACATTAAACTATATAAATGTGTTAAGACTATATCTTTAAGATCACAATTTAAAAAATGGGCTTCATGCGTGTCTTGTAATTAGGTTAAATTTTAGTCAATTTTATTAAATTAAAAATTATCAATTAATAGTAATTCACTTTATGGAAAATTCTAATAAAAGCAAGTTTTGCTATGGCTTTTAACTACAAATGCAATGCTCCACTTTAAAAGCAATCAAACTAAAAAGCCACTTTGTTGCCCCAATCTTTAAGTTTGACTTTACATATTTCTAGTTGTGATCAGTCTTGAATCCTCTCAAAAGATGCCATAGTTATTGAAACTTCTAACATTGTTTAGTAAATATGGACATGCGAGATGGATTGCATTAATAGTGAGTTTTTACAAATTAGAATTTTTTAAATTCAAGCTTATTTTGAATGAAAATTTTGTGGGCAATACCTTACATGTTAATCTATATCTGCTCAAATCATAAACTTACAGTTAAACTTTATAAATTAGTTCGTGTCTGTTGTGACTTTTGATGAATTTAAATTTCTTAAAATTGAGTTTGTTTCAAATACAGATTTTGCGAATCAATTTGTCATGAACTCAATTCGTATCCATGATAAAGGGCCTAATTAACACCTCTAGATACTTCTTACAATATATCCTCACATAAATATTTTGATATCATCAATTAAACTTGCAATACATAAATATGAAAAATATACATTCACTTCCTTCAATTTTCAAAAGTAGAAGATAAAAGGCAAGTATAAGTTTCAAATCAAGATAGCAGGAAGTAAGTATATATGAAAGAAAAATTAGAATACATATTTTTAAAATTAAAATAAGTATAAATATAATTAAAATGAATTTTTAGAAAGTATTAACGCATAGGGCTTGTAACAAAATATTAAAATTGTAATTTATTCACTTTGTTATGAATGATTTCATAAAAACTCTACCTTTAAAATACAATATCTTTCTAAAAATTAAAAAATTACTAGCCTCTCATTCTTATAATAGAAATTAAATTTGGTTAAAATTCAAAATAACTCTTAGGGAGAAAAATAATGATAATTTTGTATTCTATTTCCTACAATTATCTTATATATAAAGTTCTAAATAATTAAACACCATTTGTATTGATAATGACAATTAGAATCCTATCCTTCAACATCATACCCACACTTCATATATAGCATCCCTTACCATTTTATCCACAAATTTCTTACTCATATTTTTCTCCTACTCATACTAATTTAGGTATTAGAGTACCTTTCCTCTATTTTACAATTTTTGTTATCAACACCATCTATAACTTCCCCAATTAGACTTTTTAATTGAAAAGAGTCTTTTTCCTTTTTCAGTCACCATAACAAAAGGAGAAGGTATCATTGCCTATGAAATTCTACATCAATTTTTTCAATTTCTCATATGATCATTACAATTGAGAAAGAACATTTGCTAAGTCAGAAAATTCAATTTTTTGGGGATCGATTACTAATAATGGTTTTTTTTATATCTATGTTGAAACATTATTGCTATTTGATCTAATTGATGAGTATGTTCTCTATTTTGATTTTATTTTTGCTAGCAATGTTTCATGATAAACCACAATCCTTAGTTATGAAGGGAGTCGAATTCGATAATCAGCATGATCAAATCCAAAGTTCTTTTTTAATCAATATTTTCATTGATAATCATTATATAATTATAGAGTTTTCTAAATCTATTTGTTTTCTCAGTTGCCTTAATTGAAATCATGAAAAAAAAAATCAAACAATGGAATCATGTTTTATGTCAAATCGAGCTTTTCAAAAATATGATGAAATTAATATTCCCACTTTACATAAAGATCATTTTATTTATTTTTCACATTAAATAATATCATTTTGCGTGAAATCTTTTTCTATTTTTTTTTGTCAAAAATGCTTTAATATATGGGTTTTAAATGGGATTTGATTTGATTTTGAAAAACATACAAAGAAGATAATATTTTCAATTTTTTGTTTTGCAAGAAATCATATCATAACTATAAATTATTTATTTTAATTTTATGTTATTTCTTTATATCACATTGAACCCTATAACTTATATATGATTTTATTTTATATTGAAATCAAATATAACTTCGATTATATAAAATCACATTAAAAGCCTTCATATGTCAAATCACATTATTTTTTATTTATAATGTAATAATGTGAAAAATATATAATGAAAATCACGTTTGGAAGTTTTATATTGATTTTCTTATATGAAATTTTATTTTTCAAAAAAGGGGAAAAATATGGCTTAATGTTTTCATATATGGATATTATATCTATTAGTTTATATATGTGAATGTTTAAAGGAAATGTTTTTCATATTGGTTGATAAGAAAAATAAAATTGAAATGATTTTAAATAGCGTGTTCTTTTCCTTTCCAAGAAATTATATTATAATTCTTTTATTATACTTAAATTTTGATTTTGTGATATTATATTTCAAATTGTTTCAAACAACATGAATTTTTCGTTTTTGAAGGATTATAACATGATTTTTTTTTCATATTAAAATCTGAATTTAAAATTATATATATATAAGATATGATTTTAAAATCAATGAAATTAATAGAGATATTGAATAAATATATACTTCCTTTTTCACGTTATAGATCATTTTAAATTTATACTTATCATATTTTTATGTACTTATCATAACCTTGCTATGTAATTACTATATATTCACAAGCAAAACATTATCACATTTATTTTTGACATTATAACTTAAAATTCCTATATTAATTTTCCACAAGACTTAATCAAAATATGACATGTACTTGTAATTTTGTAATTAGTTTTAAATCTTTATTAATAACAACTATATATCTTGGTAATATATCTAATATAGCTATTCATGACACACAAAAAAAAAGAACTAAATATTATTATCAATTACTTTTGAATTTAACCGAGGTCTTTAGAAGCACATGGTGGTATGTGAAGGAGGGGATAAAACACTCTTTTATAGATTATCTTCTATCTATTTGCATTGCATAATTCATTATTAAAAATTAATTTAAAAAAATTTACACTAATTCATTATTCCTATTTTATACAATGATTGCAATTTGTTATCAAAAATTAATTTGAAAAATATTTACACTAATTCACTATTCTCATTTTATAGAATGATTGACCTAATAAATTGATTATCACACGTAAGTCTATATGAAAAGGAGGGAAGAATCCTTAAAATAGGATTTCTTAGTAATGATCAATTGACTTAATAAAAATCAATAAAGTTAAATAAAAAATAATAATTTAAGAACCAAATAAATGAGTCATAAGCTTATAATATAAAGTCTGAGTGAGTTACATGACGTTGGTACTATATCAAAGCCACACAAAAATCTCCAAACATCTAAATTGATTCCTTGAACATTTATTCTTACTCAATATTTTGTGTTTCAGATTTCTCTATTATGAAATATACTAACCTAATTAATAGAGACTCGTTTAGAGTATCAATTTTGATTCTTTATTTTTCTATTCTATAGATATTAAAACCATCTCTTCAAAATGTTATGATGCAAAAGAACAAGTGATGATAATAATTAGGGGAATTCTATGTTACCCTCATGGGTTTCAAACCCATGGGGATGTGGCTAAATTTAAGCCATTAGATGAGTTGACCAAGTCAATGGCCTCACTCATCTAATGACTTGCATTTTGCCACATACCCATGGGGGTAACATAGAAAGCACCAATTAATTATAATCTTATCTTTTAGTATTATAATCATGCTTTCTATATATAATATCCCTTACCACTATTTATAATTTTTTTTACTTTTACTTTTCTTTTACTCATGTTGATTTAAATATTAGAGTGTTTTTTTCTCTATTTTGCAGTTCTCACATTTAAGACCCTGATCTTCAAATTTTTATCACATATAAATAAAAAATTTAATATAATATTATATTAACATTAAAAAATTAGTACAAAGAATTATTGGTTAAGAGTTATTAAGATGACTTTTGATTAATATTGCTACTATTGGTTAACAATTTCAATTACAGCATATTGTCACGCACTTTTAACAAGAATTGTTAATTAAAGAAAAACACTTCTTTTATTAGATAACGTAAAAATCCACAAAAATATATTACGGTTTTCTGATCTGAACGCTAAGTTAAAGTTAACTTACAAGATAACAAGCAAAGATGTTATCCATAATTTACCGAACTCCAATGCCAAAATTTGACCCATCTAACATGAACCCACTTTTTTTAAATATAGTTTAACGTATAAAAAACGAGGGAAGATAATAAATAATTTTAATTTTAAAAGAGATAAATTATAATTATTAATATATTTTTATCAAATATTAATTGATAAGAAGATTATTAAATGTTTATTTAAATAATAAATGTAATAGTTAAAAAATATGATAAATATAATTTTATTTTTTTAAAATAAATAAATAAAAATAATTTTTTCTCAAAAATTAGATTCAGAAAAGAAGAAATAGAGAGAAAATTATACAGATAGATGAGTACCACAAACTAGAGCGCAGAGTCCTTTGATTAATTGAAGACACCAAAAATTGCTCCAACTGCCAAACTTATGTTATAAACCAGAAAAATGCTCACATGCTTCAAAAAAGCACATGCATTTTGAATATTAGGCTCACTTATATATAAATGTATAGCAGATTACATCATGTACACATAACATTATTTATGATAGGCATAACCACTAGCCTTGATAAAGGATAAGCTCAATTTTCATTAAAATATATATATATTCTATGAGAAGTACAAATTTTAATGAGGTTTGGATTTTCTTTTTTATCGCGGGATTGTACTTTTTTTCAAATCTAAAAATAAACAAATTAAGTGAAAAACACATATCTTAACCAACAAAAAAAAATTAACTGTAATAACACTCGATCTTTTAAGAGATTAGCTTACTAGAAAATTAATTTCCTATTGTCTTTAAAAAATTATAATTATAAATTTTTATAAAAATTTAGTATAAAACTCATCAAATTTGTAACATTTTTTTTCAAATGTTGTAAATATGAATTTGTGTGCACTAAATAGATAAAAAGTTGCAACAAAATAATTTATAAAGAATTTTGAGTCTATATAGAAGGGTTGTGATATTTAGTTGAAAATTATAATTGTTAATGAAAATATTGCAAGAATATGTATCTGATAAGTTTTTTTAATAGGGTATCCAAACATAACCTTGTAAAGTTATTTAAATAGTCACATTGATTTATAATTGTTTAATTTTAGAGAGAGGTTATAGTACACTACTAAATTTAATAGTTAATTATATTTACTTTTTTGAAAAGTTAAATTCTGTATGCATGATTAACGGTCAGATCAAGTGGTATATTAATATACCATAGAATTTTCTTTAATTTTACGAGAAAAGATAACTTATATATGGGGAATTTATTTTTCTCTTACAAGGAAGAATAGTGTGAATTAATCTCATAACATAAATCAAAGTCTTATTAAAGTCTTTCTTTAAATAAGCATATGATATGATGAATGCCCTCCCCAATCCCCCCTTATTTTTCGTGTGTGTGTGTGTATTTGTGTGGAAATATCAAGATAAGATAACATTTAAATACAAGTGTATTGTCAGATTGCATACTCACCTAACTTTTTCAAATCCTTTATTGGATATGCCTGAATCCCCACTCAATTGGGAGGCACATGCCCAATTAGCATCTCTTTTTCCTTTCATTTCATATTGTATTAAGAATTGTTTGTTTCTCAGATTTAGCTTCCATCCTTTTTCTTTAAAATGTATGTTACTCTAAAAGTATTATCAAAAAGCATAATTGATATATAAATTTAAAAACATTTTACTTTACCCTTTTAATTTTTAGATATTATATGAATACTATTAATTTTTTTTGTTGGTTTTAAATTAGGATTTCTTCCTCTACTTTTCAGCATTTGATAGAATTAATGTAAATGAACTAAAATTTAACAAAAATTAGAACCAATCAAAATAAATTATTTAATTAAAACACAAATTAAATCTTTAGGATATAATTGATACTAAAAAATTTACAAATCATAAATTTTACCTCTTGGCAAGTGGGTCAAAGTAAAAAGCATATATTTATAGCTTTTTTTTTTAAATATGACGGCTCCATTCCAGGGACTCTCAATTTGAAACTTTCATTTGTTTCTTTCATGAAGTGTGTTTTTGGGAAAAATTGTATACTGGTCTAAGCAATCATCCTATTAGATACAATATTACATGAGTATTGCTATTAAGCTTTATGATAATTCATAGTGTCATTACTGTCAAAATATTCTAATAAGTCATGATTTAGCTCTTCATTGTTATTTAACTATTCTTGATATATAATAAATCTATCATTAAAAAATACAAAATGCAATATGGTTAGCTTTGAGGTTTGAATATTAAATTAAATTCTTTCTATGTGTTATAAATAATAAAGCATTACTTGGAATAGAATTCAAACATGGTGAGTGCAAAATTGTACCCTATTAAATATATTTAAGAGGCCAAAAGATATTCATGAATTAGTAATTCATAAAAGGTTATTGTTTAAATTTAAGTGCAAATATTGAGTGTATTGCAAGCAGCATGCTTCAAGTTTCTATTCCTTCACTTGAATGATCATTCTTCATTATAAGCCTTTAGCAGAAATATTTCTTGTGGTTGCTCGTTCATGTTTGTTGAAATTAATTAAAATAAAAGTTTACTAGTTTGAAGAAAACTTGCAGTGTAAGGCAATAAATTAAGTTAAATCCTTAGTGATTCACTTAATAAATCTTATCAATTGATTTACTTACTATGTTTACAGAACTATTCATGTAAGAAAAATAGAAAAAAGTGAATGTAAGTAGTTATGAAACTTAATTATGCATAATAGAGCAATTATACAAAAAGCATGCAAGCATAATGTAGGAATTTAAACAGAACTGAATTAAGGGGGTTTAATTTTGAAATTAATCAGAATCTAATATTGAAAATAGAATTATCATGGAAAAAACAACAAAAAATACAACTAATCCAAGGAAATTAAGAGCATCTATAACAAATTAATTATAGGTCAATTTAGATTTAATAATTGCAATTGATTTCTCAACTTGGAATCATTTGGAACTCTTATAATAACTCATGAATTCCATACTAGATCACCATTTAAGGTTTAATTAATTCAAATTAACAGAATTAAGTAACCACCGTAATTCATAAAACTAGATATAAATCAATTTAAAAGTAAAATTTAACTAAATTGAAAGATTTGATTAGAAATCTTTGATTTAATCACTCAAATCTCTGCTCTCATGTTAAGAATTATGATTAACTAATTAAAATTTAAATAAAATCAAATTAAAATTATATATCACATAATTGAACATAGATTGTAATTAAATTTATATCCAATTCATGCATATCCAAAGAATTAGATAAGAGAACTAGAGAAACAGAAAAATTAATTAACAATAGTCAATATTATAAATTAGGATCTCATAATCCAAACTAAGATGAGCCTTAAATCCTTTGAACCAATTTGAAGTTTAGTTTTCCATGGATGAAAAGAAGAAACATGGAGAAGAGGAGAAAATTATCTAGAATGTGTATTCTTGCTTTTGAAGATACGAACCCTTAAATTTGATTTCCAATACTACAAAACCTAATAGACTAGGACAAGTTGGATAGTAGCACTGCTTTATCTTCATAACTAAATTTGACCTTTCAAAACCACATTAAGTTCTAACCAAAACACAAATGTTTTAAAACTTTCTCTTAACCTTCCAATGATATAAAAATAACCCAATTTCAACATCTAAAACTAAAATTATGGCAAAAAATCTAAACTAATACAAAAATCTAATATTAACTAAATAATTTAAAAATATTAGATAACTAACACTCAATCATATAATAATGTTAATTTTATAAAATTAAACATATGAAACATATTAAAAGATATAAAGTAAGAAGAAATAATATAGACAAAATTTTGCATATCACTTACTAGTGTTACAACATGATTCTTGAGTTTCTTACATAAACTAATCATTAAAAATATTGATAATGAATCTTAAAATATTTAATTTATGCTTTGTTAGTTAGATAATTTATTTTGATTGACCTTAATTTCCTTTAACTCCATCCTATATAAAATGACTCTGTGTTAAGGAGACAAAGGAAGAAATTTCAATTTGGAGGGGGAATAGGAATATAGAACCATTAACATAGAAGTTAAGAACTATATTCCAAACATTAGGGCGCGCACACTCCAAAAATTAGGGACACAGAATGTTATATTTTAAAGTTTATATTACTTGATTGAACTTTGAATGAGGTAAAAAATATATTTTCTTTTTTTTTATGAAATGTGTGACATTAAGTGAGATAAGTATTTTTATATGAAAAATAAAAAAATAAACAATAATCATCATATCTTGCATTAATAATTAGAATTAAAACATTAATGAAGGTTGCATAACCTTTTAAAATGAAGGTTGCATAATCTTTTTATATAAAATTTGATAGACAAAATTTAATTTTTTTTATCTTCGCATAAAAATAATACTTTCATTTGATATATATATATACACACACACACACAGGTTGAAAGCACTATGATTCTCTTTTTAACTAATTTATTGGCTAAAAAATGGAAATTATTCTTATCCTTGCTCATAAAAGCCTTCACTTGCCACTCGCATGCCTTATTACAATTTTGTCCCATATATGTTATATCTATGCATATGACACTGATATTATCTAAGGCAAGTAAGATTTTTGGTTTGTTTGATATCTTCTTCTTTCTTGTCAACTTCTGCCCCACTGTGATATAGGTGACTAATATATGCCTAACATGAATAGAACTTGATATTTTCGTAAACCGATATTAATGAAATTACAACATATTCTAACCTTTTAAATTGATCGTCAAATTGAGAAAAATCCATCTCACCTTATTTCACATATCTGCAATTCTTCATGTTAGGAAAAATAAATGAAATAATTAACCCAAAAATAGAATGCGAAATATACATACTAGATTTTGGCTTTTAGGATCTTGATACTGCACTCCACCATACGGATGTCAAGAATCTCCTCTATACTGAAATTCTTGGCTTGTGCCCATGACAATTACACCAAAACCAAAAAACTCACAGACTTCCTTGTAGAGAGAAGAAGAAGAAGAAAAAAACTCTCTAATTGAATTTCTCACACACATAGAAGGAAAAAATTGAATTGTGCCATACGTTTTTCTTTTTTTTCCTTTTGTTTCTCTCTCTATTAACTTCTGAAGGCAGGAGTGGGTAGTTATTTCTCTTTCCATACCTTCCACTCCTTTAGTCAGTTACTAAAAAACTAACTTTTATTTTTGAATTCAAATTTAAATGATAAATTAAATATTTATATAAAAATACATGATAAATGTGGATCACTCATAATGGGTGCCCTCACATTCATCATCTCCCACTCACACATAATGGGATGAGTCATATTATATAATCTTCTTCTTTTTTCATGATTTTCATACTCGGTGCATTGTTATGACCATATGGGCATGACATCATCTTTGGGTGTTCTTATACTAAAAATTCTTATATAGAATCAGCACAAGACAACCTATACTTCTCGTTATTCATATTATACCTCAAATGCCCTAGATTTCCGATATACACTTTTCATTTGCAAATCTAATCCCTCACGAGCTTTACCATAAGCTCAGACTGCAATCTACATATGCATAATGTCCACACTTATGATGTTACTAAAATTAACTTCATAACGGACATGTCTCAGATACTAGAATAATTGTGTACATGTTGGGAAATCTTCTTTTCGTCCGTATATCACTTTGATTTGAAATAACTGCTTTCCTAATATTTTATCCTTTAGGTCGTATATATCATGATCATAGGATGTATACTAACGTAGCGAACACCACATCTTTTCTCTATGATATCGTTAAAGTTAAAGGGTATCTTTGAAAAGAATATTTTTTTCTAGGACTCATATAGCAATGAATCAGGGATCTTTCAGTTGCTTCCCGTTTGTGGTTTTTTTTACACATATGATATGAATCACATGCTACGATGTTCCCTTTTTAACATAAGAGCGTATGTCAATTTTATTAGTAACACCGTACAGATTTTAGTTCATGCACACATAGTACCTAACCTGAATTCTTCCACATTATTCGACTCCTTTTTGATGTCATTATGTGAAGAATTCATTATCTGGCCACAGATATTGTGGAAGGTGAGAGATTCCACAATTTGATCCATATTTTGTATTTCAAATCTCATCTCAACTTTACTTGGTTTAAGTGATATATTTGATTTTTGTGTTACTTATCTACCAAAGACACCACATCTTTCATAGTTATATTAGTGAATACATGTCTTAAAACTTTCCTAGGATCTATGCGAAAGTTATACACTAGTATTAGGGTTTTACCTTATTTGTGCTCATATTCTTTCTAAATAAATCCTTAAGAGACTGAGATAAATCAAACGCCGATCGAAAGGTACAACGTCTCTACGTTATCCACATGGAGTGAACAACAACTTCTCCCTTCCACGAAGCTATTAGGATTCGTTTCCCTCCCTAGGATTGGATTTGGATGTTTTCTAGAGTGATTTAGGGTTTGATTGAAACTAATGTGTGTTTTATAATGTGCTGCTTTCAAGTCTTTTTTTATAGGACTAAGGCATATCACAATTCTAATCCCATTAGGATAATATTTCAAAAATTCTAATCACACTAAATAACTATCACCTTATTTTTATCCTACAGAGAGTGAGAAGAAATAAGACTTATCTATTAATTATCTAATATTAAATAATAATAATATTATTATCTCATAATATAATTATCTAATATTTAATAACATAATTATCCGATATTACTTTAATATCAAGTAATATCACATAATATATAATATATATTACGTAAATAAATATATATTATCTTAATAATATATATATATGCACAAAAATATGTCCAATTAATTAAATTTTAGTCAAACTAAAACTTAATTAATTATTATCTTATTCCTACTCTTTTTATGTGACCCTGTAAATTCTTATTACATTGATAATGACTCATTTTAGGTCATAAACAGTGAGCGGTATCTAGTAATACATTACTACCACTGAAGTAGTAAGAATGTCTATGATTCGATATTTACCTAATATATGATCAACATTTTGTACCATAATTCCTTTTGTAACAATATCCAAATCGAACTGGAGGCATGGAATGTGTCATCCTCGTTAATATTCAATTTATATTTCTTGATATTGAGTAGACTTAGAACAAATGATCAATATCATATATTGATCCAATTGAGCATGACCATGCATTTCTAAATATCACTCAATCAAGGGGCCCATAGATGTTTCTCTTTTATACAAAAGTAACAAAATCTCATCTACATCACTTACTTCCCTCTGCATGATTTGTGATACACCCAATCAAAGTCCTACTCGTCATTCTGATTAAAGGTGACATAGGACGACATCAAAATGAGTAACTCCTCATGTAGGGAACCATAGTGACTTCAAGTTAAAGGACTATGCGCATTTGTGATCATATAAAAATAACTAATGACATATTTATCCATGCAGTATTCTCACAGTAGGTCAATCCAGTACATTGTTTACTAACAATATACTCATGTATTGACTTGATATCACATATCTATAATTCATAATCATCAATCATTATATATACTAGTCTCGATATATTATTACTATCCTTTTCGTAATAATACTTGATTAGGAGCATTTTAGGAATAACAAAGTTATTCCAAAGATAATTATTATATTTAAGTTATAATTTGTGCAAAATAAAATACAACAAAATATAATAATTATATTGCTAAAATGAAATGTAATATATTGTGTAATATTGCAATCATCTCTATGATTGACTCCTAGAACATACATCAACACTTTTTACACATGTGGTATGAATCACATGTTATAGTGTTCCCCTTTTAACATAAGGGCGTATGTCGATTTTATTAGTAATACCGTACAAACTTTAGTTCAGGCACACATAGTACCTAACTTAAATTCTTCCACATTATTCGACTCCTTTTTAATGTCATTATGTGAAGAATTCATTGTCTGGCCACAAGTATTGTGGAAGGTGGGAGATTTTACAATTTAATCCATATTTTGTATTTCAGATCTTATCTCAACTTTACTTAGTTCAAGCGACATATTTGATTTTTGTGTTACTTACCTACCAAAGACACAATATCTCTCATAGTTATTTTAGTAAACACATGTCTCATCCCCGCCCACTCCACATGAGTGTCGAAAGCGGTTGTTCGTGTGAGAAAACTAACCTTATTAACCTGTATGACATACTTAATATTCATATACTCATACACATATAATAACACTTTGTAATTGAATGAAAGACATATTTTATTCATTCAAAATTCGAAAATGTTTGATTACATTCTACGCAGACCAAGAGACTTTACATGCTCAATATATACATCTCTAGGTATAGCTTTAGTAAAAGGATATGCTATCATCTTTTGCATAGAAATGTGTTGGATAATGACTTTCTTCTGCGCTATTCCATCTCTCATAAAGTAATACTTTATATCTATATGCTTAGTTTTGTTATGGTATTTTGGATCCTTTGTATAGGCGATAACTGCCTGATTATCACAATATATCATGATGGGATTTAAATTCTCACCATAAATCCCTAGATGTTTTACAAATCTTTTCAACCATATCGCCTTTTGTACTGCTACAGAACATGCCATAAACTCTGCTTCCATTGTTGACAATGTAATGCATGTTTGCTTCTTGTTACAACATGATACGACACCATTATTTAGCAAGAATGAGTAACCCAATATGGATTTTCTCTCATCCAGGTCTCCTGCCTAATCCGCATCAAAATATCTAACTAAGCATAAGTCGTCTCCTTAATAGCAAAGCACATAGTCGATGATGGCTTTTAAATATCTTAATATTCTCTTGACAACTTTCCAATGTTTTTGTCCAGGGTTTGACTGATATCTGCTTACGAGTTTGATCTCATGGCAAATATCTGATCTTGTACACATTATTACGTACATTAGACTTCCTACTGCGCTAGAATAAGGAACTTTATTCATTGATTTCTTTTTAGACTCATTCTGAGGGCACATTTCTTGACTCAACGATTCACTCTTATTTACAGGGGTATCCATGGGTTTACAATCTTTCATATTGAATTTCTCAAGAATTCTCCATATATAATTTTCTTAAGAAAGAGAAACAAGTTTTTTGGAGTGATCCCTAAAGATTTTGACTACAAGAATGTAATTTGCTTCACCCATGTCTTTCATCTCAAAATTTGAGGATAGCCATTCCTTAATGATTATAATCGAATTCATGTTATTCCTTACCGGTAGTATATCATCCACATAAAGAGATAATATCATAAGATTTTCTTCATGCCGCTTAATATAAACACAATGATCTTCCTCAATCATGTGGAAGTTATATGAGGTTATCGCTTGGTAAAACCTTAAATACCATTATTTGGATGACTGTTTAAGTCCGTAAATGGACTTTTGGAGTCTACAAAGTTTCCTTTCTTCTTCCTTTTGTATAAAACCTACTGGTTGTTCCATGTAGATTTCTTCATCCAGTTCTCAATTGAGAAAAATAGTTTTTATATCCATTTAATATAATTCTAAATCCAAGTGTGCTACTATAGTTACGAGTAATCTAAATGAATTAAAACGAACAACAGGTGAGAATGTCTCCTTATAGTCTATTCCTTCCTTTTGTGTATACCCCTTTGCAACTAGTCGAGCTTTATATCTCTCAATTGATCCATCTGCCTTTCTCTTAATTTTAAGAATTCACTTGTTCCCTATTGCCTTTCGGCTAGATGGTAGGTTAACTAGTTTCCAAACTTGGTTAATTTTCATTAAGTCTATCTTGGACCTAATTTTCCATATTTATGGGAAGCATCATGAACATACGTAGCAGACCCCCATGGTTTAAGAATACTCAAATCAGGTTCATATTTTATCCATAATTCATAGGGAATGGATGTAACAAACTTTAAGGGCACACGATTAAGTACGAAGGTAGTTATCAAGATGGCATCTCCCCAATATGAAAATGGTAGATTTGCTTGTGCCATCATTGATCTAACCATGTCTAAAAGAGTCCTATTTCTTTTTTCAACTACTCCATTTTGTTGTGGAGTGTCAGAGATTGTTAATTGTCTTATTATCCCTTTCTCTTCACAAAACTCTTTGAGTTGTTCAAATAAATATTCACGTCCACAGTCAATTCTTAGTGCTTTAACTTTCTTATCTATTTGATTCTCGACTTCATTTAAGTAATGCCTGAAACACTCTAATACTTCTTACTTATGTGAAATTAAATAAATATGACAGTATCATGAGTAATCATTAATGAAAGTGATGAAGTACCAAGCTCCGTGTCTTGCCCTCACACTCAAAGAATCATATATATCAGAGTGAACTAATTTCAATGGACTTTCTGCCCTAATTCCTTTTCCAAATGATTTTCTAATTGCTCTACTGGCTAGACAATGTTCACACAAGGACATTTTCAATTTTGAAATTGAGCTAGCAATCATTCTTTCGCTAGTTTAATCATTCTATTTTGATTTATATATTATAATCTAGCATGCTAAGTGTCCATTTCAATGTTTAAATTTAAAGTGGAGGCAGTAAAACAATCGAAAGTAGTATTGTTAAAAACATCCAAAATGACAAATCCATCATAAATAAAACCAGAACCATTAAATACATTATCTTTTAAAATATCAGCTACATTATCATGAAAGTTTACTAAAAAACCAAAATTAAGTAAGTAACAAAAGGAAACTAAATTTTGTCAAATGTCAGGTGTATAAAATACATCATGTAGGATTAAATTTTTTCCTCCACATAAATCCAATTTGCATGTTCCAATGCCTTTGACTTCAATCCTCGCATTGTTTCCTATATAAAGCTACCTACTTTGGCTTGACAAACGATGATACTCTATATAAGATCCTCGATCCTTAGTCACATGATCTATGGCACTTGAATCTAAAATCGACAAAGGATGAGATTCTATTAGAAAAATAGTACTAGAAACATATGAAAAATATTTAAAATAGGTATTCAATAATACCTTGTTCTATTCATTTTGCTGAGTGCAATCTCAAGCAAAATGGCCCATTCTTTGGCAGGCATAATATTTTATCTTCTTGAGATCAAAGTTCCTCGCCCCACGCTTTCCTTTCTTCTTTTTGAAGGTTTTCTTACCCTAAGAATTGGGTCCAATTTTTCTCTTCTAGAACTTTTTGCCTTTCTTAAATTTAATCTTAGAACTACAAGGACCTGCTCTTTCAGCCATATACACTTGTCTAAAGGATCTATAAGCCCCTAAATGTTCATTCTCGAGTTCCATATGTCTTGCCACATCATCAAAGGTTACTATGCTTTCATTGTGAGTTAGGTTAACTTTCATGTATTCCTAACTTGCAGGAAGTGATCTAATCACTGCTTGCACTTACTGCTTATCAGAAAGTGAAAGTGCATGACCTGCTACTTTCAGCTCATGAATCATATTTGACATTTCTCGCAAATGTTGTTTCATCGGTGTATTAGGCCAAAGTTTGTATGTGTCAAATTTGATTGTAAGTCTTCTTAATTTGGTGGCAGAAGTACCACCAAAATTTTCTTTAAAGGCAATCCACATTCCCTGAGTAGTTGGGTAATTCTCATATTCACACATAAGGTCATTTTCCATCACACTTAAAAGTGTGATGCGAGCAATGCTGTTCTTTTTCTTCCAAATAGCATATGCCTTAGCATCTTTTCTATGCTGAGCTGTGTTCCTAGTTTCACATTCTAACATGACGTTGTTTAGGACTTCTAGAGCATCTTGCTCTTCTAATATGTATGATATTTTTTAATGTCAAATGTCCCAGTTGTCTCCATTTAACTTGTCACTTTTATTTAATTTAACAATTATGTTTTTGCTGTCATTCTGTTAAAAGTATAAACATTTCCTATGAGTATACAATGTCATTATTTGCATAGTTCTCGCATAGATAATAATGACACTACTTAGTTCATGGTCGAGAGTCTATGTTTGTCATGCTCTTATCGCATGTTTGCCTAAATACTATTATTATTTCCTATCGAGATTGCTCTCATGCAAACAGAACACTTTATGTTGCTCTTATCATAAAAAATATAATGCAGGAGCTACCACTTAAATATAGGATATTGAAAAATAAATGCACATCAAATAAACAATATTTGATCATCCATCAAATAATAATAAGAATTCAATAAACATTCAATAATGTTCTCAAAGTAATCTCATCAAAATAAAAGAAATGAATACATCAAAATAATGCATTCAAGGCTAGTGATTCTATTTTAACTTTCTATTCTAATTTCAATGTCTTCATTTTATCAAATTTGTTAAACAGATTTAGTGGATTCTTGGAATGGGCTGGGCCAAAGTTATGTACATTCAAAGCTTTAAATGGACCCTTTAAGTGTAGTCCCTTTTGTACAAGGTATGCATAAATTCTTTTAGGTCTCTTGGAGTATTAACCCAGTCTGATTCTCTTACCACACTCTCCAAAAACCTATATGGATCATATTCTTTTCTGAACCACTATTCCATGTCTATTCCAAAAAATATACATAAAATATGATCAAAACAGGATATTTTTGCTATATTTTAAGTTAAAACAGTGTCACAAAAGTCTAAAAAATGTACAAAAAATATACCAAAAAGTAGATTTCAATTTTAAAAAAATTTAGAGACAAATTTTACCTCCAAAAGATGCCACATGCACCCTCACATGCCGCTATAAGTCGGCTGCAAAAAAAAATTCAAAAAATTAGGAAAACAGAACTATTTCATGTGCAACGATGGTGCGTGAGTTACATACACCACCTTTCTGATGTTTTTTGGCCACCGGAGACGGCCAAAAGTGGAGGGAAAAATTTTCTCTTTCCAAAAAAAGTGTGACACTAAAGATGTACATGAGACAGGTGACCTACCCAACACATTAGGATCGGTTCAAAAAAATATAGGATTTGAGCTCATTTTTTTAGCTCGATAGGCCCGTTGGGCTTTTTTATATGACTCGATAATAAACGGGTCGGGCTCGGACCATAATAAAAAAAGTCCGACTCAGCTCAATTATATTAATTTATGTTTTATAATATAATTATATATTAAAAAATAATTATATCTTATTATTTTTAATATAAAAAAATTAATTTAATATAATCAAATATTTTATATAGTTAAGTATCATATTATCTCTTTAAATATATATTTTTTATATTGAAAATATTTTTTACTTAAAAAATAAAAAAATTAAAATAATCGAGTATTCGGGCCGGACTTTGGGTCACATATATTAATAATCAGGCCGAATCGGGCCATAATTTTTTTATTGTTTGGCCTATCTGACCTGGCTCAAAACTCACTCGGTCTAGCCCATGTACATCTTTATGTGACACGTGGCAAATGGGCTTGGGGGTGGGCCTCACGCGCCACCCTCGAGAGTAGGAGAATTTTTTTTATTTTTTTATTTTTTTTAAACAAAACGACGTGTTGTTTTTTCACACAAACGAAATGACATGTCATTTAGGTTCGGGTTGGGCATCAAAACGACATGTCATTTTTCAGTTAGTCAAAACAACATGTCGTTTATGTCGTCTTCAACCTCTGACTGGGTCAACCGAGTCGGATCCGACCCGGTTTACAACCCAAACGGGTCTGTTCGACCTAAAAATTTATTTTAGCCATAACTTTTGATCCGAGAGTTCTTTTTAAGTGATTCAAAAGTCGTTTTTCTCAAAATTTTATACTCTACAAGTTTAGGTTAATTTCATGACCTAAAAAATTAATTTCCTAGGGGACCTAGTATCTAGAATATTACAAATTTTATGAAATTTTAGGTGTTCTAGTTTATCTTTAATGTTCGGGGATGTTTTATGGAAGTTTTATGTATATCCATTAATATTAAAATCATCCCCAATAGTATTATTCCAGAAACAGTAGAATCATATAATAAAATTGTATTTACTTGGCTAAAAATTTTACATCACATAAATTAAAATTAAGAAGCATGCTTTCAGGCCAAAATAAAATTACCAATTAAATACACAATAAGTGGTAAATGCATTTAACCCAGAGCATCTCATACAATTCATCTTATATATCTAATTCATCAATGCATCTCATACATCTCATACTTGCATTTAATTGCATTAAATACATTTGGGAAATACAAACATTAGTTTCTAACCAAGTTTTGATACCAATGTTGGAAAAAATAAATAAAATAATTAACCCAAAAATAGAATGCAAAATATACATACTAAATTTTAGCTTTTGGGATCCTGATGTTGCACTCCACCATATTGATGTCAAGAATTACCTCTGTACTGGAATTCTTGGCTCGTGTCCACGACAATTACACCAAGACCAAAAGACTCATACACTTTCTTTTAGAGAGAAGAAGAAAAAAAAAACTTTCTGATTGAATTTCTCTTACTCACACACATAGAAGGAAAAAATTGAATTGTGTCATATGTTTTTCTTTTTGCCTTTTGTTTCTCTCTCTATTAACTTCTGAAAGCAGGAGTAGGTAATTATTTCTATTTCCATATCTCCCACTCCTTTAGTTAGTTATCAAAAAATTAATTTTTATTTTTGAATTTAATTTTAAATGATAAATTAAATATTTATATAAAAATATATGATAAATGTGGATCACCCATAATGGGTGTCCTCACATTCATCACTTCAGTTCTGACTTACTTTCATGGTGCCTCTTTCAGATTTTTCTTCAATAAGAAAAACAATAATTATTTGAATTCAATTATAATTTGATCTGGCCTCGCTCTTCAGTGGCACAATATCATTTTTCTAAATGGCGTTTCTTTAGTTTGTGAGGGGCAAGCAGCCTGCAATATTTTTAGCGTTAAGACACTAGGAATAAGGTTTTTGCTTTTACAATCTTTTCACTTAATTTGTGTGTTCTTCTTTTTCCCTTCTAAGACTTCCAGCATTAACATAAAAAAAATGAAAATCTTATGTAATAAGTAAATAAAGAACAATTTTCCTTTAAAAAAAAAGAGAAAATATTCTTTATGTTTTCAAAGGAGATATTTTAGTTAATTGGGTCTCTTCAGATTTGGATTGGTGTAAATCTAATGTGAATAATAACAGTGGTTAAAAAGATACTTGCGTGGGAGTTATCGGGCGCTGTTTAAGTGGAAAAATATTTACATAAGCATTATCTATTAGAGTACTTAAGTATTTATTAATTAATTATATATGAATTAATTTGATTTTTTCTCCTATTATAATTAATAATAAATAATTATTAATTTACTATTTATATTTAATTAATTTTTAAATAAAATGGACTTATATATTATTAATTGACAATATTTAAATAATAATACTTAAAAGTACTAAGTATTTCTCGTTTAAGTCCGTGGGTGACAGGATTTTGTGACAATGTTAGGGGTGGCTCTTCAATCATGCTGAAATACAGGGTTTTGTAAGCGGATTGCATATAATTTGGGATATGAATATTGATAAAATTTGAGTTAAAGGGAGCTTTGGAATAGGTACGAAAATGTTCACTAATGTATATATTTTCGTATTATTGTGAGTTGCTCCTAATTAGGAAATTAACATCTTACATTTTATATGAAGTAATATTGTTAATCAATTCTAAGAATTTTTAATTCAAATGGAATTCAATATTTTTTAAAAAATTTGTATATTTCTTTGTATTTATGATTCGATTTTGATTTATATATATACATTTAATAATTTAACTATTATATATATATATATATATATATATATATATATATATATATATATATATATATATTTATGGTTAGTAAGTTAATTTTTCATATTGGAATTTTGAGTCAAATAAACCAATACGTGCAGAAAATAAAAACTACAGTGACATAAAAATGCTATCGTTTTTATTTTTTCGTATCAATAATTTTATGCTGAGACGTCAATTATTATGATATAAATATTACATCAATTGTTCATAATGATCATTGATCCAATTAACAGTAACAGCGGAAACACCAGACATTGCTGCCTCGGACGTAAAAGGGCAGAGTATATTCTGCATTTAAAGAAGTCATTATGAATGAATGTGCTGTGCGTCAGATGATACTTTCTTCTTTTGCATCTATGTGGGGAAGGTTTGGATCCGCCAATTGAAAATTCTTCCAACTCTTTCCATTAATTTCTTTTTTATTTTATAATATTAAGAATGATTAAACAATTAAATATAATAATCCGGCATTAAATTTTAAATATAATTAAAAATATCATTTTCTTAAAAAATATTACATATTATTTAAATTAAAAACCCTCCATAACTCTTTTGATTAATTTCAATGCTATTATTTTACATTTTAGCATTGGCAACTCGCAAGCTACATTAAACCAAAACAAATATCAAGTTATAATGCCTATGTATTATCAGCGCTAGAATTATGAGACATGATTAATTACAATTAGAATTTGTAGTTATTCCATTATTTACTAGTATAATTACAATTAGCATTGATGTGACCTCACAATTAGCTATTTTGTCTTACCAACTTTCAATCACGTAAACTTATGTTATTAAAAAATAAATAGATCTCACTTATTTATTCATCTTATCTTATATATTCAACATTTTTTTATCTAAAGAAATTCATTTTTTATATTTAATTTGGTCCATCTCGTCCGCGTCAATCTAACACTCTTTTTACATTATCAATTATTTAAAAAAAATCATTTATTGAAACAATGGGCATAAGATGAATGACACATATTTTATTATAAGAAAAATTAAGATGCATTATCTTATGATGGGTCAATGATTCTAAATTATTAAATTTTATTCATTTTATATAATATTATTTAAATTATTAAATTAAGTAGTGCATGCCACCCATGGAGCATCTTAAACCCTCCCTCTATTATATAAATTAGGAGAGTCCTATAGTACAGATATAACTTTTATTCATCGCTTAAGCAAGATCAATCATGACCGCTAGTGTATATGACTTCTTATACTTAAATGACAAGACCCTTTTTAATGTATATTCTAAAGAAAAGACTTGTGTGATGTTAGGTGCAGCGGCCGCCTGCTGCACCGCAACACTTCAGAAGGCTACTTAACAAAGACATGAGAATTTTTATTTTGAGCAAAGTTTGTTGATTTTAGGTTATTAAATTTTATTTTTATTTAATAGCGCTAAATTTTCAATGCAAGAAGAAATTTTCATATTATATATTTGTATAATAAATAATTTATTTTTTAATTATCCATATCTAAAAATTATAATAATATTCATACAATGCATAATTAAATCTGAAAAATATGAACATCAATTCTTTATTGATGCATGTTACTTGTGTTAAACAACCAATAAAATAAAACAAATACATATTTGCAATAGTCATAAAATAATATTATAAAATGCTTAAATTCATGGTTGAATATAAATATTTATTTACTGTTTATAACCTAAAATATTTAAGATTCTGTTTGGCAAAAGTAACCAATAATTCATAAATTAATATATAGTTAATAAATTGAATTGATTGATCTAAAAAGTAAGATGTATTTTATAGTGTAAAATGAAATATTATAATTATTGATAAGAAAATTAAGAAAGTGACTAATTATAAATTTAAAAATTATTTTTTAATTACTTATTATTTATTTATTTATGAACTCTTTATTTTTTTATTAAAAGTTGTAATGTCTCACTTTATTCTTTAAATTATATTTTACACTTTACGATATGTTTGGTTGGATAGAATGGAATGTGAATGAAAATGGGAAGAGGAATGGAATGAACCTTCCATTTCATTTTTATGTTTGGTATAACAAAATTTTAATAAAATAAAATAAAAAGTTATCAACAATAATAATATCTTTAAATTAAAAATAAAATAAAATATAAAAACTAGTACATTTATATATGAAAAATGATAATGTTATTTTTATTTGTATATGTTTAAATATATAGATAAATTTACATTAGATTGATTAATTTATATATATTATTAAAATAAATTTAATATAAGATTATATTATATTTAATTAAAAAATTATTAGTGAGTATGTTATACTCATTTATATTATAATTATAACATTGTTAAAAAAATTATATGTTGTCAAAAATAAAATATAAATAACTTGGCATCTATTTTATATTGATTAATGATTAATATTGCAACATGATTCAATTTTTTTAAAGAAATTGATGCAATTTTAATGTCAATTTTCCTTTTGGTTGCTAATAAAATTGTTCAATTATTTCTTTCTTGGCAACCAAATGGATTAGAGCTACAAAGAGTGAAATTTTGAAATTTTCACTTGAATAATGCAATTTAGATTATTTTTCCTCTAATCCTTCTTTTGCAGTTTTACTTTATATTATTATTTTTATAATTATATTTTGCAGAAGCGTTTTTCGACGAAACAAACGGATCCTTGGTTTATTCATTTTTTACTCCCCATTTTCTTCTGTAGGAAGGAGAAAGCGGGCGCGCAAAAATTTATAATTTAACAAAAACCAAACCGACCTTTTTTCTTTTAGATAGATTTCAATGCCACCAAATTCGTTAGCTAAAGTCCACCACCAAGGTTGAAAACAAGTACTGAATAAAAAATAATTAAAAAAAAAAGTCCAAGCAATCTACCATCAGTTACCTGTGTATTTTGTCAGAGGTTGATTACAACGGTGGCCGTAAAATCGTGTTTAACAGCTGGTGTTTCAATCCGTTGAATATCATCTCAAACTAACCCCCCGATTTCCTCGTTCTTGTTCCGGCTGGTAACTTCACGAGTAAAATGCGAAGTCCTTTTTGTTTGTCCAAATAAAACCCAAAGTCTGTTGCAAAAGCTTGACCCCTTGGACCATTTATAATCATTGGACCACAACGTATTCTCGAGTTTCGGCCCGATATATGTGGGCCTAGATCCAGCCCTGAGAAGCCCATATAACCTCTGGCTCAGATTACAACACGGCACAACCGCAGGAGGTTTGTTCTTTCCCTTCCAATGGCTCTGGAAGCGTACGCAGAAGGAAATTCAGACACAGTGCACGTCGACGTTCTCGCAAAAGCCAGGGAAGCTTGCTACAAGGTTTCTTACTGTCCTCTCTTTCATATTCTTGTTTTGAGGATGATATTTGTCTTTGTCTTCGTTTCTCTCTGTTATGCTTGTTGTTCTTGACAACTTCGCGATTTGATGCGTTTAAATAGGGTCGTGATAATTTCTATGCGTGTCTGGAAAAGCATTCCGACAAGAAGCCCACTGAAATTGCTTCCGTTGGTTTGTTATACCCGGTTGAATGCAAAGAATCCAGAGCTCAATTTGTCAAACAATGCCGAACCTCTTGGGTTAGAATACTATGTAAAGTTAATTTCTTCGATTTGTTTAACGTTTATCATGATTTCGTTCTTTTCTAAGACGTAAGTTTGTGTTTGATTTGGTGGTGCTGCCAGGTGAAACATTTCGATAGGCAGTACTGCAAGGATAAGAGGGTTCAGAGGCTTTTGGATGACAAGGAGTCGAGGAGAGGTCCGTTGTCGCTCCCACAGCCTTACACTTTCAAGCCTACTTTTTGATTTTTATCAGTCATTTGTGTTATTCAATGGATATGATCTTATGCTTTACTTTTTTGGTTTGTACACATTGGCTTAATAGCCTTTTGATAGGAATGGACAATGCCACAATTGCTTATTTTTTTGTTCACAACCAAAAACATAGCTAGTCATGCATGTTCTGATTATGCTATGTTAACAATAAGCGCACAAACTCAAGTGTATATATCATTTGCCAAAAGGGGGGAAGGGGGGGGGGGAGGGGAACAAGTCGTTGCAAGTATATTTTATTGTTCAGTTATGGATTTACTTTGAACTCATTATTAATCTACTGTTGGGTAGAATGAATTATGTAATCAAACAGCAATCGTCAATCTCTAGACGAAAATGGGTTGTAGTAGCAGGTGTATTTGACTAAGGAATTCCCTCATTAGGTCAAATTTATTCATTTTGGCAGGGGTATGATACAAAGATCCTCTTGGCCCCTGTTGAAGATGGAAGTGGTCATCGTGATCCAAGTCAGTCACAACAAGAATTTCCAGATTGGTTTAATGATTTGCTGAATTGTTGCTATCTTATGCATCATGTCACTTGGCGCAGATTGTTGTTACTGATGATGACTGGTTTGATTCTGAGAATGTAATTCACCGTCCATTCTCTGCGTTTTCTAGCATATCTGCTTCAGTAAGATAGATTTATATTTGAGCTTGAAAATTGTGGCTTTGGTCTAACGAGCTACAAGTAATTTATATGAATAGGAAGGCTTCTAGGACACCTTTTTTTGTGATGAGCCCTTCTCAAAACGTGATGCAATATCTTTGTGCTGAACAAATGTCAATCTTATGCTAAAGTGACCATCTGATTGTATTGAGAAAGAAAAGAAATCTTAATTTCAAGATATTCTGGTTTAGAAAGGTTATAAGATCTTAGGCAGCCGCATCTGCTTTTTCCTGTTCCTGTCCCTTCCTCTGAATCTGCTTCATATCAAACCCTATTGCACAGCTTACATTCCCACCAAGAACCCTATCGCTTCTTACTAGTTTACTTCGTAAAGTAGCTTTGGCTTAACGTTATGCATTGATAAGCCATGCTTCTCTCATTACTCCTTGAACCATTCTCCTGCCTCTAGGGGCTGCCTCTTGTGCATAAAATTGCAAAAGATATACATTTTGGCTAAAACAAAATTTCTGTTATTACTGGTGATAAACTCAGTTACTGTAGCTCGTACGTACTTGTATCTAATATCTGTCTACTATGCACTGATCTGCTTTCGGTTCTTTTACAATTTTCTTGAAGTAAAGAAATTTTCTTTTGGAGCAAGTTTTCTTACTTCTGCCGTAAGGTTTACTGAGTACTTTTTGTTGCTCGAACCCTTTTTAGGTCGAGGTTAAAATGCGTGCAAGGAGTGACAAGGTGGTCAGTTTGCATGTGTTTGAAGTCAAGGAGCCTGTTCTTGCTTGTTATGGCGGATATTAACTGAAACGTGTATATTTTGAATAGTTGATTGATTCTAAGTGGAAACTTTCTTTCCATCCTTCTAATGATCGTGGTGATACAGATTTCTGAGGCATGGAATGTATATTTTCCTTGAATGATGGAAATTATACTGCTTGCACTCTGAATTGCGCTTTCTAAACATTGGAGATTAAGTTAATGAATCAGCAAGAGTAGAAGCAATCCTTTTGATAAGAATTGCAGGTACTAAACAGTGAAGAAAATTGTCACAATTTTCCAATTCCCTGGCTTGTGTTGTGTAGATGGCCATGCCATTGCCTTAGTAATCACAATTGGGAAAAGCTTGCGATCGGTCGGTATGACAATAGTGAAGATTTCAATAGCATGTCGGGTTTCAGGTTGAAAACTTCTCGATGTCAATACACCCAAAAAAAGTTAAACAGAGGATTTGCTTCAATAATACCTTGAAAAAGGACAAAAAAGGGGTAAAAAGGTAGGTTAAAGTACCGTTTTACCGTTTTCTCGTAAACTTATTTCCGTTTTACCGTAGTTTGGAAACATATTACCAAAATACACAAGGCGCCAAGCAGGTTGGCGCTTGCGGGGTGGGAGGCGCCACCCAGGATGGCACCTTTAGTGCCTTTGAGGGCGCCACTTTGAATGGCACCCTCGCCCTTTGTATTCCTTTTTTTTTTTCTTGTTTTTCCTTATAAAATAATTCCTCTTTGCTTATTCCTTTTTTTTCTTGTTTTTCCTTAAAAAATAATTAATTTTGATATCAATTCAAAATTTTTTTTTATAAATAAATAATATATGATTGTGACTAAAAATAAATTACTCATTTCATAGTTATTTTTGATGTCATAAAAAGATACGTTAGCTCCACTTTGATATTTAATACATTAATTTACTATAAGAATTAAATAAGAAAGTAGTTAATGATAATAATATAAATAATAAAAATAATAAATATTTAGTAAATAATTAAAATTTATTAAAAAAATATAGTATCAATAAAGAATAATTACTTAAATAGTGTGAATGTCTCACAAAATTTGATTCAATGACACTTAATATTTATCAATTTTCAGAATTATAAACTTCCAATGTTCAAAATTATATTATTACAAGTAATTATTAAATACGTTATTACACATAAGCAAATTTATTGAATTATTCAATAATATTCTTTATATACGAAGTTGAAGAATGTTAAAAATGAAAAGAAATATAATGAAATAAATATTTTTTTTTTATTTTGTATTTATTCCCATAATATTCTTGCTGCTTTGTATTTATTTCAATAAAATTATTTTTATTTTGTAACAAATTAAATATGAAGTGAAGAGGTTGAAGATAGTTGAAAATTAAAAAAAATGTGGTTATTTAGTTGCAATAATCTTTTAATTTCGTAATGAAACTAAAATTGTAACATGAATTAATTCTTTTTTATTTCGTGACAATGGTAAAATATTTTGACAATGAGAGGCAGAAATATCGATTAACTATCTGTTAAGAAACTTTTACTCGTTTTATTATTCGTTCGAATCATTTTTTCAAAATACGCACAGAAGTTACGGACAACGGTGGAGAGACGCAAGACGAAATGGCGTCGTTGGCGCTTAAGGGAGCGGACGCTAGACGAAATGGCGTCACGCTCAAGGGAAGGGATGCCAGTTGGAATGGCGTCGTTGGCGCGCAAGGGGTGAGACGCTAGGCGATATAGCACCTTTGGCCTACGACAGCTCGCTCCTTATTTCTAAGTTAATTAGCCGCTGACCGTGTCTATTGTGAATCCAGAAGACTTGAATTTTGGAATTGTATATGGCCAGCATCCCCATCTACATTGATAATGGTGCTATGTATTTTTATTCTTAAACACAACATTTAGTGTCATTTACAAGAATGATGATTATTTATCCTTCAAATATTATAATTAATATTATTAATTTTTTAATATTTATTATAACTATTTATTCCTTTCTTCACTAATGATATTAAAATAAAAAATGAGAGGAAAATTTAATTTAAAAAATATATATTTTATATTATGAAGAAAAAATTTAATAATTTATTTTAATGGGGTTTATTTATTTTAACACAGTAAATAAATAAAAGAGTAGATAATTATAAGAGTTATGAAAGTAAAAAATTAATAATGTTAGTTATTATATTTCGGAGATGTCATCATCGTCATTTTTTTAAAAAAATTAAATATTGTAATAATTTTAAAGTTTATTATTAAAGATATAAGTACCTACGCAAGCAAATAAAAATGTCGTAATAATTAAAATCATCCTAAATGTTGATGTTTGATAATAAAGTAGTAAGATAGATGTACATAAATGTACAATAAACATAGAAAAGAAAGCTAATGTCTACATAAGTGATGTCCAGTCCCACATCCAGGATCGGTAATATGGCGGCTATATCTACTGACCCTCTGCGCAGGTTCGGGAGTCACATCCCCGGTGTGTGTGTCTCCTCTACCTCTAGCTCCCGCTCTGCCTCTGCCCCTAGCTCCCGCTCTGCCTCCACCTCCACCTCTATCTACAAGCTCTAAGTCATCTGCCATCATGCCAGCAAGTGCTGATCCCTGATCCTGAGTCTGAAAATCAAGTGCAGGACGATACGGCTGTGATGGACCAATATCACCGGAAGGAAAGGCACGGAATGAAGATGAAACTCCTGGTATGTGTGGAAATGCCTGGAATGAGGATGGAATACCAGAAGTAAACGGGTACACCTGGGATGGTGGCGGATCATATAGTACAGCCGGGAACATGAGGGAGGATGAAGGATAATCAGGTGTAGTAGGGTACATATGAGATGAAGCAGTAATATCAGGCATCGTCATCATGGTCTCCTGGGCAGTCGATGGTGGAATCTACTGCACTGTCGAAGCGGACGGAACATCAGCTTGTGACGTATGTCGTGGAGCAGTGCGACGTCGTCGACAAGAGCGAGGTTGGTCATGGTCACCCTCTGCAGGATCTGGGATATGATGGGCATGGGGTGCTAGCTCCGCATGTGAGTCAATAATCACATGATCAACCTCCTGAATGGCGAAGGATGGACTCCGTCGCTGATCTAAGTGCATCGAAGGTGAACCTAGCCTGCCCCTCAAGTGTAGTGTAGTCCTGTAGCGTGGACACCTCATCTACCTGTGCAAATTATTAACATTAAAGTTAGCTACAATACTAATGCATTTAAAGAAAATTAGATACAGAAAACTAGCATGCAATATTACCACAAGGTTTAGCGCTCCCCCAACGGGTGTAATACATCGTCTGGTAACCCGTCTGTACTATGACATGTAATCGGATCGTGGGCCTAGAACTAGTCGTGCGGTCGGCTCGGCGATAGTGCACAAGTCTCGCCGGATATCCCACTGTGCAATATATGACTGATGGCGGATGTGCCACTCCTCATCATGCCGACCGGACAAGTGAAGGCAATAGACCTCCGCGACCTGCTTCGGTGGCTCAGGAATAGCCTGGCGTAGTCCGAACTGCAGCAAAACCCTATCCGGCTGGTGCCACTCGACAATCTGGAAGTGAATGAGCGGCACCACTGCTGTCCACATGTCACTTCCGTAAAAGCAGTACTGAGGCAGTGATGCGGTCACCTCCTCAGTGTACGGGATCCAGGTGATCTGAAATTATACATTTATTTTATCAATTAAATGACACACTGAAATGGACAAAACCCTAGAATAAAAATATGCATTATCCCCTACATACCTCGTCGAGTCGAAGACGGTCCAACGCGTATCTGTAATAGGGAAGGCTGTGTGCCGGACTATCCTGGAATGTCTTCTGAAAGTGCCACTTACCAAGTACAATAACTAAGTTAAACAACTTCAAAGTCAACTTAATTACAAGTGCAAGTAGAGAAAATTTCTAACCTGCGGGCTAGGGGGCCAATCCCTACATCCCCCTCTGGTATGTCTGGGACAGTGATCATGGGGGCGATGGTGGGAAATCTATCCCATGACCACAACTACAGCAGTAGACAACACCCTCCTATCTCCCTATAATCCGGAGCAGTGGCCTTGCAGAACTCTCTGTAAAGATAGGCCAGGCAAGCAAATCCCCAACTGTACCTCCCAGCCTCATGCAAGTGTCCGATCAAGGGTAAGTGCATGAAGTGGACATATGTGCCGGAGTGGTCCGAAAATAACGTCCCACCGATGAGACGCAAAATGTACGCCCGGGTGAATCTCTGCACTGTCACCCTCATCCGCATCATCTGGAAGATGAGTGAAATGCCTCTCCAACCAACTCATCCTCAGTCGCCCCCCTCTGAGGATATTCTCGTCCTCCGGTAACTGGAGTCCCAAATACTCCTCTATCAGGGCTCCCCATCCCCATACAGTGGGTCTCGTCACGGCTCGACCGTCAATGGGTAGGCCGAACTGAAAAGCAACATCCTGCAGTGTAATAGTCGTCTCTCCCTGCGGCATGTGAAAGGTGTGTGTCTCCAGCCTCCATCTCTCTACCAGGGCACTAATCAACTGATGGTCGATCGGTACATACTCGCACATCGCCAGGCCGTAAAAACCTGCCTCTCGTAAAAAGGGGACAATCAACTCCGGCGGCTGCTGGTGATGGTAGTGATGAGCCCGTCGGATCCTAAGCACACGGTCAGGCTGCAAAAGGAAAAAAAAAGTATTAGTAATGGGGTCTGATAATTCAGTAATTGTTCAACTAACTTTATTAAGTTCTAACTATTTCCATACATGGCCTGCCCAAATGGACTGGGATATATGCGAGGTCTGGGCCGTCAGCAGTGAATGATCCCGTGGACCAGGATTAACACGTCGCGATGTGGATGCCATCTGCCATGACAAAAGATACATGTGCATTAGGATGGAATCTAAACATAAACTATTATAACATACATGTGCAAATTATCTACGAAGATATACACAAGAGTATATAGCACTTGATATTTTTAAGTATCTTATTAACATTACTAGTAATGGGGTCATGTATATATACATAATGGCTTGCAATTTTACAACAATCAAACAAAACACACCATGCGGCTGTGACATTTATGACATTGCGTAATATATTTCATAACGTACGTCTGCATAAGTAAAAACTAGGACCGGTGTCAAGGTGGGCTGTGCTCTCCATGTAGTAGTGGGCAGCGCCTACGGTTATGACCTTCCGCCTTACAAAGATCACATTTTTGCTTCACACCACTCTCCTGAGGCCAATCCATCTCATTTCTGATCCGGGTCGACTTCGATCGTCCCTTTGCACGCAATCTTCCATAATTTGGAACCAGGACCGGAAACGGTGGTAAGTTATTCCATTGCGACCACTCCCCGATCAGCCACCACTCAGATTTATAGCAATTGAGTAGTGTGTCAAGTCTGTATACAGGATCAACATATGGTTCCCACGATATGTTGACTGATGCACAAGCAACAATAATATGAGCGCAAGGATACTTATATGCTTGGAACTGTCCACATTCACATTATTTTTTATCTAATAACACTTGAACGACCTTTCCACATAATCCCCTGGCCATATCAGAGCCCTCCACCACCTCAAACCTAGTTCCTTGTCTATTATAAGCACGAATGTGGTAAGAAGAAGCACGTGACTGGATAGTCGCAAGCTCCTGTCTAAATCTGCTTGCGTATATGTGACCTTATTGTAGTTCAGCATGTGCTTCTTTTGCCATTTCCACAAAGTACATGACACATCTATAGTATGTTTGTTGAACAAGGCCTGTGATTGGTAGCTTTCTTAGTCCTTTGAAGAGGCCATTGATGCACTTTACTATGTTAGTCGTCATATGACCATATCTTCTGCCTTTGTCATAAGCAAGCGTCCACTTCTCCATCGGAATAGCCGTCAACTTCTTGTGGATCTCCTCATTGACTTTGCCAAGGTTCTCCAATCTCTCCATGGCTTTTTCCCAACTGGGCTCATATGTTGAACAGAATGAGACAAATAGATCAATCGGGTTGAATTACTAGATACACAAATTTACATATGAAAAGGATCAACAAAGAAGTTGTGTTGTAATATTTACCAATCTTAAGGACAGCTTTCTTGACATTATCATCCCTGCACTTTTTGCGAATGTTGCTGGCAATATGTCTGATACAGTACCGGTGAAATGCATGAGGAGGCTGCCATCCGAGGGTTTCGTTGGCTACAGCATCTTTTATAGCTCGATGCCGGTATGATATCAGGCATATTCCTTGCTGGTTCGTAACATTCACCCGTAGCAATGCCAAAAATCAACTCCAGTTTTCGTAGTTCTCCTTGTCAACAATGGCAAAGGCAAGAGGAACAGGACATTTGTTACCGTCCTGGGTCGCAGCAATCAGTAGCACACCTTTGTACTTGCCGTACAAGTGCGTTCCATTAACTTGTATGAATTGCTTGCAGTAGGGAAACGCAGCAATGCACAGCTTGAAAGCCCAGAAAACTCAGTTGAAAACATGTTTTTGTGGATCAACATGGTTGTCAACAGTAACAAATTCTCCTGACTCCAACTTGAACAAAGCTTGGTCACAGTACCCTAAGATGTCCAACCATTTGGGCAGTACTTTGTACGATTTATCCCAATCACCGTACACCTTGACAATTGCTTTTTATTTTGCCTTCCATGCTTTTCTATACGAAATTTTATATCCGTACATGCCTTTCACCCTCTCTTGTATAAGCGACACTAGAACATCTTGCTTCACTTTAACCATCTCCAGTATCAAGGAACTGATATACTCGGAGTCAAGAGACTTGTGATCCTGTGTCAAACTGACATTAACACATGTGTGAGGCCCTGAAAATCTAGTTATTGTCCAACTGTTACAATTCTTCAGAAGTGCTCGCCCTGAGACGGAATCTGCATTCGTCCCCGTAATTATCACACTTCACGCTCAATCTTCTGGTATCCGACTCCTCTACATAATAACTGTGGTGCCTTCTGATATGGTAATGCTTGATTGCAGCAATTAATACCTCCTTGCAATCAAACTCATGTCCAACCTGTAAGTCATCCATGTCATAATCATAACTTGGTTTCATTATTTCCGGAAATTCATTAGGATTCCTTATGGCATCCCAATCAATGTGAGAGAAGACAGCAGCCTGAGGGACACCACATGATGTCTGTGCAGCATTGTCACTCCTCCCTCGCCGGGTTGCAGCACTGTCTCCATGTGTAGTTGCTCGTTCTTCGTCATCGGTGTCACGATCATCATCGCTACTGCAAGATACCTCATCGTCCTCAAAACCAGACTCAAGGTGGGCATCCATGAACACAGGATCAGTGGATTCTTCCTCTACGACTGGCAAGACATTTGTTGAACCCATCATGGTATGTGATATATTTCTTGGGAAAACACCGGCAACAGACGAGTCCAATACAGGAGTATAACTATCAGAAATGTGGAACTCGATTCCACCCGTGTAAGGAAGGCCTTCCCGCACCATCGAGCAACTAGTACTGACATTAGCTGTTGGAACGACAGGTGATCTAGCAGTTGGAACTCTTTCTTGTGAACCTAGGTTGGCAGCGTGCAGTTCGGATGTGATCACCTCCGTGTACAACTCCATTGCTGTCATCGTCGGATGTTGTTCGTAACTGGCTATGGCACATGCCAAGTCTTCATTGTCGTCCAATTCGTACGCCATATACTGCGCCTCTGTTTGATGCTGTGGAAACCGGTAAATAATTTTCCCCACGGCTTGATCTTGACGAAGCTTCAGTCGGGCATGAATTCTCTCGCGCAAAACATCCATAGTGTTACATCCTCTCAATTTCAATGCCTTTGGGGGGGTCCATCGTACATTATGCCCATCGATCCCTCAATCATTGTACCATTCGAATATATAAAAGCAATTAAACTTTTCTTCATCTCGTTACTTTTAACTGCAAAATATTTACTGTACCCTCACAACTGACAAATATTACCATATACAATTTCTATTCTTATGAATGAATGAACTACTATTTGAAATTAACCGTAGAAATAAACAGAAAGTATTATAATTTTTGCAATGTATTTATTTAATAATACGTAATAATTTAACCGCACAAGCTAAACCCATTCCCACCTCAACAGGCCGACATTTTGTTCCGACAAATATTTATGCTATTTTTACACTCATTCGTAATTTTTAATACTTCATAAATTTCTAATGTTCACTTGGAAGTGTGGTGTAATATATATTTTCACACTTTTTGAATAAACCTATGCATAGTATAATTTTTTCGAATATGTAGGTTGATCATGCATTCATAATATCTACTATTTAAATAAAAAAATATTCATTTTTTCAATCATCTCCAATATTTTTTAAAGCTTCTGCTTATATTTACACATCCTAAGATTTTATTTTTATTACCTCTCTTATGCCATATTAAAATTTCGCATTAAAAAATTCTCCAAATATGACTCTCACCTAGGCCCTAAAACCTATTTTAGAAAGTATTTTATCTCATTTTTTCTTCTTTTAATACCACTACCTATCACAGTACATATAAATTTTTACGAATCTTTTATAAATTATGATTTTACATCTTAAATTATACTTTCACACCCTAGACCATAACAATCAATATAAAATTAAAAACTCATATTATTTACATCATAATATTTTAAACAAATTTCTGTACCACTATCAAAGATATTTTCATGATGACTAATAAAAATTATAATATAAGCACAAAATTTATAAATATACTAACCGGTAAGTATTAGGAAAGGCAAACAGAAAAAAAGCCTCTGCATGAACGAAAAATTTGTTAGATATTTTAATAACTTTTATCTCTAAGTAAAAATTGTTACATATTACTGTATCAAAAAAAAATTATGCAAAAAATACACTAAAATAAATATACTCTACAAGACTATATATAGAAAGGAACAAATATAATAATCAATAAAAAATTTAATTAATGTATATTTAATTTTAAATATAGTGATTGAATTTTATTATCACCAAAAATATTATAAGATGTATATAAATAAAAATTAATTTAATTACTAAGTATTTTTTCTTACATTTAATATAATATTTTTTATTGTTAACAATAAAATGCATATTAAAGCTTTAATCTATTTAAAATATTATAATAAGCTAAAAATACATAACTTATTATATTTATGTTAATTAATGATATCGATGTTTTAAATCATAAATAATATGGGTGGATATAAAAAATAATACAATAGAGTAAATAACAAGAAAACAATACGTACGGTTTAAAATAATAAAAAATTTACTGTATAATAAATTAATTAATTAAATTAATTACATAATTTATATAAAATACATCTATAATAAAAAAAACCATATATCTTACTGTTAAAAAATAGAATCTTTACAAAATATCCTCAGTTGATAGTTACTTATTTTGACATATATTACTCTAAAATTATCCCAACAATATTGATTAATAGGGTAATATATCCTCGTAATAATTAACATATAATAAAAAAAATTCTTATTTCTATCATATCCTATATCCTAAAATATTTTATACTTTAAAAATATCCAAATATAATTTTTACCTACATTGTAAATTTTATTTTAAGATACTTTCTTTTATCCTCCTTGTTCTTCTTTTAAAATCACAAACCATAACAAATTATACAAATTTGTTTAATTTTTTTCCTAAATTCTATATCATAATTTCACAGCATTAATCATAATAATAAATATAAAATAAATAATTTTTTTCATTGTGAAATCTATTCTTGTAATAACTAATAAACATTAGAATATAAATACACAAATTATAGAAATATTAACTAGTAAAAATCATCAACTATCACAGATCATATAAAACACCACAAATTTTTTATGGATCCTAAGTCATAATTTTAAAATATAAATAATAATAATTAACAAAAAAAATCATCTCCTACTGTAAAATATATTCTCATAATAACTAATAAAAATTACCCTATATATATGAAAATTATAAAAAAATTAACCAGTACAGATCACATACTAATTACAGATAATATAAAGTTTAGCAAACTTTTCCAATGCCTTATATTATTTTTTCATATCATAAATCATAATAATTAACGAACAACATAAATTTTCCTATCAGTATAAATATAAAAATTATAAAAATACTAACCACAGAGAACAGCAAGAAAAGAGGACCGGATCTGTTCCTAAGAATAAAATGTTGCTGAAAAATATTGTCAATAAGAAGAATGCTTGCAGAAAAAATTCAACAAACAGCGTGCGAAGAGGTTATGAATCAGGATTGGGTTTGAGGGGGGAGAGTGGCTGCGCTACGTTGAAGAAGAATGAGGGTTTGATGCCGCGCAATGAGGGTTCGGGTATTTAAAGGCCTCTGCGCAAATTTCAAATTTTGAAACATGCTTGGAGGCGCCAGTCAACATGGCGCCTTCCAGCATGTTTCAAATTTGAAACTTGCTTGGAGGCGCCATGTTGACTGGCGCCCTCCAACATGTTTCAAATTTCACACTTGCTTGGAGGCGCCAGTCAACATGGCGCCCTCCAGCATGCTTGCAATTTGAATCTGTCCCCAGTGACGCCAACCAACCTGGCGCCCTGCGTATTTTAGTAAATTATTTCGAAACAGTAGTAAAACGGAAATAAGTTTATAAATTCTCCGTATTACGGTATTTTACCCCAAAAAGGTATTGATTGCAAGTTTTTATTAAAATTTTGGAATTTTGTCATAAGAATTTATAACTTTCTTAATAAAGCACTTAAATATATCTGTTTTACAAGCATGATTGTTCATATTGTAAGATTTTATGAAAAAATTCTGTACCCAATATCATAAACATTTCCATTGTTTTATGAAAGAGTTTCAAGATTTATAACAGATCTTACAACTTTTTTATAAAATTATACCACTTCTTCCAAAGTCGCGTTGAAGCAAGAATTCATTAAACAAACATAATCATATTCCCTTTCATATTGCAGCAAAAATTCATTGAACGGACATAATCATATTCCCATTCATATTGAATATATGGCAGTCCCCGGCACCATATAGCTCATTGTCTCACGAATATCTAACAAAATTACCTTTTTTTTAATTAATCAGGGAAATAATATAACTATCCAGCAGTTAATTTAGCTAAACAGTCTGCAATTCGGTTGGCCTCTCTGTATATATGCTTAAAGGTTCTATGTGGAATTTTTCCCCAGGAAATTCTTGTATTCAGAAACTGAAGGAGACAGCAACAAATTTTCCTTATTAGTCCCTCCAACAAGGGGGATTACAATTTCAGCATCAAGTTGAATATTCAATCATTGAATATTTGAATTCAGAGCCATTTTTAGACCCTCTATTAAACCCCACAACTTAGCTATAATAACGTGGTTCTGCCCCACTAATCCCTTGCAGAATCCTTGCACTCAATTCCTTCTACAATCTCTAATATGACCCCCAATACCCGCTGGATCAGGATTACCTTGGGTATATCACCTTGCTTCCGGCCAGTCCCATTTAACCCAAAGACATTTCATTTTCCTATCATCTTTAGCCATCTTAGTATTTAAAAACAAAAGCCTCAGCAAAACTTGTTTTAACTATTGACACCTAAATAGGATCCTGTTCAAATTCTGTAAATTATGCTGTGAGTTGTAAAGTATGTAGGGAGTAAATCAAATTGAGTCAGATTAACATGTCTGAAGACAAAATTATCCTTACATAATTTTTCTTGGGCGGCAATGAAATAGCTGAAAGGGATCCAGGCCTTTGGATTTCAACAATTGTGGTCCAAGCTGTGTGCCCAGAACATTTAATGGACCTATTAGACTTTCTATGAGGTAGTGAGAATATTCGTTATTATTAATATTATCTAGTACATTCAGAATTGGGTCGGATTCTGTGAAATTGAATGATGAGTTTACCCAACAAAGCTCAACACTCTCTCTGGTGTACAGCTAGCTAACATACTCACTTTCCGAATGAAAAATTATGAATGTGTACTTTATATGGATAAAGAAAGTAAAATTGATATAGTACCATTAATATTTTAAAATTTAAAATAACGTGATAAATTTTAAAATATTAAATCAGAATTATTTAATTATAATTATTTATTTTTTCATAAATACAAATTTTAATTTAATAATTTATGATATTATCATATCATTCCAATTTTAAAACCTAGCTATTGGAAAACTAATGTGATATTTGACTACCAAAACGCATGTGGTTTTATGTTGACGTGCAAGCAACCTGAGATTGAGGTGATCTGCCCAATCATGCTTCCAACTTCAAAACTTCAAAATATTGATTTGTACGCTTGCTTTAATAAAAAAACTCTCTCTTGTAGAATATGATCAGTTAACGAGTTCGGTGCTTCACTGAGATTCCATTGCAACTTTAAGATCATGATTCTGATAGATAATCTTTAATTTATCTTGGTCAAGAAGGACATACATGCATGCATTTGCTGGAGATTTTTTTTTTTTCCTGATTTTATTGCCATGCTTAAATCAATTTACGTATATTTTGATCAAATTCACTTTTATCAAGTGTTCTAAAAATACACTTGACCTATGAGTTATGCCAATCTGAAGCCTTTAAAAATTAAAGTCACTGTTTGTATTTAGGAATAGCAGTAGAGTCAAGCATCTTGATTGTTCGCTTCTCAACTTGATTTAATAATTTCTCAATTTTATTAGATTTTTATTTGACATGTTTAATTTACAAGTAACTTCATTGTAATTTTTTATTTTTGTTATTTAATTATTTATATAATATAATATATAATTAAAAATTAAATTTATTTTTTTAATTTAAATTTATATTATTTAATAATATTTATTACTATATTAAGTATTATAATTTTTCTTGAAAATTTACCTCTGTTATTACTTAAAAAATATACTACCTTAAGTTCAAACTTAACTCAAATTTATTTCACTTTAAATTAATTATGTTCAATAACGGCAAAATTCAACTAAATTCCACCAATTGCATCTCATAAGTTTATATCTAACCCCACGTTATTTCATAATAATGCTCTCGACTACTTGAAAATACCTCTTGGACTATGATAGATGGAATTAAAACATTATTTTTTTTTATTGCTTTAAGCATTGTATTGACTCTTCATCCACCAAGTTTTCTGCTTGCTTCCCACAGTTCCTCACGCCTATTCTTAGTTGAAATTTGATAAATTACATACTTCATTGTTTCGTTTATATGATTGTTAATTTAATTGTTCACAACATTTGCATGGACAAAACATGATTTTGTTGATGTAAGCGATGATATAAATCGTGTAAAAAAATTTAAAACTTCATTATTAAAGTATTTTTTTGGACGTTTAAAATTTTTATAAAAAAAATGTCATGTTAAGTGTGAAAATTTTCGCAAATATTTAAGATTACGTACATAAGCTTCTAGAACATACTGAGATATGACTTTTTTTTTTTTAATTTTCGCAAATGTTATGATCGGGAAAAAGAAAATTGTAAACTAAATTGACAATCTCTGCAAGATGGACATGGGATGATGTCACAATGTGCTATGATAGTATGATGTGTTCCGCATGGTACCCACACGCTGAGCTATCTTGCTACAAGATCGCGTAGTCCACGCGCGATGGCAAAATTCTTATTTCTTAGTTGGTGCCCACTCCCGCTATAGTCTACACCCAAGATTTTCTAATGGTGTTGCTTCACCTAACGCTAAGATTTAATATTCAAATTACAAATAATTTCATTCTTGAAATCTGAAGATATTTAATTTCTTTCCAACTACTGAAAATCATGTGTTAACAATTGGAATTTGAAATTATGAAAAGAATCATCAATTTGACAATTTGAATAAAAAAGAACATCCAATTTCTCTTCTTCTTTTGCATTTGACAGCTAACAATGGCGTATTGCTTTATATAATCTTCTCCAAAAGTGTTCATTCTTAATCATCTTTTGTGGGTTTTGGAAACTTTTATTGATTACTTAAAGGGGTTTATGTGAATTAGACGTCTAAAATTGTAATACACAACTAAAACGCATCCATTTAAATTTAATCATGGACTGATTTAGATCCCATTTCTAGAAGCCTATACTTGCACATTGGCCGGTTAATCCTAATCTATAAGACTAATTATATGATTAAGTTCAAGTTGGGTCAAGATCCTTTAAAATTCTAAATGCATTTTAAAAAATATAATGAATATCAAAGATCTTGATGAAAAAAATTAAGATAGTGAGTAATTATAAATTTAAATATTATATATTTATTTTATTATTTATTAAATTTTAAGTCATTAATTTTATTATCAAAAATTGTAATATTACACTTTATTCTTTAAAATATAATTTCACGTTTCAGAGGAGCACAATTTAAGTTGAAGTTGTAATTTAGTAGAAGATAAGATGAACCCCTAACATGGTTGTAAAGAAAAGAGGAAACGAAAAAAATAAGAAGAAAGAAAATAATAGGAAAAGATTTTTTCAATGCGAAGGTAGAGAAAATAAAAAAAGAAGAAGAAGAAGAAGGAAATGAGTTTTCTTTACTTGTTTAAATTAAAAAAAATTAAATCAATTTGAATGATAAATTTATTGTTCAAATAAATAAGTCAATTTTCAAGTTAAATAAAATTAGATAAAAATTTAATAAATTGGTTTCTTGCTTCTTTTTCGCCTATTTGTGTCAAAAAAATATTTTTAATGAGCTCATCTTTTTTTATTCACTCTCTTTTTAATCTATTTTTTATCCTACAATTAAATAAAAAATATTTTTTATTTATTTTCTTATCTTAAATTTTCTTTCCCTCATTCTCTATAAAGACAACTAAAGGGTGTATTGAGTCAGAACTTGGAAACCTTCACGCAAGAAAGCATGCGAGTTGAAGTTAATGGCCTTGTTTGGCAAACAGCTGATAGCTGTAGCTGTTAGCTGATTTGACTAGCTGTTAGCTGATAGCTGATTATATTAGCTGATTTGACCAACTGATTATATTAGCTGTTTGAATAAGAGTGTTTGGTAAAATTAGCTGTTTATAATTAGCTGTTTGTATGTAAAATGACATATAAGGATATAAGTATATTTTATAAATTATTTAAGAATTTTTATTTTAATATTTTAAATTCTATATTAGTAGATTAAATTTTTTATAAATAATATATTATTTTAATTTATTATATATTAAATATTTTTTAATATTAAATTAATATAATTTTTCTAATTATTAATTTTTAAATAAATTAATAATTATAAATATTTAATTATAACTATTTACTTTTTATAAATATAAATAATTAAATAGATAATTAATAAATAAATTTTAAAATTATTTAATTATAATTATTTATTTTTTATAAATGAAATTCAGAAACTACGGCCATTGATTCAAGTCCAGTAATGAATTGAAAAATTACAAAATATTGACCATTGAAATTACGATACATTTGGCTATTGGATTCAGAAATTATGACCATTGGTTCAAGTCCAGTTTACGACTACTAGACTACTTTTTAATAGCAAAAAGGCGGAAGTACTAAGCATACACAGAAGGGCAACTTGGGTATATTTGACATATAACCAAACAGCTGATTTGGAAACGCTGCAATAAGCAGCGTTTCTAAAATCAACGTTTTGGTGGGCAAAAGCTGTTTTAAACAGCTGCCCACCAAACAACTGAGAAGCAAAAAAATTAGTCAATCAGCTGAAAAGTAGTCAAACAAGCTAAAAGCCGTGTAAAACGCCATTTACCAAACACAGCCAATAATTTGTAGCACCATCAAATAAATTACCCTAGGTTTTTTACTTTGTGGGTAATGATTGGAGGCTTATCAGTTAAGCGACGATCAATTAACAACTTGAATGTAATC
This sequence comes from Sindora glabra, assembly GCA_020226215.1. Classification (NCBI taxonomy): domain Eukaryota; kingdom Viridiplantae; phylum Streptophyta; class Magnoliopsida; order Fabales; family Fabaceae; genus Sindora; species Sindora glabra. Next base: position 65,462,368 of record CM035231.1, read on the forward strand.
AGTAAAAATGAATGATAAATATAAGATTAAGTGCGCGATACTCCCTCCATTTTGTGTAACTTGGAGTTGGGGTGCTGTCTAATCTTCCTTGACTAGTTATAGTTTGTACTTTGTGTGTTTCCTAACCTCAGCTTAAGTGAAAATGCAAATCCAATTTATCGCACTAACCCAATTCTTGTAAAAAAAAAAATGATTGAATAAACATATTTCATTTTTTAAGTCGATGATAGATTGTTTCATTACTAGGTATAATTAACTGTAATTGATGAATACGATGCCACCGGTTAAAGTTGACTCAATAAAACGTAAACAAAATACTTCTTCGTTTACACAATTCGACATTATCTTTTTGACGGAAGAAGGTGTGTGTGTCTATATATATATATATTGCGTGTGTGTGTCATATATATATTGATTTCCATTCACTCCATCCACTCCCATTATTATAGCTACATTTGCTGTATTTAATAATAACTTATTAATGTGAACCTTTTCAATAATTATAGCTGCATTTGATGCATTCAATCATTAATCAATGTAAATTTTATAAAAATACAAAAATTTATAATAATTTATTGTACTAAATCTATATACTTTTTTGGTTAAAAAAAAGAGAGAGTTTTGATGCATTCAATCATTAATCAATGTAAATTTTATAAAAATACAAAAATTTATAATAATTTATTGCACTAAATCTATATACTTTTTTGGTTAAAAAAGAGGAGAGAGTAAGGGCAATAATATAATAGTATTAAAGTTCTTTGTGAGTATTATTACAAGAGTAATGTCTCACTATAAAATATTTAATTTAAGTCATAATTACTAGTTAAAAAATAAATTAATCATTATAACTATATCAAAATATTAATGTTGTCAAAAATTTTCTTTCATTTGGTTGATTATAAATGAACATTTTCTTACATTGAATTCATTTTCCTTAAAGGAATATATACTTAAAATAGAAGATAATGGAGATGAATATATCTATTTTTAGAAGAAAAAAATTATATGAATGTGATTATATTAAATTTTAAATATAATGTTTCAATTTCTTAATTCGGTTGCCCTCACTCCCGACACATTCGGTTATTAAGATTGGGATGGTATTAGAAGTCTCCTCATTGATACCAATTTACTCACTTTAATACTCTAACAAAAAAAAATCTACTCACTTTAATAAAAGTCATTTAAATTGCAACTTTATTCTTTTAATAAACAAAACAAATGGCAGAAGCCGTTGACATAAGCACTATTCCTTATGTGTTTTGATTCTTTCATCCCAAAGTCCAAACGCCTCAGCACCAAGCAATCACCTTTTCATTTTAAAATGAAAGAAAAGGGCTCATAAGAAAGGAAAGCTGCCAATGCCTTTTGGAATAATAAAGAGCTTAACGATCCCTAATTATTTCCTAATAATTAATTTATAATTAGGTTAGCCGTGACATAGCTATTGTATTATACTTTGTAATAAATACCATTAGCTTCTTAATAATAACATGTCAATAAATAACGGGCCCACTTCGAATTAACAAAAATAAATAAATAATCTTAGGCAAAGAAAAGGACTGAGTTTTGATTGGTTGGTTGAAAAGTTAGCCTCTGTGTCCCTGCCTAAGTCTACACAAATACGACGTCGTAGAAAGGAACATGCCAGACGCTTTATTTTCGTAGACTTCAGACGACAAAGTTCCTGTTTAAAAATAAAATGCACGTCATTTTTCTGTTTTTGACACTGTCCTTCTGTCTTGCTCCGTCTACTTCACGGCAGGGGCGAGTAAACGCCTGCCGTTATCACGGCTTGGAAACGGAGGCAGCGTCCTTAACGGAGCTATCACCGCCACCGTTACCTAACGCCGCCGACTGCACTGTCAAAACAGACATGCTGGGAGATGAGGGTCCATCAGCGCCGTCGGACACGACAACTGGGTTGTGGTGGTGGTGGTTGTTGTTGTTGTTGTTGTTGGGGATCAAGGCGTTGCGGGTGTGACAGGTGGCAGTTGAGATAGCGGTGGCGAGAGAGATGGGCATCAGGCAGAGGCCTTTGCCTTGGAGGTACTGCATGGCGGAGCCCATGTCTTCCTCCATGAGCTTGGCCACTTGGTGCTCCGTCATGGTGAGGCTGTCGTTGTTGGAAGACGACGCCGTTTGGTTGTTGCCCCCACCGTTGGCTTGGATGCAGTCACCGCCCCGCTGCAAAACAACATTAACAAATCAAAATCAACCACGCAAGACATAATCGTTTGTTAAGATGGAAAATGAGAGAGAGACGAAAAAAGGGGCTTTGGGCGTGAAAAGGTCACAAAGGAGAGAGAGAGAGAGAGAGAGAGGAAGGAATCTGAGAAAGTGCGCACGCGTGCTGCTTTTTGGGTTGTCGTTGTGTGGTGATTGAGAATTTGACAAACCAATCCGATAAGCCAAAGGTAAGACCAAGAAACGATGGCCGATGGGGGGTACTTGGTACTAAACATGACCTGTCTCTCCGACAAAATTGATACACCATGTTCCAAATATGTTCCAAACAACCCAAAATTCCATTTTTTTCCTTCTTATGGAACCCCCCCCCCCCCCGTCACCCCTTTTTCACCTCATTTTATTTTTTGCAAAAAATAAAAAATACAACATACGGCATAAATCCTCAAAAATTAACGGTTAGGAACCGAATTTCATTACTTACAATTGAACTTATAATACTAAGAATATGGCATCCCATTATAGCTACTAGCTATGTACAGGTTGGTAGTTATTTTGCCCACGGCGCAATAAAATTAAATATTTTTTCATTTTAGGAATAAGACAATCTATTAAATTAAAAAGATAATAAAGAAAAATTATTATTAATGACTCAATGTTGAACTCTTATTTACATATATAATCAGGAAAGCAAAAATAAAAGGCAGGAATGAAAAAAAAAAAAAGAACAAAATATTTGATTTAAAGAAAAGCATGGGGACAAAGGTTGCATTGTATGAATGACCACCATTCTATCATGTTTAATCTAATGATAATGTAAAAGAAATAAAAATGTACCTCAGAGTTCACATCTGCAACAAGAGGAGCCACAGCAGCCGCACCGCCTAATCTGCTCATGCTCAGAACCTGAAACCACCCCCACAACGTAGTGTGAAATTTTTAATGCCAAAACTCATACTTGAAAAGCTTCAATAATCACTATAAAATATAAATAAAAATAATTTAAAACATTGAGGGTTATGCATTCATACATTAATATATTATTATATAATATATTTTAAAATATTATCAATAATAAAATTTGATAATATAATATAACGGTATTATTAACTCTCCAACCCTTTATTTAAGATCATACGATAGATTATAAGAACAGAGAAAATTTCTCTATCTCTCTCTCTCTTTCACGCGCACCTTGACTTGGAGCTGTAGAAACTTCACGTAATCGATGATCTCATCCAGCATCGATGCCTTGTCTGTCTGGCATTCCACAAACCAAACGAATATATATCATGAAACCAATTTAATTTCTATTCTCTATAAAAATAAAATGGAATTGTTTTGCTGCATATTGACTAAAACACCCCTCATTCATGGTTCATGGTATGGTAAACAAATCAACTGCACTGAAATCCCACTTGTTACGAAGACTGTCTCCACATTCGGTTCGCTTTCCAGCTTAATTGTAGTACGGCTCTCATTGATACAAATTTTATAGTCTTTGTAAAGAGTTTTGGTGCAATACACTCCTGAAAAAATATATACGCAAGCGAGGCTCGCAAAAATTGATGTGCCTGTTTAGTCTGTTGATTAGTCTCATCTTTAAATATTTTGGCATTTAGCCTAAAAATTTTATTGACGATAAATTAATATCAAATTTTGAAATGTTACGTTAGTTCAGTATCTAATCAACAAAATTACATTAAATTAGTTTAAGTATAAAGTATTTTATATTATTAATAGACAAAAAAGAAAATAAATCATTAAAAATAATAATAATAATAAAAAATTTTACAACAATAAAAGATTTTAACAAATTCTTATTAATATGAAAATACATAAATAACTAATATAATGTAAAATTAATTTATATTGATAATAAATTAAATTTAAATCTTCAGTTTAAAATAGCATAATGTTTTGAGTTAGGATAATAAAAATTTAATTTCTTTTTAATTTTAATTTAATTGTAATCACATTCTTTTTTATCTTTAGAAAGAAAAATGTATATATTTCTAAAACAAAGGAAGACAAATATATATTTCTTAAAATAAAAAATATATAAGTGTAATTATGATAAATTTTATAAAAGATTAATTTAATTTATCCTTTATGCTAATATTAGATGAAGATAATCAAAACTTTCAAGATAAACTCTGATGTCACCCTGTTTTTAAGGATAACATTAACAAAGTATAACAATTTCAAGTCTAATAATTGTGTATTAATTATTGTAATTGCACAGAGGGTACCTTGTTAGCATTGGGAACCAGTTCCTGAAGGGCCTTCATTCTCTCTGCAATTCTCTCCCTTCGTAACTGCCACATTCATACCACAATATTCCCCTTCAGCTCTCCAACAACAAATAACCCGCGTTTAGTTGCCTAGCAAACGTAAGAAAACAAACCGATACTGTCCTTTTCCGCGTTTCTCTCTTTCTTTTTTTTTAATAAAAATAAAAATAAAAATCAATTTCTCCAACGGATAATCGCATTTTTTGAAAAACCACGTTTGACGTTGTTCAAGGCACAGGACCCGGAAAATGACAACTGAAATTATTGGCTTCATTTTCTCGGCAACCAAACGCGTTAAATGAAGCTACAAAAAGTCAAGAGAGTACCCTCTCAGCGATGCTGTGTGGGTCAGTGGCTTGACCTCTCCGAGCTCTAACCCTCTGCTTCGGCTGGGCCGCCGTACCACTGGCTGGAGCTTGGTTCGCTGCCGTCCCCGAAGCTCCAGTATTCTGTCCCTGCACCGCCACTCCCTGTTCACAATCACATTCAAAATAAAAGGGAAAAAAAAAAAACCTCCAAAATCAATGATCAATAATAAGTACTAATAAAAATTTAAAAGGATTAGAAATAACCTGAGGATGGGGAAAATGCTGAGCCTGGTTGGAAGATTGACCACCGCCATGAAGAGATCCGGCGAACCCATTATACAGTGCTTGAACTGAACTATCGCCGGCCTATTAAAATTATTCACAAAATTCAGAAAAATTAAAATCACATTAATACCATCAGAAGCTTCTCGAATTCGACAGTTACCGGATTTGGAGAATTGAATGATGACCCATCCATGACGCCGTTTCGAGAGCGTTCAAACTCTCCGCCACCCATAGACATTGGCATCTGAAGCAGCCCAGACTCGCCGGCTCCGGTGACACCTCTAGACATCAGAAGCTGCTGCTGGAGCATCAGTGACGCCGCAGCAGCAGCCGTCGACTTCGTCGTCGGAGAGCTGCCGCTGATCTGGTGGTTTCGGAACTTAGAGGCCAGGTTCGCCTGCTCGTCATACGGAAAACCGACATTCTCAGCGTTAGGCGGTGCCGTCTCGTCGGAAAGGTCCCCGGGCTTGATATCGTTGCCGTTGACGTGTACGGAATTCGCAGGGCTAAGGTCCCACAAAGGCTTGGGATTGAATTCAGGCCAAGAACAGGAAGGAAGTGTGGAGAGCATTTGCTCGAGAAAATCGTCGTGTGAATTGGGGTCGAAGTGGCTGGAGCCGTGGTTGACCTGGTGGTGTTGCTGCATCTGAGAAGAGTTCTGGATCTGCTGCTGATGTTGCTGGTTGTTGTTATGGAGGTCCTGGAGGGAAATATGAGAAGAGTTTAAGAGAGAGTTAATTCCTTGCATTTCTCTGCTGCAAGGCTGCATAATCTGAACTGGATGACTTTGAAGGGTTTGAAGTTTGTATGAGTAGAGGGTAGCAATATTGTTCACAGATACAAGAATAGAGTCTAAAAGATTGAGGGAAGAAGAAAGACCATTGAGAATTGGGTTTTTATTGCTAGGATTTCAGGATCAGAAGTTACTGTGTAATTTCTCTCTTCAGTATTTGGATAATAAATAGCCAAGATGAGTTTGAAGACTTTTTTATTGAATTTGCGCAGTTTTCCTTACTTCTTTGATGTGGGTTATTGAATTTAAGGGTACTTTCCATAAACTTGCAGGAGATTTTTTGCGGCGCGTGGGCTTTCAACAAATAATTTTCAACATTATTTTACTTTGAAATTTTGGGAAAAAATTATACTTTTGTTGGTCTTAAATAAAATAAAAATAAAATGCAACAAATGGTTCCCCGCTCCGAGTGATAGTTCGCTACGCGATACTAATGCATGTAGGATAATATAACCCAATCCCTGATTCCCTAAACTTTAAATAGGTATATTCCCCCTAATATAACTGTAAAATTCAATCTCAATAAATACGTTAGCCACACAAGTAAATAAATAAATAATATTCGTCCTTGTAATTCAAAAACTCAATAAAAATAAAACATTTATACATTAATTATAAAAATTAGATATTACTAGAATAAAATTTTTTATATTATCAATAAATAAAAAGATGAAATTTTATTATAAAATTAATATTAATTAAAAATTTTTATTATCAACAAAATTTTCAATAATTTTTAACAATATAACAATACATGAATAAATAATTATATAAAATTAATTTATATAAAAAATAAATTAAATTTAAATCCTTATTTTTCTGAGTTGGCATTTTTACAATCTTCAAGTTTCTGAAATAAATTTCTTCTTTTAGTAGTTTGTAGTGATTACATAACATTCACATAAGTATTTTATAAGACTCATTAGCAAAAAGTAGATAAAATTTGCATAATTTAAAATAGAAAGAGAAGAACATTTAAAATATTCTTTTAATTTTGGAGTTATTAAAATTTTCCCTTTTCTATTTTAAAAATTTGAAAATCATTCTTTTAAATTATATAAAAATTAAAATTGACATTCTACGTTAATTAAATTTAACATTTTATTAAATTATATTATATTATTTTTATAATATTATAGTATATTAATTTATTTTATTAAATAATTTTTATGCTATATAATTAATAGGAATTAAATTGAATATATAGAATTTTAATTAAATAATAAAAATGAGTTAACAATTATATGTAAAAAATGATAAAATAAATGAATATATTATAATATTATAATTTTTATTTAAAAATTCATAAAAAAAATTTATAATCTAATAAAATTAATTAAAACAATAATAAATATTAATTTTAAATTTTATAAAGGTTAAGAGAATAATTTTCAAAATTTTAAAATAAAGGAGGTAAAATCTCATTATTACTTTAATTTACATTCTTCTTTGTGTGTGTACACATGACCTAAATGTGGGAGGAATATAGTTCAATTTATTTAAAGTTCAAAATTTTAAAATAAAAAAGAATTATTAGGTTACCGAATTCAACCCACATTAATGAAAAAATTATACCCGCGATGTGAAGGACCGGCATCCGTAGTTTCTAATCAAAAGATGACTCTTTATGGCAGCTTTGGAGAAGAAAGGTGAGTCTTTTAAAAAGTTGACAATCCAACAGCCCATAATTTTCTTATAATACCATTTCCCCCTCGTAATTAATGCCTAAAACACAATTATCAATTGTCATCATTCAATTTTCAGTTAATTTAATTTTTCTTGTCAGTAACTGTATATATTCATAATATTTATGAGTTTATGAGAGTCTTGCGCATATTCATATTCAGAGGCAAGGTGAATGCTTACGTGCATTAGAATGAAATTAAATTGAGTTGAATTGAATTTTAATATTATTGATTGTAACTCATTTAATATTAAATGAATTTGAGTTGAATTTGAACTTAGTTCGAATTTAATTTAATAGATATTTTAATTCATCAAATAATAATTATCATTAAAAAATAAGTATAGTATTTATGTTATATCTATTAAAATACAAAATACTTTATTTGAAAATAAATGATTATAGAATAATTGAGAATGAAATTTATATTTTTATAAGGACTTAAATTATAGGTGAATAATGAGTAAATTAAGGTTAAATGTAGCTAAAAATAGATCAAAAGTATTAGAGATTGATGGAAAGTTTTCTCATTTTATCCTTGGGCTTATATTTGTCAAAATTAATGCTATTCCTTCATTTCCACCAATATCAACATCTTCAACCTCCTCCTCCTAACTTTAGAACAAACCAAATCTTCCTCTTCATTTTTTTATCTTCCCAATTATTGCAAGGTAAGGAATACTACACTTCAAAATTATGCAATCCTACTCTTTTACTTCTTTTCTTCCTCTTGAAAGATTTAATTTTGGAACTAATGAGTTTTAATGCCCCAAGCCTAATCCTTTGATTTTAATGTGTTTAGAAGTAAATTAGCTTTCAATCTCTCCACTAACAACATCTCTTATAGTTAATGAGGGAACATTCTACTTATAATTGCTTAAATTACATAGTTTTGATTAATAGTAGCTTAGTTTCTTTGAAATGTTTTAATTTAGTGAAAAATGGTGCAAACTTTTGATTGATGTGAATTTTCTAGTGATTTGAAAGCCTATAATATTATTTTTATGTTAAATAGTGCTTTGATTGAGTTATATTGCATCTATATTGGAATAGGAAGGGTTTCCTTCACAAGTGAACAATAATTTTTAAGAAAAATGCAAAATCTTCATATGTAAATCTATTGAAGAATTAATTCATTAGGCTTAGAATGTAGAAATGTTATAACCTTCTAAAATTTAAAATACCTTCTAAATTATTTTTATGTAAAATTAATAAATTTACATAAAGAGATATAAAATAAAATTTTGTATAAATGATAATTAATTGGTTGGATGGACCCAAAATGAGGACCTTGTATATTTTATTTAAAGAAAAGTTTATTAACTAAAAGAATTAAAGGTTATAAGTGTTTAGATGGAAGTATGTAAGTATGAAAAAGATTTAGGATAAATTTCTAAAAATACCTCTGCCCTTAATAAACCTAAACTTTAACCCATATCCGCCACTTTTCTCATTTTCAAACCCTAACTCCCTCTTTCTTCTTCTTCACATTCTTCTTTAACTAAGCAATTAGGGGGCTAACCTTTATCAAGTTTTTCACACAATCAAGGGAAGGTCACCTAAATTTCTACTAATCTTAAGTATTTCTTCAATTTTTCCTTTGAAATTGATAAACTTTAAGTATTGAGATCAAAAGGAGGAAATTTAGACCTAAACCTCAAACTTGTTGATTTAGATTATTAGGAACTATTAACTTTCACTTGTATTTTTCAATACTTCTTTCTTACTAGAAGAGTGAAAGTCCTAACCTAAATTTAAAAGTTAAGTTAAAAGTCATTAGCTTTGTTAAGGTTTTAAGTTTTTGGATGATTATGCATGAGATGTGTTAATTTGTGATATTTAAACTAAGTTTAATGTTAAAAATAGCATAAATGAGGTGTTATTTATGCATATTGATAAGTTAGTGATGATTGGTGGTGTAATAAATGAGTTAATAAAGTATTTATAGCATATGAATAATGAATTTCATGATAAACTTGCATAAATTCATATGTAGTCAATTATATAGTTAATTATGCCTTGAGAGTTATCTTCTGAAAGATCATAATCAACTAGCAATGAAAATTTTAACCTCAAAAAAGCTATAGTCAACTATGTGCATAATTGACTATGGCTAAAGAGCTTGCTTTCTAAATAGCTATTGTTAAGTATATAGTTAACTATCTTATATGGACCTTATCTCTGGAGGTCAAGGTCCATAATTAACTATGACTTGCTTCCTGTAATCTCATAATCAATTATATAATCAACTATAACTAATTTTCAAGTAGGTAGTAGTTGAATATACAGTTAACTATACCCTAAGCATTTGTTTTCAAGTAGCCTATAGTTAAGTATATAATCAATTATAACCCATGTATCCTTAATAATGGATTTTTATATGATTGTTTGGAATAAAACAAGTACTTAAACATTAAGTTGTACCTATTAAAACATTTAAACAATAATGATTAAGTAATATAACCATGTAATAAGGCATGGTAGGATTGATATATATGATATGTTATAAGATGAATAATTTTGCAATGATTGGGTCTTAATTGTGTTATTAATTAACAATTGAGATAGGGATAAATGACAATATTCATGGCTTAAACATTAGATTTGGTAAATATTTATAAAGGGATAAGGCAAAACTTGGGTAAATAATGTTAAGTTTATAAAAGGATAAGGATGATCAAGAGTCTCAATGAAGTTTGTTTGCTTTTATGCATTAATTACATATAAATATTATTGAAACATGATAAATTAATAATGTTTTAAATGTTGTGATGTGAACTAGAATTGAATGAGACTATAGGCATTATTTTATTTATCAAGGATTACTAATAATTGAATTTGGTATTATTTAAGTGATTATTATAAAGGGAGAAGGGTAAATTCAATCAATAAGGGTTATATAAATTTTTATTTCCTTGAACTTCATTTATATTCTAATGTTTATTGATTAAGCTCCAAACTTACCTTTTCATATTTTACTTTTATGGATTACTAGGTTAACATTACTACCTTAAAGCTAGACTCTTAGGAGTTTACTTGATAAGGCAATGAGTAATAGAATGATATTTTGATGTAAACATTTTTTAGCCTTGTTTTGTACAATGTCAAAGATAGAAAGATAGGAACTTATTTCCATTTTAGGATTAGTTAAGTCAACTTATCATTAAGCTTAAATAGATTATAAATAGGCTTAACTTCTTTTGTAATCAAATCATATTTTAATCAATTAAATCTCATTTGTTTCCATTTTGTTACATAATTTTTCCCTCTAATAACCCACATGTGTCATAGTATTTTAAGAACAAAAGTAAAATAAGCTGGTGGAAATTATGTCATCAAGTTTCATGCTAGTCACAACTAAAATTGGGTTGTGACAAGAAAATGTAGCCATTCCCCTTTTATAAGCTAACTCATATGAGCTATATCGATTAGAGAATTGATTCAGTAAATGGCAAAGAGCAACTGTCTTTGCATTGAATTAATTCTTAAATAGATTCAAACTCCTCAAAATTGTGAAACTACCTTGAATCAATTTAAAATTTCTAGTTTCAAGATTTCACTTATAAAAAATTTCTAAAAGTCTTAAATCGATTCTCTAATTAATTTCTCTAGCCAAATTTTATGTTTTGATGTTTAATTAAATGGAATTAATTTAACTTACATGGGTATGTTTTACATAATAACTTAATGAAGGGTGTTCGAATAAGGATTTTAATTCTTTTTAAATGTTTAAATGATGGTGGAAATGTGAAATTCAATGCATGTTGACTATGAATTATGAAAATGATATTGGTTGGATTTTTTATAGCCATGCATTAAGGTATGGTGTTGTTTTGTTGTATAAATCGCATTATAAAATGGTTTTATTATATGTAAATGTAAATTTTGTTATGATATTCAAAAGAGTTAGGATAGGTTGTTGAGATACTATTGCAAATTTAACACCAAATATGATATATGCTTGTAAGAAATAAGATTAAATTGAGGAATAAGGGTGGGTTCCTAAGGGATAAGAATAAATGAAAGTTGTCTAAAATTTTACTTGCTTTAGTATTATTTACTTTGTTAAATGGCAATGGTATATTTCATTTTGTAATATGAAGTGATTGGAATGGATAATGTCCATGCATATGTATGATTCATGATGCTAATTCTTCCAATTGCCAAAATGTATAAATTGTGAAATAAGAGCAATTCAATTTATAAAGCTTAGCGTATTATACATTGTATTTTATTTTAAAATATTTAATCATTAAATTTGAAATTTACTATTTTACATTTATTTTGTAAATTCTCAAGTATAGGCACCACTACCTTAGCAAGAATAAATCCTTGTAACTATCATTAAATGACTGGGGTAACAAATGAATATTTTGTATGTAATTAAACATATATATTTATGAGTAATATCCATAGGGCCTTGACTTGCAGAAGTTATATGCTAAGATAAACAATATAAATGTTAAAAACTCTTTTGATAAGAGTTGTAGTTAGATTCATTTATTCTCCTATAGGAAGTAAATCTTATAAACAAGTTTAACTCTTTTTTTGTAACTAAATTAGTTATCTAGTGATGTTTATTTCAAAGCTAATAGTTTAATTTTGAATGCATTAGCGTTAATCTAATTGTTTAAGAAATATTAGAGTAGGAAGGCTAGTAGAAACCAATTAACTAATTCCATGCTAGTCACAACTTAAAGATAGTTGTGATAATTTAGTATGATTACAAATATTATTAAATAATATAAATTTAAAATTATTAAAATAAATTGAAATTTTAATTATATAGCATATTATATTAATAAATATATAATAAAAATTATAATCAATCTACTCATGGATTAATATATCGAGCAAAAATCTAATTGAATCAAATAAAATGTGTGTGTGTGTGTGTGTGTGTGTTTTCAAATATAATTTTTTTTATTTTCATTATTTTTATTTGTTTTCTCACTTAATTAGAAAGATATGGCCTTGCACCTTTTAGCTAAAAATTTATTTCTATATTGTATGTTTATAATTTTTCCAAAATTGTATCCATAAAATAATCTAAGTAAATTGATTCTATATATTGATGCCATTTTAACTTATTACTCTACTTGGCAACTGAAGGAAATTGCATATAATAAAAGTGGATTGGGCTTCATGCACTTTAGAGGATAAAGTGCCTAATCTTATCATTGATTTTTTTATTTATTATTATTTATAAAATTATGAACTAAAATTAATAGTGAGATTGGATACTCTCTAAAGTGCATTTTGCACTTTAGAAGAGCTTGATCCGATAAAAGTGTTTGCTCGAAATATGGTACCAATGCTTACCATTCTAAGAATGAAGAAATCAAATACATTAGTAATTATAAATCTAAAAATAAATTTTTAATTAATTATTATTCATTAAAATTGGTATTATTTATATTGTCATTAAGATTTATGATATTTTATTTTATTCTTTATAATATGCCTTATACTTTAGAAGATTTTAATCCTTGTTAAGATTCTACATAATAAAATTTCTTATTAACATTTCACAAATAAAATGAATAATTTATTAATTTAATATTTTTTAACCATAATATTAAAACATTTTACTTGTGAAAATAAAAAATATAATCACAGTGAAATGATGAAATTAAAAATATTTCAAAATTATTCTAAAATTAAGATTTTTATTAGTATTGGCTATTTTTAATTATAAAAAAATAATTATAATGTCAAAATACATTATTTGTAAAAATAATTTTACAATAGAGATAAAAATATAATCAAATTTAACATATTTATTTTTTAATAATTATATTAGTAATAATTCACTTAATATATGTAAAGAATTAAAAATTTAAATTGGTGACGTGTGAGAAATAAAATTTTTAAAATAGTATTAAGTATTATTGCGCGCATGCTACCATAAAGTAATTATATATCTCAAAAGAAGTATGAAATTGAGGATTTAAAAAAAAAATTGATATACAGACGGCTGTGGGTTGAGTGTAGATCACGCACCTAAAATCCGCGTGATACAGAAAATTCCTACTCTAACTTTCCACCACTCGGTAGTCGGTCTCCGTTGAATTTAGTCTTCAACGCGCCATAAACGCAGCCAAACAGAACCGACCACGTGGCATCTTAGAACATTGTTAACTTTAATCATATGTTAAAAAACAATTAAGAAGTTCCAATAACAGACAAAGTAGCATAATTAGCTATTAATTGTTGATAATTATGTTGAACACCAGTTGAATCAATTTCGTGTCAACTCCGATGTGAGCGAGTACCTTAGTTTGGCAAACCCCACTCTTGCACATATTTTGCCCCCGCTATTTATTTTCCTAAATTTTCATATTTTTGTTAAATTAATTTGGTTAATTTCCCTTTTTCTATTTTTCTTTTCTTGTACTCCAATTTCAGCGCGTTCAATGGGTCATGTTGAGATATTAACCCCTTTATTTGTAAGATTTTATTTTATTTTTAAATAAATTCTTTTATAAATGATATTTGATTTTTAGGTACAAAAAGTTTCATTTCATTTTATTTAATTTACACTTTCTATTTTAATTATATTTGTACAATTATAAAAATTATCAAATTTAATAAAATTTTTATAAAAATTTGTTTTATTTAACCTAAAATATATATTATATAAAAATTTACTTCTTTTTAATATAATATTTGTCATAATAAAGAAATTAATTCTAAAGAATTTTGATGCGCAGCAAATCTCCAGTAATTTCAGTTGAGAAATAATATGAGCAATAGTACAAAAATTTAGATATTGGAAAGTGGGTGGTCGTAAGACTCAACTTATTGACTCAATGGAAAAATAGATGAGCACGACCAACCTTTAATATTAAATTTCTAAAATTTTTAAAATCTTAATTATATTAAAAAAAAGTTTGGCTATAAATTATTATTATTATTATTTTCATTATTATTACTATTATTAGCCAGTATACCTTGGAAATTGAGATTCCGCTCATCGTTAGAACTTGATAATGACATAAACAGAATTTTTTAGGGGGAAAAAATAAGTGACCCAGTGAATTACGTACACTTCATTGAGTTGCTGGGCATGTCATAGTTCAAAATTCTCAATTCATGAATTTAAGCTTGACTTAATTTGAAATTGTGCAGCCGAGAGGAAATTTCAATAGATGTGATTTTTTTTTAGCCATTAGAACTGAATTTTTTTCTTAAAATTTTTTTAATGAATGTAAAAACAAAGAGTAATCTTATAATAACTTCTACCAAGAACTAATCACCTCTATCAAAAATTATTTCTTGACTTAAGTAGCATAATAACCATCCAAAGCTTTGCCTTTATCTATGTTTTGGGTCGAATCCCACAATTTTGTACATATGAACATGTAAAAATTTAATCACCTTTAAGTAGCATTTGATTGGTAGAAAGATACATTTTTAAAAATTTTAATATTTTCAAAAATGTAATATTGAGAAAATTAACTCTGTAAAATATGATATTATTAGATTTGATTTAATTAAAAATATTTGTAAGAATATCATAATTCAGTATTTTCATATTACACTTTCTTTAATTATTAGTAAATTAAAAATTATTTTATGAAAAAGAATAATTAAAGCAATCAATAAATTTAGTTTAAGTTAAAAATTTTATATGTGAAATATAAAATAATATAGAGTTAATCAAATTAAAAAAATAAAAATAAAAATTTGGCAGGAATTTGATGGAAAAACTTAATGAAATCATAAAGTATAAAATTTTATACACATATTAGTGAGTGTGAAAGCATGGAAGATGTTTAAGAGTATTTTTTTGAAAAATGCCCCTAGGCACTATTTTCTTCATTTTCAACCCCCAAATCCCAATGTCTCTCATTTCTCTCTATTTCCCAAACTCTCCCAACCGTCTTTACACAATCTCTCTGCCACTTCACCAATCAAGCAAGAAGAACCTTAATTATTCTTGATTTCTTTATTCAGTCAAGTTAAGAACATTACTTTTATCAAGAATCTTTCCTATTTCTCCTTCATTGATAAAAAAATTTAACATTTATTTAATTTTGTTAAGTATTCTACTCTAAAACATATGAATTTTGATATAATTTAAACTAACTTCCTAGCATTCTTTTCCATATAAAGTGAGTGGATAATCTAATTAAATTCATAAATTTTGTAATTATATGATGGTATTGATAAAATATTAGTAGTTTAGTGATTTTGCTTGAAACATGTTTGACTTAATGTGGTAGAAGTAATAAATGATGAAAATAAGTGATATAAGATGTTAAATAAGTGTACTAATAATTGTATCAAGATTTGCTTTGTAATACATATGTTTAGAGAGCATTTATGATTGGATAAACAGTGAAATTTTTGTAAAAAAATTATAATTTTCATGTGTGAATCAAATGTATAATCAATTCTCATGGTTAAGAAGCAAACTTGGGCATCAGAATCAAGTGTGCAATCGATTCTCTATGTACAAATGTAATTTCAAGATAGGTGACTCGATTATGCAATTGATTCACCATCTCTAAAATCTTATATTGACTTTAAAAGGGCATAACTCTTTTATATTATGTCCATTTTAAGCAAATCATCTATCGTTGAAAAGATAATTGAGTATATTTTCAAATTTTAAATCAATATCTTTATGTATATTCTGAGATATCATTAAAAAAGTGGATACATGCTAAAAACTTAAGATTTTAAAAAATAGATACTTTGTTCCTATATTCTAAAAGGCATAACACTTTTAAATCTTAACCAATTTAAGCAAAAGACCAATTTATAAAAAGCTAATTGAGTCTACTTTCATATAAAATAAACTTTATACACAATATATTTATAATTTTTTGAATTATCCATGAAACATCATTCAAATATCATAATTATGGTGACCATATACTATACCATACCTAATTCAATGTAGGGTATTAACCTTTAAGCATCAAAAGCAGAGTGATTTATGATAATCATAAGATACACACATGATTTGGTAATCATAAAATTAAAAATTAGATGTTATATGATATAATGTGTGTTGTAATAAACTTATTGTATTAATCCTAGGCTATGAATAGGTATGTAGGTTAAATGAATATGATGGCCATATAAAAGAGCATAATGATGTTAATGTATGTGTGTGTGTACTATTATGCACTTTAATATTTTCCATTAATGATTAATTAGTTACTTCATGTTAAAATTACATTATGGCATTGGAATTGTGAAATATGATGAGAGCGATGATATGAATACCAGATAAGAAATTTTTGGTAATAAAATGGGTAGGATATAAGATTGGTTTGGAAGAAATAAAGATGAAAATAGGTAAATAGGTTGTAAAATTAATTTGGGAGTGAAAAGGTGGATGAATATATTATATCTATAACTTATTGTTTTAAATGAGATGTGACTTTGAATTCAATTATTCATGAGTATTTTATGTGACATATTAAAAATGAAATGATTATATTTTAATCTTAATATTTGTTTGCCTTTAGTTACTAATATGCTTAAAGGTGATATGAATTATAAAAAAAAGATAGTCCCATGGATAAGTTATTATGAACTATTATTATTTTATAGATTATTCACTCATTGAAGCTTGGACTCACTCGTTCATGATTTATTTTATAGATTTCTCGGTTAAGCCTCCACATCCACCTCCTTAGAGCTAGATTTTATAGGAGCTCACTAATAGTAGTATGGTAGTACAAAATCTTGTACATAATATATTTTAAGCCTTATTTTGTCATAGAATGAGAAAATATTTAAACTGATTTCTTATGAATTAGTTGGATCAACTTACCTTTATTTTGGAATGATTATAAGCATATCTAAATTACTCATCTTTTGTAGAAACCTTAATGATCTCTAATGAATATTCTCTTTCTAAATTGTCATCTTCTTTTATAGATGCATGATACTCGTTAATTAGGATCAAGTTAAATAATTAGAATATGCTAATGAAAATAAAAAAATAGGTTCTACATTAGCCATGATCAGGTTAGAATCGTAACATTTAAATATTTTGTATATTTTTAAATATATTATTAGATTATAAAAAATACCTTCATTGGAATTAAGAGGATATCGATGGTGATTAATGGTTAATGATGATCGCATTTAACAAGTAATGGCTGATAATGGTATTCAATAATGAGTGCTGGCTGTTGGTAGTAGATGACAATGGTTATAAGCAATAAATGTTGATAGACTAATGATAAATGGCGGCATGTAATAGTTAATAGTGGTAAGTGATAGTGAAATAAAGCGCTAATGATGATAAGATTTCAATAAAAGAATTAATAAAATAATCTATTTATATCATTAAAATATTCTAATATCATAAAAATATAGGATACTCACTTTTCCATAGGAATATTTTAAGGAAATATTAAGGACTCATTCATTTTGTTAAAAATAATTTTTCATAGAAAAAATTTATTTACATATATATTAATGAAAGATTGACTTATCATTTGTATTTGGA
This sequence comes from Sindora glabra, assembly GCA_020226215.1. Taxonomy (NCBI): domain Eukaryota; kingdom Viridiplantae; phylum Streptophyta; class Magnoliopsida; order Fabales; family Fabaceae; genus Sindora; species Sindora glabra. The sequence goes on from CM035231.1 coordinate 65,480,399, forward strand.
GTTTAAAAAAATCATATTCATTTCCTTATATGACAATAACAGTGGATGGTAGTCAATAATGGTCACTTCTAACAAGTTGTGGCCACTAATAGTATCCAATAATGAGTATCGGTGATTGGTGATAGTCGATAGTGGTTATTAATTATGATGCTAATGGACAATAATTAAAAATTGTGATAGACCAATGATAGGTAATGGGGAGTAATAGTTAATAACAATAAGTCATAGTGAAATGAAATGCTAGTAGTGATAGGATTTTAATAAAAGGATGAACAAAACAATTTATTTATATCATTAAAATATTTTAGTGTTATGGAATATAGGATACTTATTTCTCCACCAGAATATTTGAGGAGGATACTAAGGGTTTGTTTGTTTTATCAAAAAGTATTTTTTATAGAAAAATGTTATTTACATGTATTGATAAAAGATTAATAAGCCATTTGTATTTAGAGTTTTAAAAAAATGATACTCACTTCTTATTGGAAATATTTTATGGGAATATTTAAGATCTATTTGTTTTATCAGAAATTATTTTTTTATACAAAAATGTCATTTGCATGTATATTGATGAAAGATTGACATGTCATTTGTATTTGGAGTTTTAAAAAAAGATACCTAAAGTTTTAATTAAAAAGGAACTAAAATTCCATTTTACTTTCCCCAAACATGAAAATATTTTTTTTTTAAATTTAAACTAAATATAAGAATTCAACATTTTTATGAATGTGAGAAAAAATACATGAACAAAACCTTATTATCATAAAGGTAATGCTATTCTCATTATCCTATATTCACTTCCTATTTATTCTCTTGTTACAAATTGTAAGATCTATAGTTCTGTAAACTACACTACCTATTAGAGTAAAGTAGAGTGAATGCTCACGCCTTAAAAAATGGAATATAAGTAACAATTTTCTTATAAAAAAAACTAACCACCTTATTTTCTTCTATTTTTTTTAAAAATTCGTTAATTCTGCTTGTACACCTTCCAATTTTTTGCATCATTAAATTATTTTAAAATGATTAACATATATATATTTTGGTAAATTTACAATAATGATTAAATGGATAAAAACTAAAATATTAATCCTTTGTTTTGTCCTATTTAAAAAGATAGAAAAAAATATGAAAGAAAAAAAGATGGAAAAACAAGTTTTTCCTATACTTGATTTCTATGGAAAAGTTTAAATAGCAATATAGATTGTCATAAAAATGGAGTGGTTTCACCATTATTTTTTCACATCAAGATGTTTTCTTTAGAAATCTATATATATTATATATTAGTTGTAATATTTTTTACTTTCTATTATGACAAGTGTCATTTTCATAATTCACAACATGTTAATTTATCATTTTTTAATAAAAATTCAATTTATCATTCTTTCTTCACCTAAAAGATAAATTGTGAAATAAAAAAATTTATCCTTATAATATTAAATTCATTCTTATTAAAAATTTGAATTTGAATTTGAACTTCTATCTATTATTAAAATTCATAACTACTTATATATTTTATTCTCATAAAAAAATTTATATTACAATTTTATTTTTTTTTCTTTCTCTATCCTTAATCATTTTAAAACTATTATTTTATTTGAAATAATAATTTTTATTTTCATCTTCAATATATATTAGTTCATAGCTATGTAATTATTTCAATCTCATAAAAATTATTTTATTTTCATAAAAAGCTTCCCAAACTATATTTAAGTTTTCTTTACCTTTTTTTCCTATCTTCAATCATTTCAAAGTTATTATGTTCTTTAAGAAAATAGTTTTCATCTTCATTTTTATTTTTAATATTTGTAAATATTCTCTTTTATTACTTTTGACTTTTTGTAATTGCTCAATCCAGAATTCCTATCATATAAATTTTTTTATAATTTTTACTTCCTTTTTATACTATTATTATTATAGTTTGATTATTTTTTTATTATTAGTGCTTTATTTCATTATATTTCTACTTTTAATAAAAAAAATTATAATTCAATTGATTCTCATTAACTTAATAGATTCTTGATTTATAAAATTGCAAAAGTATACATTTTTTATATATTTTGTATACTTTATTTTTTAGGTAAATTTTTTGACTATTTCATATTGTTTAACAAAAAAGTACAAATTTAAAAAAAATTATGAAGGAGGAAAGTTATATGTGAATATATGAATTATCAATTATGAAATTTATAAATCTATAGTTAATAATATATATAAATGGATCATTTTTTATTGCCTTAAATTTATATAAAAATATTGACATTAACAAGTACAATATTTTTTATTATGAAATTTAAAAATTATTTTATCTTTACCTTCATCAGATTTTATTTGAAATTTTTTCATTTTTTATCTTCATTTAATTTGATTAAATTTTTTTATCATATCTTTATCATATTTTATATCTAATTTAAATTTTGAAAAATTTCATCTATAATGTACTATTTATTCATCTTCATTTGATAAAATAACCCTTTACTTCCATAAACAAATAAACAATTTAAATTCAACTCTTACCTATTTGTTTAACAACATTTCTCATTAAATACTTTAATGATTCATCTTTGTTATTGTACATTTATTTTTTATTTAAAATCTAAGTAGTTATTTCTTTTTTATATTATCGTTACATCTTTTTTAATTATTAATAAATTAACAATTATTTTATAAAAAAGAATAGATAAAGTAACTGGTAAATTTGATTGAATTATGAATCTTATGTGTGAAATATTGAATAAAATATAATCAATAAAAATAAGAATATGAGAATATGAATTGGGTGAATTTTTTATTAGAAAAATTTATTAGAATCATAAAGTATAAAGTTATATATTAATATAAGTGAATGTATAAGTATGAAAGAAGTTTATGAGCAATTTTCACAAATGCTCTTAGGGCCTTGTTTCCCTTATTTCAGCCCAAACCCTAATCTTTCCCATTTTACTTCATCTCTTAACTCTTTCTACACAATCTCTACACCACTCCATCAATCAAGCAAGGAAAATCTCTATTCTTTATGATTTCTTCATCTAATCAAGGGTTGAAAAATTTTTAAACTAACTTTCTAATATCCTTTTCTATACAAAGTGAGTAGATAATCTAGCTAAATTTATAGATTTTATGGTTATATGATGGTATTAATAAAATATAAGTTGTTTTATAATTTTGTTTGAATCATATTTAATTTGATATGGTAAGAGCAATGAATGATGAGGAAAGATAATATAAGACATTAAATAGGTGTATTGATGATTGCATCAAGGTTTAGTATGTAAATATGTGTTTAAAGAACATTTAGGATTGAGTAAATAGTGAAATTCTTGCAAAAAAACTAAGATTTTCAAGCGTAAATTGAGTGGTCATTAGGGTCTAAAGGCCAAATTACACTTCAAAATTGAGTAACCAATTAATTACAAGGGTTCAGAGGTGAAACTGGGCAGATGAATTGATTGGTCAATCGATTTATTGATTATAAAATTTTATGCTAACTTTAAAATGATATAACTCCTTCATCCTACGTCCATTTTAAATAAATAACCTATTTTTAAAGATAATTAATTCTATTTTAAAAAAAATTAGTTTCAAATCAAAATATTATACATATTTTGACATATTATCAAAAGAGTTAATAGAGGTCAAAAACTTAGAATTTCTAAAAAGGAACTTTTTGCGCCTATTTTTAAAAAGGTACAACTCTTTCAAAACTTAGCAAATTTCAATAAATAACCTATCTATAAAAATATAATTGAGCCTATTTTTATATGAAATAAGTTTCATCAATAATATATCTTTAATTTTTTAGTTATTCATAAAATATCACTCAAATGTCATGACCATGATGACTATATAGTAAACCATACCTAATATGTTCTATGCTTTCATGATTTATAATGACCCAAACATGGGTATTTAGTCATTAAACATTAAAGATAGAGTGATTTATAATAAATGTAAGATGGTTGTGTAATATAATATGCATTCTAATGAACTTATTACATTACTCATAGGATGAGATATATTGAGAAATATTTTATGAATTGATTATTATGATACGTGTGAATGCTTGTAGCCATACAAGAAGGTATAATGATGCTAATAAGTATTATGATGTACATTAAAATTGAATTATGATCATATTGGATAGAACTTGAATTCTAGTATTTAAAATTGCATTGTAAATCTTGCCACAAATTGTAATAAAGATGAGAAATGTGATAAGGGAAAGATGAGAAATATGATGAGGATAATGTTATGAATACTGAATGGAAAATTTCTAGTGACATACTTATAGAGGGTATAAGGCAAACCTTGAAAGAATAAGGATGGAAATGTTATAAAGGGTATTAAGTTGATCCAAGAGACAAAAGGTAAATAATTATATTGTATATATTATTTATTGTTCCAAATATGATATGACTTGATTGTAGTTATCCTTAAGTGTTCTTATATGAGATATTGAAAATAAAACAATTATGAGTTAATTTCATCATTATTGGCTCTTGACTTCTAATACGTTTCAATGTGATATGAATAGTTAAAGAAGGATAATTCGATAGATAAGTTCATGCGAAATATTATTATTCTTAGATTATTCGCTCATTGAGCCCCAAGCTCACTCTTCCATGATTTACTTTATAGATTCTTAAATTGAGCTTCTATTTCCTTAGAGCTAGATTCCATGAGAGCTCACTAGTAATAGTATGGTAGCATAAATTTTTACCTATAGTATATTTTAGACTTTATTTTGTCATAGATATAGGTAGAGGAGATATTTGGAACTAATTCCTCATAAGTTAATTAGCCTTGCTTATCCTTATTTTGGAAGAGCTATAAGCATACCTAACTTTCTCATCTTTTGTAGAAACCTTAATGAATGTTTTCAATTTGAAATGCTATTTTCTTTTATAAATGCACGATACTTGTTAAATCAGAATCAAGTTAATTAACTAGGAATAGGATGGTGGAAACTAGAAAAAAGGTTCCACACTGGTCATGATCAAGTTACGGTCGTGATAAAGGTGGTATCAGAGCATGATTTAGATTTCTAGTGGGATAAGGCCTTTCGGTTATATTTATGTGCTATTATAATAAGTGTTGATTGAAATTGTACTAATGGTATGTGTGCATCCAGGATCATGCACCACCAATACCATTTCAATGGACCCTATCATACCATGGTGATAAGTGGTGGAGTTTATGTGCGACATAATGTACTATAAGCTATTTGATGAATTGTCAATTGATTATTCAAATTGCTTTATAATTATTTAAGAAAATTTATGATAGTTAGGAAATGGTTAATATATGAAACCAAGCACGAGCTAATTGCCCCGAAGATAAAGAATCATCTAAGGGTCTTTAAGCTCATAATGATAGGTAAAAGATTAGTGGAGAAATTAATCAGCAATTTTCACTTTGGATTACACCTTATCTAAAACATGTCCTAGATAGAGTTGATGTAGTCCTTACGAGGCAATTAGGGCATGATGCCTTAAAAGATCAAAGTAAGCCTTCAAGTAACTTTGGTAATTATGATAAAAGTCATGATTAAAGATGAAGAAGTGAGCATGATCCTATCCTTTCTACAAAGGGAATAAGGGATAGACTTAAAATCGTACACGAGTTCCTTTAGTTAATCCATCTAGATACTTCAATCTTGATCTAGCAATAAATTTGAATCAATTCCTTAAGCACATTATAAGGTTAGGCGAGATGTTACAAATTCCTACCTTTTTGTTGATTGAGTTAGTAGGTTATCAATTAAATGATGTGGCCCATTAATGACAACCATAAATATGTTGCTGAAATAAATGATCTTGAATTGGATTTTAAACAACAAAAACAAAATAGATGGAGGATGGCACCACAATCACAAGATTGATAAGTCAAAGGAACGATCACCATAAAAGTCTTAGCCTCTTGATAAGATCAGAGATAATCGGCTCACTCAAGAACCAAAGAGTCACACACTCTCACAAGTGTGTTGAATTTCAAATTACATTCAAAACTAAATAAAAATTTGTTTACAAGAGCTTATATATGTCCAGCTCTCATAAGCCATCATGTGTAAATCCTAATGGGCTTCTTATGCTAACAAGCCCAATTCTAATTAAATCAAATAAAATAACAAGTTTTCATGCCAAAATAAATCCAAAAACAAGCCTCAACTCACATGGCTCATTTATTGCAAAAATATTAAACCAACTAAATACTAATGGATTCCATTAGAGCTCATGTCTTCCAAATATACACAATTGACCATCTTGGACACTTTTAACTCCAAATTAGGCCTCCTTTCAAATAGGGCAGCAACCATTTTTTCTAGGTCTCTCTTTATCCTCTTTGCCTTTGTCCTTATTATTAGTCCTTAAAGCTCTTCCAATGCCTTCAGGTCTTTGTCTTCAATGGGTCTTCTTCGATTCTCATTAATTCGTCCTTTTTCAAGAGAATTCACCCTTAAATTTGACTCTTCATCACCTACATCAAATAGAGATAAATCAGATACATTAAAAGTAGCACTTACACTATACTTACCTGGTAAGTCCACTTTGTATGCATTATCCCTAATTCTCTCTAAGACTTGGAATGGTCCATCCCCTCTTGGTTGAAGCTTTGACTTCCTTTGCATGGGAAACCTTTCCTTGCGCATATGTACCCAAATCCAATTTTCGGGTTCAAATACCACTTTCTTTCTTCCCTTGTTGGCATATTTTGCTTGTTGCTTTTCTTTCTTTTCAAGTTGAGCCTTCACCTTTTCATGCAACTTTCTAACAAATTCAGCTTTAGCATTACCATCCTTATGCACTAAAGATGAAAATTAAGTAATGGCAACAAATCAAGTGGGGTGAGGGGATTAAATCCATAAACAACCTCAAATGGTGAATGCATGGTAGTCGAATGTAATATCCTATTATATGCAAATTCAATGTGAGGCAAACATTCTTCCCATAATTTAAGATTCTTCCTTACTATAACCCTAAGAAGGGTAATCAAGGTATGGTTTACCACTTCTGTTTGTCTATCTATTTGAGGGTGACATGTGGTAGAGAATAGAAGTTTAGTTCCAAGCTTTTGCCATAGGGTCCTCTAGAAGTGACTTAAAAACTTAGAGTTTCTATCCGAAACTATGCTTCTTGGCAAGTCATGCAACCTTATAATCTCTTTGAAGTACAAGTCCGCAACATGTATAATATCATCTACTTTCCTACATGGAATAAAATGAACCATCTTTGAGAAGCGGTCCACAACCACAAATATGAAGTTCTTACCATTCTTTGTCCTTGGCAAACCTACAATAAAATCCATAGAAACATCAGTTCAAAGGTAATCTGGAACAGATAATAGAGTATAAAGGCTATAGGGATGTACCTTGGATTTAGCCCTTTTGAACATAATACACTTTTTGTAGAATTAATAAAAACTATGTTTCATTCCAGGCTAAAAAAAGTATTCTTGCAAGATTATTAAGGTTTTAGGTATACCAAGGTGCCCCATCAAACCACCCTTATGGGTTTCTTTCACAAGCAAGTCACAAATTGAGCATTTAGGCACACATAATTTATTCCCTCTAAATAGATACCCTTCATACTTATAAAACTTATCATAAGCCCCATTTTCACAAAACATATATAATCCAGCAAAGTCAGCATCATGCATAAAAAGTTCCTTTATATGTTTAAATCCAAGCAATTTCACATCAAGTATAGAAAGCAAAGCATAATGCCTAGATAAAGCATCAACCACTACATTCATTTTACCTTGTTTATGCTTAATAACATAAGAAAACTGTTCTAGGAACTCTATCCACTTAGCATGCCTTTTATTTAATTTTCCTTAACCCTTAAGATACTTCAATGATTCATAGTCACTATGGATCACAAACTCTTTAGGTAGAAGATAATGTTGCCATGTTTGAAGTACCTTAATCAAAGTATAGAGTTCTTTGTCATAAGTAGGATACTTCAAACATGCTCCATTAAGCTTTTCACTAAAGTAAGCAATGAGGTGCTCTTCTTGCATCAAAATAGCATCAAAATAACCCCTATCCCTACATTAAATGTATCATACTCTAATTCAAATGATTTAGCAAAATCAGGAAGTGGAAGGATAGGTGCATGCATAAGCTTATCCTTCAATGTATCAAAACTTTTTGTTGTTTCCTTTCCCATTTAAAACCCACATTTTTCTTGACAACTTCATTTAAAGGTGCAGTAATGGTGCTAAAATCTCTCATAAAACGCCTATAAAAGTTTGCTAACCCATGGAAGCTCCTAACTTCATTCATAGTCCTAGGGGTTAGCTAATCTTTTATGGCTTTAACTTTTTCTCCATCCACATGCACACCTTTGGAATTAACCACAAAGCCAAGAAAAACTACATGATCTTTACAAAATGTACATTTTTTAATATTTACATACAACTGTTCATGCCTCAAGACTTCCAACATATACCTCAAATGTAACACATGCTCATAAAAAAATTTGCTGTAAATTAAGATATCATTAAAGTAAACAACAATAAATTTGCCTAAGAAGTTTCTAAGCACATGATTCATTAAACGCATGAAGGTACTAGGTGCATTAGTCAACCCAAATGGTATAACCAACCATTCATACAACCCATATTTAGTCCTAAAAGTTATTTTCCATTCATCCCCTCCCTTATTCTTATTTGGTGATATCTATTCTTAAGATCAATCTTAGAAAAGTAACAAGCACCAAACAATTCATCAAGTAAATCATTCAGACAGGGTATGAGGTGTTTATACTTTATAGTGATATTGGTAATGGCATAGCAATTAGTGTACATCCTCTAGCTTCCATCTTTCTTAGGTACCAAGATGATTGGTACAGCATAGAGGCTTAGGCTTTCCTTTACCCATCCTTTCTCTAGCAATCCTTCTACTTATTTTTAGATCTCTTGAGTTTCTTGAGGACTGCTTCTATATGCAGGCTGGTTAGGCAATGTTGCTCCCGGAATCAAGTCAATTTGATGTTCTATCCATCTAATTAGAGGTAAACTGTGAGGTACTTCCTTAGGGAAGACATCTTCAAATTCCTGCAAAAGAGAAGAAACACCACTAGGCAAAGCATTCTTAGCAAAAGGATCAATTAATTCATCATGAGGACTTTCTTTACATGAAAGTAAATACATAGGCCGAGAAGCTAACAAAGCTTTCCTCACTTCTTTTTCTCTCACAAATAAATTTTCTCTCCTTCACACGGACTTTTCTCTTCACTTTTCTTTTCACTCTCGTCTTTCTCACTTATAAGTGTCTTCACTTTTTCCCCTTTCTTTTTAAGTTTGCCCTTAAACTCATTCTTTTTCTTTTTAAGCTTTCTATCATCTTTTCTCTCTTGCTCTCTTTTCAACCTCATAGTTATTTGATCCTCACACACTTGACTAGGAGTCATAGGTACTAAAGTGATTTTGCACCCTTTATGTACAAATGTGAACTTGTTGGAATGACCATCATGAATAGCTTTCTTGTCAAACTGTCAAGGTCTTCCTAAGAGGATATTGTTAGTATGTGTCCTAGGAGCTAATTATAGAGATGATTATAATAAATGCACAATGTATTATATTTTATTTTAGGTAATTCAAATTATTATATTTTATTTCATATTTATTACTCTACGTAATTATAACTTAAATATAATAATTATCCTTAAAATAGCTTCATTATTTCTAAAATACCCCTAGTCAAGTATTATTGTGAAAAGGATAATAATAATACATCGAGACTAGTATGTATAGTAACTGATGATTATGAATTATGAATATGTAATATCAAGTCAATACATGAGTACATTATTAGTGAACAATGTATTGAACTAACCCATTGTGAGAATACTGCATGGATAGAAATGTCATTAGTCATTTTCATATGACCACAAATGCACATAGTTCTTTAACCTAAAGTCATTACGGTTTTCTATATGAGGAGTTACTCACTTCAATATTGTCCTATGTCACCTTTAATCGAGATGACGAGTAGGGCATTGATTAAGTATGTCACAAATCATGCAGAGGAAAGTGAGTGATATAGATGGAATTTTGTTATTCTTGTATAAAAGAGAGATATCTTTAGGCCCCTTAATTGAGTGAGACATAGAAATGCATGGCCATGCTTAATTAGATCAATATGTGATATTGATCATTTATTTTAAGTCTACTTAGTATCAAGAAATATAAATTAATCATTGACAAGGATGACACACTCCATGACTCTAGTTTAATTTGGATATTGTTATAAAAGGGATTATGATGCAAAGCATTGATCACATATTAGGTGGATGTCGAATCATAGACATTCTTACTACTTAAGTGGCAATGATGTATTCCTAGATATCGCTCACTGTCTATGACCCAATAATGAGTTATTGTCAACGTAGTAAGAACCTACAAGGTCACACAAAAGGAGTAGGAATGAGACAATAATTAATTAAACTTTAATTGGATTAAAATCTAATTAATTGGACTTATTTTCATGAATAAATATATTATTAAAGATAATAATATATTTTCACGTAATATATATTATATATTATGTGATATTATTTGATATTAAAGTAATATCAGATAATTATATTATTAGATATTAGATAATTATATTATGAGATAATATTATTATCTAATATTAAGTAATTAATAGATAAGTCCTATCTCTCCTTACTCTCTCTATAATAAGGATACGGTGATAGTTGTTAAGTTTGATTAGGATTTTTTGAAGCATTATTCTAGTAGGACTAGGATTGTAATATGCCTTAGTTCTATAAAAGGAATTGAAGACAACACTTTACATTAACGCACATTAGCTTCAATAAAATCCTAAATCACTCAAAAATGCCCAATCTTAATCCTAGTGAGAGAAATGAATCTTAGCAGCTTCGTGGAGGGAAAAAGTCATTGTTCACTCCATGTGGATACCGTAGAGATATTGTACCTTCTAGCCGGCATTTAATTCATCTCGGTCTATCAAGGATTTGTTTAAAAAGAATACGAGCACAAATAAGGTAAAACTCTAATACTAATTTATGCTATTTTGCATGGATCCTAGGTAAGATTTGGATCAAAATTTTAAAATTCTGCTGCGTATGTTGATCTAAAACCTAATAGATATGGCCTGCTTCCATAGGCACTACATCACACAAGACTTCATCCTTATACTTACTAATAGAAAAAATAATTAAAACCTGCCTATTAATAACTAATTCCCTTTCATCACTTAACCATTGTAGCTGCTTTGGGATGAGTAGTAGTGAGACACAATTTCTCAATAAGCCTAACACTAGCTACATTGGTACAACTACCACCATTAACAATAAGAGAACAAACCTTTCCAAATACCAAGCATCTTGAATGAAAAATATTTTCTCTTTGTGTAGTGTCATCCTCCTTGGCTAAACTACCTAAGAGACGCCTCACTATAAGTAAGTCTCCTTCATGGCAAAAAGCCTCACACTCATTATCTTCTTCACTTGGAGCATGTGATGATGGAGATGAACTCGCACTTGAGATCTCACTATTTTCCTTCAAAATCATGGTCTTCTTGTTCGGACATTGGGATGCAATGTGGCCTTTTCTAAGGCATTTGAAGCATTTAATTTCCCAATGCTAAGAAGTAGAAGAAGCATAAGCATTAGTAGAATTAAAAGAAGTTGTAGATGAGGATTTACCACTTTGAACAGCTGCATCCTTAGTTGAAGTTCCCTTTTTCTTCACTCCTTCCTTCCATCCTTTTGAGTTATAAGAAGATATGCCTTTCTTCAAAGTCCCCTTTCTTTTGAGTAGTGCTTCTACTTTGATAGCTTAGTGAACTAAATCTTCAAGTTCTACATAGGAATGAAGTTCCACTATGTCACGGATATCAGGGTTCAACCCATTCAAGAAACGGGCCATTGTTGCTTCTCTTTCTTTAATTACATTAGCTCTTATCTTGGTAACTTCCATTTCTTTATAATAGTCATTAACACTTTTTCCACCTTACCTCAAACCTTGAAACTTTGTATGAAGCTCCCTATTGTAATATGTAGGAACAAATCTCTTGCGCATTAGGTTTTTCATTTCAATCCATGTGACTACGCGTTCCTCATCATATCTCCTTCGCTCCCTTTGAATTTGATCCTACCACACCAAGGCATAGTCATGGAACTCCAGGGAAGCTACCTTTACTTTCTTTTCCTCACTATAGTCATGGCATGAAAATACCTGCTCTATCTTCAACTCCTATTCTAAGTATACTTCAACATCATTCCTTCCATGAAAACTAGGAATCTTTATTTTAACTCCACCAATTTCCTCATTTTCTCTCACTCTTCCATCTTCTTCTCTTTTCCTCCTATCATTCCTCCTCTCTATTATCTCTCATATCTTTCCTCTTATTATACCTCATCTTTTCATCATTCATCCTATTTCTTCTTCTTTCTCTTGGAGAACTACTAGAATCTCCATAGGCATGTGGAGAATGGTCACGTGCCTGCCTTCTTGCATCATTTGCCACCATTTCTTGAATATTCTTGATGGCTTCATTCTACCTCTTAAACATTCTTTCAAATCTTTATGCAAGTCCTTCAATTTGCAATCTAACAGCTAAGGACTTAGGTGAGGAAAGAGTGCTCTCCCTACTTAATCCTCCTTCATGAGACGTATCTATAAAACAAAAAGGGTTAATGTAATAAAAGATCCTCTCTACTCACTAAGTGTTTCACTCAATAGATGTTCACTCGTGTTTCACTTAAAATTAGCTTTTGTGTAAGGATTTCTTTCGTGCCTTTTTTCCTTTAAGTGTTATTAAGAGTTTTTAAGGAAGTCAACCTCCAATCCACACAATCAATCACAACCAAGTGATGATCAATCAACAAGACATAAATGAAGCTAACAAAAGAAAACTCTAAGACAAAACTAAGGAAGCCAAAAAAGACAATAAAAAAAAGCTAAACAAGAAATAAGCACAAAAAAAAAAATGCAAACAAGATAAGAATGGAGAAATTAGATAAGATTATGTAATGTTAAATAATAGCTAAGTTGTTCCCAAAATTTTCTAGTATGGAATCAATCATAAACTAAGCAAAAGCAAGCTGAAAATTACAAGAAAGTAGCGTCCAAGAAGCACTGTATGCTGCAAATTTTTTTTTACTGTAGATTATTTTTTTGCTACAGATTTTTTTTTGCTACACAATAGTTGTACCCCTTTTCAAATTGAGTCACATAATTTTTAATTAGCCACTAATGATGAACTTGCAAGAACAAGCAAGAATATAAGAATATTCATATTTGAGATAGCAAAAATTTAATCTAATTAAACCAGAATTTTGGAAAGAAACAATAAACAAGGAATTAGAATTGATTGTATTCATAATTCCTATCAAATCAAGCTATTATTTAACACCAAACATTAAACTAATAAAATTTCACAAGATTGGATAGATTCAAAATCAAGAACATGTGATGAATAATTGATGAATACGAAGAACACAAGTGCAGAAAATTAATAATTGGCCATGAATTTAGCCATTCTAATCACCAAGAAACAAAAATCCAGCAATAAAACAAGTGTTGCAACAACATTTAGGGAAGATTACACCAAGAAATGATGAAACCCTAAACTGCATGAATAGTGTCGTGAACAATACATGAATAGTGCATGGTGAGCAGTGCTCTTCAAATCCAACTTGAACCAAAGCTCATGATACCAGTTGGTGACAACCATAAATATGTTGTTGAAATAAATGATCTTGAATTGGATTTCAAATAACAAAAATAGAATAGATGGAGGATGGCGCCATAATCACAAGATTGATAAGTTAAAAGAATGATCGCTATAAGAGTCTTGGCTTCTTGATAATATTAGAGATAATCGGCTTACTTAAGAACCAAAGAGTCACACGCTTTCACAAGTGTGTTGAATCTCAAATTGCATTCAAAACTAAATAAAAATCTGTTTACAAGAGCTTATATATGTCCAGCCCTTATAAGCTTATATATGTCTTGGCCTAATGGGCTTCTTGTGCTAATAAGCCTAATTCTAATTAAATCAAATAAAATAACAAGTCTTCATACTAAAATAAATCTAAAAATAAGTATCGGCCTTTATGGCCCATTTATTACAAAAATACTAAACTAATTAAATTAACTAAATGCTAATGGATTCCATTAGAGCCCATATCTTCCAAATATACGCAATTGATCATCTTGGACTCTTCTAACTCCAAATTAGGCCTACTTTCAAATAGGGCAGCAACTATCTTCTTTAGGTTTCCCTTTATCCTCTTTGCCTTTACCCTTGTCATTGGTCCTTAAAGCCCTTCCAACGCCTTCAGGCCTTTATCTTCAATGGGTCTTCTTCGACTCTCATCGCCCATTATTAGTTCATTAACTAAGTGACTAATCAAAATTCGTTATTAGAGCCTTTGATTTAGGAGGCTTTTTGAGAATTGTTCATGGATCGCTTCATACCATCAAGTGTTCCTTGAGGAAGAGTTCAAGAATTTGAGGCCTAAAAGGGCTTATTTATTGTGGTATTTGATGCTCATTTACCCAATTATCTTGATATGCTCTATATTTGGTTTCTATGAAGAAAATAAAAATCGAGAGATTTATGTACAACCTCAAAGGTCTTTATTTTAAGAGAATTTATGTTGATTGCGATGCCACTTATCATAAAGTGGTGGACCAAGCATTAGCACTTGAAATGAAAGTTAATGAAAAAAAAAGAAAAGCAAGCTCAAGAAGGGAGCAGAAAGAGAAATCGGTCTAAGGGACCAAGTCAAGTACATTCTTTTAGGAAGATACCTCATTAAGCTCTTTTTGGGCATGGGAGATGTGGTTTCGCTAGGGGGCTATCATCTTTTCAAGGCACACAGGATAGACATTCTTCAAGAAATAACCTTAAAAGGCAAAGAACTTATTCTAATACTCCAAATTAACAAAATTGACCTTTAAAGCAAGGTAGTGGAAAACCTTGGTGCACTTAATGTCAACTTCACCATGATGGTTATTGCAACCATTTTGAAAGACAATGTTTCAAATGTAGGATAATTAGGCATAAGGTAAAGGATTGCCCTAAAAATATTGCAAGTCAAGATGCAAGTTATTTCATATCCCACTAAAATAGTTCAAATCCCTAATTGGTTCCATGTTCTAGGAACCCTTTGACACCTTTAAGGAATGCTATCGTATTAGGCCAATGAGAAAAAGAAAGTAGGAATTAAGATTGAGTGTATGTACTTACCTATAAAAAGCTTATGTCTTTAATGCTGTTATGACAAGTACTATCTCTATTGAAACCATTTCTACTAAAGTTTTGTTTGATCTCGGTACTACCTATTCTTTTACATCAAAGAAATTTGTTACCATCTTACATAAACCCACTAAAGAGTTAAATATCCCTTTAATTATAATAACTCCTATAGAGAAATCCCTTATAGTCACTCATAAATTAGAGGCTTGTCCCATAAGAATTCATGATCATGTAATGCCAATAGACTTAATCTTACTTGATATGAGTGACTATGATGTAATATTAGAAATGGATTGGTTATTTAAGTGCCATACACATGTAAATTATTTTGATAAATCCATAACATTCTTCATAGAGGGCTCAACACTTATTGAATTTCAAAGAGATAGGGTGATGAACTTTGTTGTCATTATTTTAAGCATTAAAGCTCAAAGAATCATTCAAAAGGCAGGCATATCATACTTGGTACTAGTGTGAGATTTGAATTGACCCCTTTCAGATGTCGACACTATTCTAATAGTGAAAGAATTCCTTAAGATGTTTCTGGAGGAACTACCTGAATTACCCCCAAATTATGAAATCGAGTTCCATATTGACTTATTATCAAGCACTAAACCTATTTCAATTCCTTCATATCAAATGACCCTGATAAAATTGCAAGAGTTAAGGGAACAACTACAAAATCTTATAGATAAAGGTTTTATTTGTCCAAGTTCTTTACCTTGGGGAGCTCTGCTTTTCAGTGAAGACAAAATATGGATCTATGCAACTATGTATTGATTGTTGTCATCTTAATAAGGTCACCATAAAAAATAAATATTTTTCTCCTTGTATTAATGATCTTTTTGATCAATTTTAAGGAGCAAAGTACTTATCCAAGATTAACTTGCACATAGGTTATCACCACTTGAAAATCCATAAAAGAGATATTCCTAAAATTGTATTTAGAACCCAATACGGTCATTTCAAGTTTGTAATGAAGTCTTTTAAGTTAACTAATACCTCCGCTAGTTATGGATTGGATAAATCATGTATTCAAGCTATATTTAGATAAATTCCTCATTATCTTTATAGATTATGTCTTGGTATACTCAAAAAGTAAGAAAGAGCATGCTTAACATCTTCAAGTGATCTTGCAAGCATTATAAGAACATAAACTATATGTAAAGTTTTCTAAATATGAGTTCTAGATTACCAATATTACTTTCTTAGGGCATGTGGTGGCACAGGAAGGAGTTCGGGTGGATCTCTAGAAAGTTAAAGCAGTAGAGAATTGACCAAGGCCATCATCAGTGATAGAAATTCACAGTTTTCTTAGGATAGTAGGTCATTATCGAAGATTGTTAAAGATTTCTCCAAAATCTCCACACTTTTAACCAAATTTAACACAAAAGTAGTCAAATTTAAGTGGATAAATGCATGTGAAAATATTTTTTAAAAACTAAAGTCATGCTTGATGTTGGCACTTCCTTTAGGCACAAGAGGATATGTGGTGTATTACAATGCATTAAGGATCAAACTTGAGTGTATTCTTATACAACATGGTATAGTGATAGCTCATACTTCCTAGCAATTAAAGAAACATGAATAAAATTATCTTATACATAATCTGGAGATCGAAGTGGTAATCTTCACCTTGAAGATATGGAGACATTACCTATATGAAGAAAACACTAAAATCTACACGGATCATAAGAGCATGAAGTTTGAGCAAAAATATCTTAATTTAAAACAAATAAGATAGATTGAGTTAGTCAAGGACTATGATTACTTTATTTTATGTTGGCTCATATGGCCATTCAATTTGCTCTTGTAGAAAGGATTAAAGATGTACAATAGAATGATTCGAATTATACAATTTTTGTAAGAAAGGAAGTTAGAGAATAAGAATTTGATCAACTACTGATAAGACAAGAGTAGTTTGCTACCAAGC
Organism: Sindora glabra; assembly: GCA_020226215.1. NCBI lineage: Eukaryota > Viridiplantae > Streptophyta > Magnoliopsida > Fabales > Fabaceae > Sindora > Sindora glabra. The sequence continues at coordinate 65,497,573 of CM035231.1, forward strand.
AAGGATTTAGGTCTCGATAAGCAAACAAAATGAATTGATGCACCAAGTTCATAGTTCATCTTGCATTATGTACTCAAAAGTAGCAAAAATGTACTATAACTTGAAAGAAGTCTTCTAATAAAAAGGAATGAAAAGGGATGCATTGGACTATGTGGTAAAGTATCTCACTTATTACTAGGTAAAAATAGAACATCAATATTCAACTGGAATGCACTAGTTATTTTTAATACTGGAATAGAAATGAGAAAGTATTTCAATGAACTTCTTGATCGGGTTACTTAAAACACAAAAAAGATACAATTCCATTTAGGTCATTATTGATAGATTGACAAAGTCAGCACATTTTCTTCCTATCAGAGTTACCTTCACTACAAGTCAATATGTTCAGGTGTTTCTTGACAAAATTGTACTCTTGTATGGAATCCTAATTATTATCATGTTAAATTATGATACTTAGTTCACTTCTCACTTCTGACAATCATTTTAATAGGTATTAGGAACTCAGATATGCTTTAACATTGCCTTTCATCCATAAACTAATAGGCAATCCAAAAGAACCATTTAAATAGTAGAAGATATACTTAAAGCTTGTACATTGGAATTTAAAAGCACATGGGAAAAGTATCTACCACTAATAAAGTTTGCTTACAATAATGTTATTAATTTAACATTTAAATGGCACTATATGAAGCATTTTATGGTTGAAAATGTCAATCACCAATAGGATTATTCAAACTTAGAGAGGCACAACTCTTAGAATCAGATTTTGTGAGTGATACTTTAGAAAATTTTAAAATTATATAAAATCGATTAAAAGTAATTCAAGATTGATAAAAGTTATATGCAAACAAGCGAAAAAGAGAATTAGAATTTTAAGTGAGAGATATTATTTTTCTAAAATTTTTACCTATGAAGTGTGTCATGAAATTTTGGAGAAAAGGTAAATCAGGACCTAGTTTCATTAGGCTTTTCCTAATTCTCAAGCATGTTGAAGTGGTGGCCTATCAGTTAAAGTTGTCAGATAGTTTATAAGCCATCCATCCTGTATTCCATGTATCTATACTTAGAAAATACCTACCAAATAAGTCTCATATCATTCGAGATAGACCACTACAATTTAATCCTAAATTATCATATCAAGAGCAACTGGTAGAGATATTAGATTGCTAAGTTCAAAAACTGAGATCTAAAAAGGTTCCTTTTGTGAAAGTTCATTGGGAATGTCACGGAGTAGAGGAAGCTATGTAGGATCTAGAGTCTGAAGTGCAGCAATGATATCCTCATTTATTTGCTTAGTGGTAAGTTTCACATAGTCATATTTTATTTTAGCTTTAGAGTACCACATGTATTGAGAATTCAAGGACAAGTTCTTTCAAAAGGGGAAGTATTATACATTCTTTTTAATTATTAATAAATTAAAAATTATTTTGTAAGAATGAATGGCTAAAGTAATAGGTGAATTTAATTGAATGAGGAATTTTATGTGTAAAATATGGAATAAAATAGAATTAATAAAAATAAAAATATAGAAATATGAATTGAGTGAAATTTTAATGGGAAAAATTTATTGGAATCATGAAATATAAAGTTATATAATAATATAAGTAAGTGTATAAGTATAGAAGAAGTTTAGGACTAATTTTCAAAAATGCCCTTGGGGCCCTATTTCCCTTATTTCAACCCGAACCCCAATCTTCCCCATTTTATTTCATCTTCCAACTTTTTCTACACCATTTTATCAATCAAGCAAGAAGAACCTTGATTCTTCTTGATTTCTTCATCCAATCGAAGGTTGAAATATCTTCAAATAAACTTTCTTGTATCCTCTTCCATATAAAGTGAGTGGATAATATAGCTAAATTTATGAATTTTATGGTTATATGATAGTATTGATGAAATATAAGTTGTTTTGTGATTTTTCTTAAATCATGTTTGATTTGATGTGGTGAGAGTAATAAATATTGAGGAAAGGTGATATGAGACATTAGATAGGTGTATTAATGTTTGTATCAAGGTTTAGTGTGTAAATATATGTTTAAATGGCATTTAAGATCAGGCGAATAGTGAAATTTTCACAAAAAATTTAAGATTTTCATGTGTGAATCAAGTGATCAATCAATTTTAAGGGTCCATAAGCTAAATTGGGCTTCAAAATCGAAAGACCAATCAATTTCAAGAGTCCAAAGGTGAAATTAAGTAGATGAATCAATTAGTTAACCGATTCATCGACTGTAAAATTTTATGTCAATTTTAAAAGGACATAACTCCTTCATCTTATGTTCATTTTAAATGAATTATCTATTTTTTTAAAGGTAATTGAATCTACTTTCAAATTAAAATCTCATATATATTTTGATATGTCATTAAAATAGTAGATAGAGGTTAAAAATTTAGAATTTTGAAAAAGGAACTTTATGTGTCTATTTTTAAAAAGGTATAACTCTTTCAAAACTTAACCAATTTAGGCAAATGACCTAACTATAAAAATATAATTAAGTCTATTTTCACATAAAATAAGTTTCATGAATAATGTATCCTTAATTTTTGAGTTATTCATAAAATATCACTTAAAGGTCACAACTATGGTAATCATATAGTAAACCATATCCAATCTATTCTATGTTTTCATAATTTATAATGGCCTAAACATGGTTGTTTGGTCAGTAAACATTAAATATAGAGTGGTTTATGATTAGGATAAAATGGTTGCATGAGTTGGTAATCATGACATGAGAAAGTAAAAGTTATATAATATAATATGTGTTGTAATGAACTTATTGCATTACTTATGTGATGAGATATATTAAGAAATGTTTTATGAATTGATTGTTATGATATGTGTGAATGCTTATAACCATGCAAAAGGGTATAATAATACTGATAAGTATTGTGATATACATTAAAATTGAATTGTGACTGTAATAGATAGAATTTGAACTTTACTGTTTAAAATTGTATTGTAAATCTTGTCATGAGTGACAATAAAGATAAGAAAAGTGATGAGAGCAATGTTGTAAATAATGAATAGAAAATTTTTGGTGATATGCTTGTAGAGGGTGAAACGCAAACCCTAGAAGGATAAGGATAAAAAGCTCATGAAAGATATAAGATTAAATCAAGAAGTAAAAGGTGAATGATTGTATTGTATTTATTGTTTGTTATTCTAAATGAGATATGACTTGATTGTAGTTATCCTTGAGTATTATTATGTAAGATATTGAAAATGAAATGATTATGTGTTAACTTTATTGTCATTAGCTTTTAATTTCTAATACATTTAAATGTGATATGAATGGTTAAAGAAGGATAGTCCGATAGGTAAGTTAATATGAAATATTATTATTCTTATAGATTATTCACTAATTGAACCCTAGATTCATTCCTCCATGATTTATTTTACAAATTCCTGAGTTGAATCTCTACTTCCACATCCTTAGAGCTAGATTTCATAGGAGCTCACTGATGGTAACATGATAGCATGTAGCACAAATTCTTGTATATAGTATATTTTGAGCCTTATTTTATCATAAATATGGGTGGATTAGATATTTGAAATTGATTTTTCACAAGTTAGTTAAGCTTATTTATCCTCATTTTGAGAGGAGTGTAAACATACTTAACTTCCTCATTTTTTGGAGAAACTTTAATGAATATTTTCTTTCTGAAATATTATTTTCTTTTATAAATGTATGTTACTTGTTAAATTACAATCAAGTTAATTAATTAGGAATAGGTTGAGAAAAATCGAAAAAGGAATTTCATATTGGTCATAATCGGGTTAAGGTCATAATAATTATATACTTGAATAATTAATTATTTCTCTCACCTTTTTTTTACTCTATGTCATTAACATATTAAAAAATAATTATATTAAAAAATAATATTTAATTAATGCAATATTTGAATTCAAAATAAATTACCTACTTAAAGTTGAGCAAAATTAGTAAAAAAAAAACTTTTTTCTTGGAGTTATTAACTATATATTAATTAAATTTTTATCTAATTCTCTTTATAAATAATTAATATATAATTATAATATTATATTATTAAAATAAATATTCATCCAGCATATCACATAGTACCCCTTATAAACGCCGTGGCTTTGTTATGCACACTTTTATTGTGCGTTTCTATAAAATAAAAAAAAACTGATATTCTAATATCATAAAATTGATATAGCACTTTTTAATAAAATTATTTATTCTACAATTCATATAATTTGATTTAATCTGGATAATAATTTATTGATAATTTGGAATTTAGTCACTGTGCTCATAAAGAGTCAAAAATTAAAGTACATCTTTATCTTTTATTTATGATATTTCAATTATTTATTGAAAAATTAAAAGTATTAAAGAAATTATTTCATTAATTAAATTGCAATAATTTTTTTAATATTTTATAGAATGTATAAAATTAAACCTTGAGCATGTTTCGTCTTCACCTTAAATTATGTCATTGTGAGAATATTGTATAAGCATAAAAATATTAATTGTTAATGAAAATATATATTACGACAAGATTATCAAATTGAGCGTAAAAGTGCTTATTATTATTGTAGTTCAACATTTATACATAAATAAGGATGAATTTGTCATTTGGTAGTTTAATATTTTTTTTTCTTTCACTTTTCAATCAAACTAAACATAGGAAGAAAATTTTCAACTTTTTTGCTTTCCATGCTTTTTTCACCCTCCCAAATATAAAGTGATCAAAATTTACTTCTTCACCTATTTTTCTTTCATTTTATATTTTTATCCCCTTTCTTGCATCAATCTTCTCATTCCACCCGAACAGAGGGTAAAAGGATTTTTTTCATTCTCAATAAAAATCCTCCTCAACATTTAAAACTTTCGTTTGTAGGAAATAAAATTTACCTGATGAAATTTGCATGCTTTTTGTTGAATTAAATGAGAGCAAGGTCAATCACAAAAAAATATTTTGAAATTATTAGGTGTGTGTGAATACATTTTTAGTTTTTATTTTCAAAAATTATCTCAAATTTAAGGAAAATAAGAAATAAAAATTGTTCCAAGGTGTAAATCAGAAAATATTTTATTTAATTATAAAATTAATATAAGAATAAAATAAAAAATATGAAAATATCTAAAAATTATTATTATTTTTAAGTTACAGATTTAAAAATACAATTTTTTAAAAATAAATTAGAAGACAATTATCAAATTGAATTTTTCTCTTAGAAACATAAAAACATAATATTATTTTTTAAGGATAATAAACAAATAGAGCCATTCCCTCCACCATTTGAGTGTGTATTAGTCAACTATAATCTTAACTTTAACATGATGGCTAAAATTATCCATAGTTTTACCTTAAGTTTCTATTTGTTCCACTCTTTTTAAATTGAACTACGTTTGTAATTTTTTTTGAAAGGTAAAATTAGATCCCTCTGTCCACCACCCATTGACATGGCTCCTTCTGAAATGATGTGGTAGCCAATAACTTACAAATGGTGCTTGTGCATTTTCCTTTTCATAATATTTACAAATTATCTCATTTATCAAAATTATTACTAATAAAATTTAAGTATAAGAGACGAGTGATAAAGATAATGAATCTTATCAATTTAATTATGTAAGGGATGGCACTTGAACCTATTTGATTATTTGAATAATTTGATTAAAGAATAATTCAATTCAATTCAACTTATTGTTCATTCTTATCAAATTTGAATAAAAAATTTAACTTATTTAATAACTTGATTCAATCATAATTTATTCTTGATCAATTTGTTTACTTATATAAATAGGATTTAAATTTAATCAATTAGTAGTATAAATCAATTTTATAATATAAACCTCCCATATGTTACTATGTCAATATAAAACTATTAAAATCTTTTTATTTTTATTAAAAATTTTAAATTACTATTACTTTTTTTAATGAGGCATTTTATTTTTATTTATTGATCGTGGATCAATTTTAAATTCATATATATATATATATATTTAAAATATTTTTTATTAAAAGATGCCAACAATCTACTCTCTTTTTAATTAAGTATTAATTATTTTTAATAAAATTATGATTCTGTTTTTAATTAATTTATAAGTATTGGTATGATTTTAATTTAGTTTTTAATCAATTTATATTTTAAACTTGTATTTTTATTGAAAAATTGAATTTTATATTAAAATAATTAAATTTATCAAGAAATCGAGTTCAAATTGAGTATAAAGCTTCAATATAGCTTCACAAGATTTTTTTTTCAGCTGTCTAGCAAGCTAAGCTAAATATCAAGCTTTATTCTCTTAAGTTGAATCAAACATGAACTAAAAATTTTTATTATAATTCACGTTTGAGCAGAACTTGATCTCCTGTACTTTTTGGTTGATCCATATTCTGTTAAGTTAATATTCAACTCAACCCTATTCAATTTCACTCTTGTTGAATTAATGTAAACAAATTAACGGTTTAAATATGTATTATATCATCTTCAAGCAAACCATTTTAATGGCAAGTGACTTTAACAGATCGGTATTCGTATATACTGTTCTATGCCTGGTTTTCCTCATTATTGTTGTTGTCCGTTGGAAGCTACGAAGAAAGCTTTGTTAATTTATTTGACATTATCACTTAGGAATTTCAGCTTTGAAGCCCAAATACGTACAAGTGCAGGTAACACAATCTTTCTTGTTAATTTATTTGACATTATCATCTCTCTTTCTTGTTAAAGAATTATTTTTTATTTGTACTCAAAGTATTCACACAATCTTTTTATGAAGTGTGAAACTAATTCCTACTTAAAGTATGAATAATAAATGATAAACTTCTTTTAACAAAAATATTTCTAAAAATTGAATTTTTAACTTTATATAATTAACAACTCAAATCCGAATTAATACCCTAAAATATAAATATATCTTATTTAAGATAAATCTAACTTAGTACAGTGGCAAAAAGCTAAATACAAGCAGAAATTTGTCGACGTGGCGAAAAGCTAAACAAATAAGAGAAAAATAAGGAACCAAGAAGTTAAAAAGAAACTCAAGCAAAATATAGAAAAGCAAGAAGATCAAGAAACATGCAGAGGAGCAAGAAACATGTAGACAAGCAAGAAAATCAAGAAACAGGCAGGGAAGCAAGAAACATGCAGAAAAAGTGAGAAGGGAAAAAGCAAGAAGCAAGAAAAATAAGAAACATGCAGGGAAGCAAGAAACATGCAAAGAATCAAGGAAGGGAAGGCGCATGCAGCGAATGAAGAAAGGATGGGAAGCATGTAGAGAAGGAAGAAAGGAAGAAGCAGAATAGCGAGGGCACCATTGCATTTAGTGCCTTCAAGCTGCAAGGACACCATTCACCTTGGCGCCTTCGACCTGCGAATTTTGCTCCAAAGGCACCATGTAGTGTGGCGTCTTTTCTTTCCATGAATGTCATTCAACGTCGCGCCCTTCAGCTGCATGCATATTTTGATAAAATATTTCAAAATAACGGTAAAATGGAAAAAAATTTCTAGAAAAATGGTAAATCGGTACTTTTGCCCATTCAATTCGATGATCTTATTAATGGAACTATACAATATACATAACGACATGACTCGGCATTTGCAAGAATCACCCACTCTTATTTCATATACATAGATACTTAACTAATAAAGGAATGATTTGATAAAAAAAATATGTTAATTTTGAACAAACTTTATTGGTTAATGATTTGGAATTCGAATCCTAAAGGTTATATTTATTAAAAAGGATGAAGTTCATTATTTTAATTCTGAAGATTGGACTTTTATTGAAGATGCATCAAAAGCTAGTGAAATAAAGAAAAAAAATGAAGAAATTAAGAGTTCGTTTAGTTCGCAACAATAATATAAAAAGTTTTATTTTTTGAAAAATAAAAAAGATATGAGTTATTTAATTTGTTATTGTTTAATAAATTATAAGAAATAAGATTTATTAGAAAGTTTTACCTTCTATAAAATATAAAAAATTGCTTATCCATACCTTCTCTAAGTAATTTTTTCTTTTTATTTTATTTATGAATATAAAAATAAAATTATTCTTGTAAAATTTATTAATGATAATTAAAATTTATTAATTTATATTATAATAATATTAAGCATATAGTATTTATTTTGTTAATACTTCCTAAAAAGTTCAAAATTGAGTCAAATAAAATATAAAAATTTACTTCTTAAAAAATGTCACTTCTTTAGTATCAAACAAGTAACTATGGACATTTCCTAAAAAGTTTACATAGGAAGTTGCTTTTAAAAAAAATCAATTTCACATAAAAAGATATTTATCATATGAATCAAATGACTTGTACAAGTTAAATTTTGAAAATTTTTATGCAATGTTAGCTATCTAGACACTAGCATTCATACCATAAGACATAATTATAAATTTAAGATGATGAATAACCTATGATAAAAATGAATCTACAAATTAACATTAGTCAAATTTTATAACAATACTACTTCCGCAAACAATGTTCATTTTAGAGTTTCTTTGCAAATTCTAAAAAAAAAATAAAAAAATTGATATTTATTTTATGAAATGATGAAATCTCTATTTTATACAAAAGGTAATGGAATAATATTTTTACACTATTAATCCTCCTTTTTTTATTATACTTTAATATTATCCTTCACTGATAAATAATGAAATAATATTAGCTTTTTTCTATTTTTGGCGGTGCGTTTAGTGGGAAAGTTTACCATCTACTGTTCTTTGGTAGAAAAATGGTGTGGAGATACTTTTGGCGTAAACAGAAAAAAAACATTGATTTTAATATTTTCTATGAAAATAATTTTATAATTATATTTTATAAGTATAATTTCAATTATAATTTTTATTCTATGTCAAACATTATTGAATTTCAAAATTTTAATAAATTAGAAATTTTATGATTTTACAATGGAAAATTTTTATTAATAGAATTTAAAATATGATAATTTTTATTATTGATCATATTATATATTTTTATTATATTAAATTATTTAATAAGAGTTACTATTTTTATGATAAAGATATTATTATCATTAGTTGCTCTTTATTTATTTCATTTTTATATTATTTTAATGTATCAAATATAAAAATGAAATAAAATGTCCATTCTATTTCTATTTCTATCAAATATAATTATGAAAAGTTCAATCTATTCCATTCCTCATTAGTATTTCATTTCATTCTATTATATCAAATCTAATATGATTGTTTAATATTTAATGTGAAAAATATGATAGAAAACAACATTTTTTATTCAAAAAAGAAATTACTTTTCCTATTATCATATTATTATGTATTATTATCACAAGATATATAGTAAACATAAAATTCTTATATGTATAAGCAAATGAAAGTGAGTAAAGATTTTAAAAGAAAATACTTTTGGAAAAAAAATCAAAGCTACAATTTCAATACGTCGCTTCGTCGAATTTCTATTAGTTACATCAAACACTAAATGAAGACTATAGGCGTTCCCTCTAATTTTCGAATCCAACAGATGAATTTTTTATATAAAAGGCTTGTGTCATGACTTATCTTACGGTTATCATACTCAGTATAAAGATACTTAATTAGTATTAACATACTAAATAAATATCTTTATAAATCTTTATATTTAGGGTAGTTTAATAGGCTAGAAGTAATTAGTCAAACAAATTGACTTGTAGGTTTTTCACGAACTGCACCTTTTAAAATTAGGCCTTAAAAAACAAACTTAAATAAGTTAGTTCATGTGGGCTGCAGATCAAAACGGGCTAGTCTTAAATGAATTCGGCTAATATCTAAATTGGCCAACTCATTTTTTTTTAAAAAATCTTATGTTTAATAATTTAAATAATATTTATATTTAAAAAATAACTTATTCGATATTTTTACATTATAATTTAATGTAAAACACAATTTAATTTTTTAAAAATTTAAACATAAATACTCAAAATAATTAAATATAATAAAAATAAAACTAAATAATAAAAGTAATGAATATAAAATAAATATAAAAATAAAATAAAATATAAAAATAAAATAATAAATATAATAAATAATAAAATATAAAATATAAATTAAAATTAAAAAAGTACTGGCCTGCAGACTGGTCTAGCAAGCTTGCAGACCGAATTAAGTTGGCCAAAATGGGCCTTTATCAACCGAATTCATGTGGATTTTGGCTTAGTCTGATTCGACCCACCTTTTAAGTACCCTTATTTATATTATTTTGATGTCCTTATTAAATTAATATTATCAAAGAACGCAAGCATCTAAACTTAGAATATAGAACTATTTACATTATAAGTTTCAAAGTTTAATATACATACATATATATATATATCCAATTTTTTTCATACAAAAATATAATGTACATAATATAATAGATAATATTAATCAGTTAGATCCATCTAAATTCCACTCATCTAGATCTAGTTCTATGAAGGAAGAATAAACACAATTACTAGTAAAACTCTTAGGTGAAGGAACTTGATACAAAAGATATATTATAATAGGATTAGATTCTAAGTCTATTTATTAAGTTCTATTTCATAATCTACTCTTATATTTACAAGGGTTGATTGTATTTTATATTGAAATAGTATCTCATGAGTACTCTAAGAAAAATGGAAGGTTCTAATATAAGTATCAATTTGCTACACTGGCTCCAAGGTCTACACTTGTAATTATTTTAACACAATGAAAGAGTGAGTATAAAATATATTCAGTAAATGACTATTTATCACCTTATATAAAATGGGTTTTCACCATAAATTATTAACCTTTTCTTTATGTGTAATTCCTATCTAGTGTCTTAAGAAGAAATTTTCTTATATATAATATTAGTAAATTTTATCATGAAAAATGACAATAGTAGGTATATAAGTTTTACTTTTTATTTTTTGTTCAACCTTATCTCCCACCCACTACTAATCAATGCTTTCCTTTACTGCAAAAGTTATTTTATCCCCCTCTTAATTTGTAATAAACAATAATAGGATATTAAAACATCAATCATTTCTATTTCAATAGGTATAGCCAATTACCCATCATATTATGAGTATTTTATGTAGTTCACCAATTTATTACATACATTCAAATCCTTTTTCAATATTTCTAAGGAAAATCATAATCAAACTCGTATATATAAAATGGTTTGGAGCTTTTTAGTACTCCTAAATCAATTTAAAATTTTACTACAATTTGTTCCAACACTCTTATTATATTATTACACAAGATACATTAATTAAATTACACTAATTATCTCCACAGGTACTATTCATAAAAAACCTAAATGAGAAGTTCAAAAATAGGACAACACAAGGAATTTTGTGACTCAAGCCCTTTTTATCAATCAAATAAAAACCAAATTATTATATACATTCAAATCTTTTTTGAACATTTCTAAAAAAAATCACAATTAAACTTGTGAATATATATAAATGGTTTGGAGCTCTTTGGTGGTCCCAAATCAACTTAAAATTCTACTAAAATTTGTTCTAACACTTCTAATATATTATTACACAAGATACATTAATTACATTACAAAAATTGTGTCCATGGGTACTATTTACACAGAACCCAAATAAGAAGTTTAAAAATAAGACAATACAAAGACACTTATAACCCATGCCCTTTTTTATCAATCAAATGGAAACCAATTATTTCTAAATTTTGTCACAACATTTCTAACACAGTAAATAAAAGATAAACTAAGTGTTTTACAATAAATTTCATGGTTTTGCGAGTACATTAAAGGCATGACATCAAAATTAAAATTTTTAGACAATACTGGAGCTGTAAATATTAAACTATTATTTAGATAATCAAATCAACTTCATGTGTCGCCAAATTTTGATACAAGCTTACTAACATCCTACATATCATATTTAAGGAGTTTCATAATTTTTTTCGATTATTTAATACCTCAAAAAAAAATTAAGCTCAAGAGCAACCAGAATAAGGTTCTAAAATAGGTAGATTTAAGTATTTTATCACTGGCTTTTTCATACACCTAAATTTTTTTATAAATTCTTAACTTTATCTACAATCATCCTAAAACTAAATATGACATTAAAATATTAAAAATTAAAATTTTAAAAATTTCTTTCTTAAATACAAAGGGTGACTAAAAACCTTCCTTTAACATCACTTGAAAAATTTATTGTCTTTCCAACAATTTTTTATCATCATCTTTCTTAACAATTTCCATAAATTCTTTTACCATTACTCTTAACATCAATATCTTAAGAACCAACCATCACATTATCATTTACAAAACTTCAAAAAAAATCAAACCAAATGCTAACATATTGATCTCTAGAGAAAACATGGATCAATAATATCATCATCTTTATAGAATAACCTTAGAATAAGGAGGAATACCACTTACCTTATTTCCTTCACTCTTTAAATTTTTAAGGAGCTACATGACAACAAATTGAATTTTAGATATTTAGAAGAGAAGATGATTATGAATTCTTGATAAAAATAAGGAAAAATCATAAGTTACCTTATAAAATTTAAAGATGTTAATTGGAAAACCTCTCGGAAACAAATGAAAGTTTGAACTCTTCACCAAATTTCCTTTCCCTTCTCATGGTTTTACTTGTAAAGGAATAGAACTTTTCTATTTCAAAATGACCCACACATATATATAGAACCTTTAAACCTTGATTTAAAAAAATTCATGATTTTATTATTATTTTTTATTAAATTTTAAGAAAAAAACTTAGATAATTGGCTAGCTACTTGGAATGTCTAGGTGTCCCTAATAATAAAAAAATAATTACCCTAATATCTAATAAAAATAAGCCACTTTAAAAGGGTAATTAGGATTTATTATAAAATGACCTCAATTTTTTAATTTTTTCACATTTTTGCTCCTAAACTTTTTGGATATTTTTAGGCCTAAAAATTTCATTTAAGTTAACCCAAAAGTTTTAAAATTGATATATTTAATTTTCAACTTAATTTCTTAGTTTTCATTTTATCCAGGTTTTGAAATTTTAAAAAATTTCTATGTAACTTTTCCTAAACATATTGGATTTTTAATTAGATTTTATCTATTTTGATGCATAATAAAGTTTTCATAAAAATTCTACCTGAGCTCAAATCTAAATTCCTCTTATGATTCTCCTGAATTTTATCAGATTTCCTCATTGAATTTTTTTATTTGGATTTTTTATAATAAAATACCTATTTAAAACTTCTTGTCCTATTTTGGAATATTACAAGCTCTCCTCTTTCAAGAAAATTCATTCTCGAATTTTCAAGGAATTCCATAATAATGCATATAATTGCTAACAAACTATATGATAGTTTTGGATAAAGAACTTACCAAATAAGTTTGGGTACTCTTCTTTCATGTCCTTCTTTAATTCTCATGTCGTTTCTTGAGCTCCATGTTTCTTCCATATTACTTTTACCATGTGAATTTCCTTAGCTCATAATTTCCTTATTTGTTGGTTAATAACTCGAATAGATTTTCCTTTATATACTAGTTTTCGATCTAATTCTACCAGTATTTCCTTTAACACATAAGATTCATCTAGAATATTTTCTTAATATGGATACATAGAAAATCGGATGTATCACTTTCATATTTTCTAACAATTCTAGTTAATAAGTAACTTTTTTTATTCATTTGCAAATTTTGCAAGGATTACATATCTGGGTGCCACTTTTTCCTTTTTGTCAAATCTCATTATCCCCTTTATGAGAGTAATTTTCAAAAATACTTGATCACTTTCTTAGAATTCTAATGTTCTATGTTTATTATCTGCATACAACTCATGTTAACTTTAGGCAACTTGTAATCTTTCTTTAATTATTTGAACTTTATTAATAACATTTTCAACTAGATCAGGACTATTCATTTTTGCTTATCCTAGTTCAAACCACCTAATAGGTAATTTGCATTTCCCACTATACAATGTTTTAAATGGAGTCATCCGTATATTGGTATGGTAGCTTTTATTATAGGCGAATTCCATAAATGGCAGGTATTAATCCCAGCTTCCTTCAAATTTAATTACATAAACTTTGAGCATGTCCTCTAATGCTTGAATCATTCTTTTTAATTATCCATCACTTAGAGGATAAAATGCCATACTAAATAATAATTATATTCCTAACATTTCTTGAAATGATTGCTAAACTTAGGATATAAATTGTGATCCTTAATCTGAAATAATTATAAATGTTATGCCATATAATGGAATGATTTTATCTATGTAAAGTTGGACTTATTGCGATGCAATGTTCATTATCTTTACTAGTATGAAATAATTCCTAATTTATTAATAATTATATGATGGTCTTGATGAAATATGGGTTGTTTTATAATTTTGCTTGAATCTAACTTATTTTGATATGGTGTAAATAATAAATAACGTAGAAAGGTGATATAATATGTTAAATAAGTGTATTGATGATATATTAAGGCTTAGTATGTAATACATGTGTTTAAAGGGTATTCAAAGTTAGATAAACAGGAAATTTTTCATAGAAAATTGATCTTTACATATGTGAATTGATTGATCATTGATTTTAAGGATTCAGAAATGAAATTAAGGTTCAAAATTAAGTAACCAAAAATTAAGGCTCCTAAACTTTAAACCCTAAACTGGGATAGGTGAATTGATTGGTTAATCAATTTACCAAGCCTAAAATTTTATGTCAACTTTGAAGGGGTATAACTCTTTTATCTTATATTCGTTTTAAATAAACTATCTATTATTTTAAAGGTAATTAAGTCTACTTTTAAATGAAATTTTTTTCAAATCAAAATATTATTCATATTTTAAGATATCATTAAAATAGTGGATGGAGATAAAAAAAAACTCAAGATTTTAAAAAAAAAAAGACTTTTTATATCTATCTTTCAAAAGGCATAATACTTTCAAATTTTAATTGATTTGGGTGAATAAATAGTCTATATAAAGCTAAATGAATCTATTTTCATATGAAATAAGTTTCATAAACAATATATTATAATTTTTAAATTATTCCTAAAATATTACTCAAGTGTTATAACTATGGTGATCCTACAGTTCACTATACCTATTCTATTTTGTATTTTCATAATTTATAATAGTATTACTTAGGGTGTTTGACCTTTAAGCATTAAAGATAAAGCTATTTATGATAATTATAAGACAAGTACATGATTTGGAAATTCATGAGATCAAAAATTAGATATTATATGATATAATGTGGGTTGAAATGAATTTATTGCATTATTCATAAAATGAAATGTATTGAGAAGTGTTTTATAGATTGTGTAAATGCTTGTAATGAGGTAAGAGGATATGATGATGATGATATGTGTTATGATGTACATTGAAATTTAATTGTGATTACCTTGGGTAGAACTTGAGCTCTAGTATTTAAATTGCATTATGAATCATGCAACAAATGACATTAGAGATGAGAAATGTGATGGGGGTGATGTTGTGAATACCGGATACAAAATTTCCAGTGATATGTTTATGAAGGGTATAAGGCAAACATTGGAGGGATAAGGATAGAAAGTTTGTAAAGGGTATAGGGCTGATCCAAGAGATAAAAGGTGGATAATTATATTTTATCTATTGTTTATTACTCCAAATGAGATATGACTTGATTATAGTTATCCTTGAATGTTTTTTCATGAGCTATTAAAAATGAAATGATTATATATTAATTTTATTGTTATTGGCTTTTATTTTCTAATGTGCTTAAATGTAATATAAATGGTTAAAGGAGGATAGTCCAATGGGTAAGTTAATATAAAATATTATTATTGTTATAAATTATTCACTTATTGAATCCCGGACTTATTTCATGATTTATTTTATAGATTCATAAGCTGAGCCTCTACCTCCACCCCCTTAAAGCTAAGATCCATATGAGCTTATTGATAGCAGTATAGTAGCACAAATTCTTGTATATAGAATATTTTAGGCCTCTTTATCATTTGGATAGAGAAAATATTAAATTGATATTTCATGAGTTAGTTGGGCTTACTTATCCTCATTTTGGGAGGTTTACAAGCATACCTAACTTATTCATCTTTTGTAGAAATCTTAATAAATATTTTTTTCTAAAATAATATTTTCTTTTATAAATACATGACATTTGTTATTCAGGATCAAATTATTTAATTAGGAATAAACTGGTAGAAACTAGAAAAGGGGTTCCACACTAATCATGCTTAGGTTAGGGTTATGAAAAATTTATAATCACCTAAATGGAATCATATCCCTTATTGGTTCAAGGTAATCCAATTATAAAATCCATTTTTATGCTTTCACATTTCCATTTGGAGATATAAGTATTCTATTAAAGATCTGCTGACCATTGATGCTCTATTTTCACATATTAATAAGTCAGACATTTGATCATGTAATCTTATATATACTACTTCATTCCATCCTACTAATATAAATTTTTCAAATCTTGATACATTTTTATTCCACCAAAATGTATTATATAAGATGATTCATAAGCCTATCTTAATCCATAATTAGTTTATGTTCCTTATTACTCTATCTGTATTTATTATCAAATCAGTCTCTATCTCATTTATAACTTTATTCTTAAGTTATTCATATTGAGAATCTTCTTTTTAGGATGTTTTAATTTGATCTACTATAGTAGAATGTATTATTATACAGGCTAATTTTGTACTTCTATCTCCTTCTAATTGCTTTTTCTTTTTATTTTTAGGATTTTTTTTGCTTAAGATATTAGTAACTACATTAACTTTACTTGGATGATAATGAATAGAGCAATTATAATCTTTCACAATTCCATCCACCTATTTTTATCTCATATTAAGCTCCTTTTATTCGAAAATATATTTAAAACTTTTATTATATGTATAAATTTCATAAATAGTTCCATACAAATAATGTTTCCATATTTTAAAGGTAAAAATTACAGCTACCATTTTCAAATTGTGAGTGAGATAATTTATTTCATATTTCTTCAATTGAGGAGATGCATAAGCTATTACCCTTCCTTATTGCCCACTCTAAATACATCATAATATCCTATATATCCTTCTGCACTATTAGGCAATGCAAATACTAGTGCAAAAGACATTCTTTCAATTTTTGGAAACCTTTTTCATAATCATCATCCTATATAAACTTGACTCCTTTAATAGTCAATCTGGGTAGAGGTGCAGTTATTTTTGAAAAATCTTTCACAAATCTCCTATAGTATTCAACAAATTTAAGAAAGTTGCATATTTCTGTCACTAAGGAAGGTTATAACCATTTAAGCACAACTTTAATCTTTTTAAGATTTACTTGTATTCCTTCTTGTGACACTACATGACCTAGGAAATGGACTTTCTTCATTCAAAATTCACATTTTGAGAATTTAGTATATAGTTATGCTCTCATAGTGTTTGCAATGTGATTTTTAAATGTTAGGTATATTTTTCCTTAGTCTTGGAATATATTAAGATGTCATCAATGAACATAATAATAAATTATCTAAAAAAGATTTAAAAATGCAATTCATTAAGCCTATGAATGTGGCAGGAGCATTAATTAGTCCAAATAATATAACTAAAAACTTGTAATAACCATACCAAGTTTGAAATCTTGTTTACGAAATATCTTCTTTTCGAATCTTTAGTTAATGATAGCTAGATTGGAAGTCAATCTTCAAGAAGTATTATGAACCTTACAATTAATCAAACAAGTCATCTATTCTTAGCAAAAAGGTATTTATTTTTAATAGTAACTTTATTTAATTATTGATAATCAATACACAAGCATGACATTCCATCCTTCTTTTTCACAAATAACATTAGCGCTCTCCATATTGATGTACTGGGCTATATAAAACTCTTATCTAATAGATCTTGCAATTGCACTTTTAGCTCTTTTAATTTTATTAGCACCATTATATAAGAAGTGATAGATATCGAGTCTATTTCAGGAATGGTTTCAATCGTAAATTCAACTTCCTGATGTGGTAACAATCTAGGTAAATTATCTAAAAAAACATCAGGAAATTCTTTTACTATAAGAACCTGATCCACTATTACTTTTTCCTTTTAGCTTCTTTTATTGAAGCTATCTACATAACACATCCTTTATTCATTGACTTCCTAACTTTTATACATGACACCAAAGTAGACATTCCTACCTTCTTTATACCTTGAAAGATTTGAACTTCACCTTACGTGACTTTTATATAATAATAATAATCCACACAAGTATGATACTTTGATAACTAATTCATTCCCAGAATTATATCATAATTCTTCATTTCTAACACAATCAAGTTAATTAAAGTTGGATGATTATTAATTTAGATTACATAATTATTAATGCCATAGGTTGTTATCATCATTTCACCTATTAGTGTATTTACCACTAAAGGTTCATCTAATTCATCTAATGGTTTCACAAGTTTTGCCACTAAAATTTTAGATATAAAAGAATCTGTAGTATCAAATAATACTTTTATAAGGAAGATTTCAACTAACATTATACTTGTCACCATTGCATTGGAGGCTTGGGCTTCCTGATGCATCATAGCATATACTTAAGCCCGTGTTTAAGCCAGTTCCTTTAATGTATTCTTATTTCCTAATGCTAATGATTGGTTTTCTAGAGTTATATTCTAAGCAGGACGTGTGCTAAAAGTTACAAAATTGCTTCCTTATTGAGAAATTAGGCATTTAAATGCTCGATGCCTCAACTATCCATATTGAAAGCAAGATCCACACTATTCAAAGTGACTGAAATTGCATCATGGGCATCAAAAGGGTCTGCTAGGTGATGGAAAAATTAGATAAACTTGATTGAACACATCAAAATCACTTCTAGATCTACTATTAGAAAGTTTCATTAAAAATCTTCTTTAGCTAACTCTATTTCTTCTAATCCACTTATTTCCAATAGACACATTCTAAGTGATTGCCTTTTTCGTAAGGCTTCTACGATTCCCTATTTGTAATTTCAACTTTTTTTCCTTTCGAGGTTATTTCCTAATTTTTCCTTTCTTTAGAACGTATAACTGCCTTAATTGCTTGATCTAAGGCTTGCTTATACATTATATTATTCTGATGTCTACTCGATCATAAAAATAGTCTCAAAAACTAAGCACGAATCGACTTACCCTTACTTTCTCAATAGGCGCCAAATGTTCCATGTATTAGGACAATTGAGTGAATTGGACATCATACTATGTCACTATCATGAATCCCTGAGTCAATCTATCAAACTCATGGGCTTTGCCTTCATGAGCATTTGGGGGTAAAAATCTATTCATAAACTCTATTTGAAATTGTCGCCATGTAATAGACTCATGAGTAATAATTGTAAGTTCGATATTATGTACATACCAAAGATTAGCAACATCTTCTAATTAGTAACCTAATAATTCCACCATGATATTTTCATCGTATCCTATCAGTCTGCAAGTATTTTTTATCTAGTCAATAAATTGGTATAGGTCCATTGTAGAATCTGTATCATCATATTTTAGGGGGTTCAATTTTTAAAATTCATGCACTATTTTTAATCTTTCTCTCGAAGGTAATGGAGGATTTTGTTATCTAAGTGGTAATAGTACTAGAGGTAGAGTAAAAACATTCTAATTTTAGTTTAAAAATCTTTCTAAGATCTACTACAGCCTTACAACCATGTTAGAGCTTTAAGTTATTCTTGTTCTACCCTCGAAAGGTTTTCTAGGGGTACGTTTATAGATGCCTTATTCTTTGATATTTCTAGATGTGCTTTAGTAGGTCATCTAGGCATTCTAGGCTAAGTTTGCCTCTTCCTAACCATAATTTTTTAAAAATAACTTTAATTAGTAAGTAGTACTAATTTTAAAGAAAGACTAAGAAAATACCTATAATTTTAATGAATTTGCAACAATCGATACTTGCTCTCTCATAAACCTTCCAAAATCTCCATGGTCTAATTAGCCTATAACTAACTCTATCATGAAAGATTATTAATATCCAGAATTATGCTCTGATACCAAGTCTGTCTAAACTGGTAATCATGACTAGTGTAAAGATACCTAATTAGTATTAGTATGCTAAATAGATATCTTTACAAGCCTTTATACTATTTTAATAATCTCATTAAATTAATATTATTAAACGATACAAACATTTAAACTTAAAATATAGAACTATTCACACTATAAGCTTTGAAGTTAAATATACATCTATATACACATCCAAAATTTTTTTATAAAAATATATAATTTACATAATATAATAGATAACATCAACTCAAGTAGATCCATTTAGATTCCACTATTCTAAGTTTGATTCTATAAAAGAAGATTAGACACCATTATTAGCCAAACTCTTAAATGGAGAAACTCAATGCAAATGATATATTATAATAGGATTAGATTTCAAGTTTATTTCTTAAATTCTATTTCATACTCTAGTCTTATATTTATAAGGGTTGACTATATTTTATACCGAAAGAGTATCTCATAAGTACCATAGGGAGAATGGAAGGTTTCAATATAAATATCAATTTGCTGTGTGAGCTCCATGGTCAGCACCCATAATTATTTTAACACAATGAAAGAGTGAGTATAAAATATATTTAATGAATGGCTATTCATCACCTTATATAAAAAAAAGTCTTCACCATAAATGATTAGCCTTTTTTTATGTGTAATTGCTATCTAGTGTCTTAAAAGGAAATTTTCTTATGTATAAATTTTATTATGAAGAATGGCAGTAGTAGGTATACAAGTTTTATCTTATATCTTCGATCTAACTTTATTTCTCACCACGCTAGGCTCAAAGCCACCAACCTTCTCCCTCCACTATTAACCACTTATTTCCTTCATTATGAAAGATGTTATATTCCCCCTCTTAATTTGTAATAAACAATAATAGGATATTAAAACATCAGCTATTTAGTCCATTTCAATGGACTAACCATGCCATAAGTATTTTATATAGTTCACTAATTTATTATATATATTCAAATCCTTTTTCATCATTTCTAAAGAAAAATCACAATTAAACTTGTATATATATCATGGTTTGGAGCTCTTTAGTGCTCCTAAATCAATTCAAAATTTTATTACAATTTACTCCAACACTCCTAATATATTATTATACAAGATAAAATAATTAAATCACATTAATTGTCTCCATGGGTACTATTTACAGAACCCAAATGAGAAGTTAAAAAATAGGATAGCACAAGGACACTTGCAACCTAAACCCTTTTTTCATCAATCAAGTGGAAACTAATTATTTGCAAATTCTCTCATAACATTCCTAACACAATAAATAAAGGATAAGTTGGATAATAAATTTTGTGATTTTGCTAGTGCATTAAAGGCACGAATTTAAAACTAAAATTTTCGGATAATATTGGAGTTGTAAAAATAAAACTATTATTTAGGCAACCAAACCTTTCACCAAATTTTGATACAAGCTTACTAACATCCTAAATATCATATTTAAGGAGTTTCATAATTTTTCTCAATAATTTAATGCCTCAAAAAAATTAAAACCAAAGACTAACTAGAACAAGATTTTAAAATGGGTAGATTTAACATCCTAAATATCATATGGGTAACCAAATCTTTCGCCAAATTTTGACACAAGCTTACTAAATTTTAAATATCATATTTAAGGAGTTTCATAATTTTTCTCAATAATTTGATACCTCAAAAAAATTAAAACCCAAGACCAACTAGAGCAAGATTCCAAAATAGGCAAATTTGAATATTTCATTACTAACCTACTTTTTCATGCACCTAAAAATTTTCATAAATTCCTAACTTCATTTACAATCATCCTAACATTAAATATGACTTTAAATTTTTAAGAATTAAATTTTTAAAAATTTCTAACCCTTAGATATATAGGGTGACTCAAAACCCTCATTTAACATCATTTGAAAGATTTATTATTTTTCCAACAATTTTGTGTCATCATCTTTCTTAATAATTTCCATGAATTATTTTATCACCACTCTCAATATCAACATGTTAAGAATTAACCATCATATTATCATTTGGAAAACATAAAAAAAAACAACAAATACTAACATATTAATCTCTAAAGAAGATATAGATTAACAATATCATCATCTTTATAGAATAATTCTAGAATAAGGAGGAGTGCCACTCACCTTAGTTTCTTCACTCTTTAGATTTTTAACAACCCTTTGGGATAACAAAAGAGGAGTTTCATGACAAAAAAAATGAATTTTAAACATTTAAAAGAGAGAAGGATCATGAATTCTTGAAGAAAATAAGGAAAAATCCTAAGTTACCTTACAAAATTTAAAGATGTTAATTGAAGAAACTTTTGGGGATAAATGAAGGCTTGAACTTTTCACCAAATCATAATTTTGCTAGCCAAAGGACCAAAATTATTGTCTTTCCAACAATTTCGTGTCATCATCTTTCTTAACAATTTCCATGAATTCTTTTACCACCATGATAAGTGCACAAACACACCTAAATTCTATGTGTTTCATCCACTTATTTACTTAGTATTTTGTGCAAATTGATTGAAAAGGACACTTAGATGCTCTATATTTTGTTTTCAGGTCATAAAAAGACACATATGAGCATTAGAAAAGAATCCAGAGGCAAAACCATTCAAATCATGAAGCAATGAAGCAAGATTGTTCACTCAGCAAAGAACACGGGACGTGTTGAACCCCGTGTTCAGGGCCGTGTTTCGTTCTGGACTGCTTCGAGACTTCACTAAGTCATCCAGAGAAAAACACGGGTGTGAACACGGGTCGTGTCACACCCCGTGTATATTTTTGTCATCTGCCTCTGAAGAACACGGGGGGTATCACACCCCGTGTAATATGCTGATCAGTCTCTTTGAAGAACACGGGGTAGAACACAGGCCGTGTACTACCCCGTGTACATTACTGTTTGACAATTCATAGGAGAACACGGGGCGTGTCACACAACGTGTTTCTTGTCGCTCAAACTTTCGCAGAGAAACACGGGGTACAACACGGGCCGTGTTGGACCCCGTGTACATAAAAAATATAAGTTTTTGCGCGAGACCAGACTAGAGGAGGCGAATTTTGAGAATTAACAAGGGGAGCTGCTGGGAGAAGCCCTAGGAGAGATCAAAACTCATCAAAGGCGCCTTCTAACATGGATTCAAGCAAGGAATTGAAGAATCAAGCAAGAAATTTGTAGATCTTCATGGATTGTTTGACTTCCTCATCTGTTTTCTTGTTTTCTTCTGATCTTGAGATGTTTTCACACTAAACCTTTGTGCTTAGCTTAGGTGAACTTGTTCATGGAGTTATAGAACTGAATTTTATATAATCTAGCTTGATTTACTGTTGAATTATGATTTGATCTTGTTATTTTGTCTGGAACAAGTCAATTTATCCGAAATATTAGATTTGTGTTACGGATTAGTTGATTTTAAGTTGAAATGACTAATTAATTAATCGGATCTTGTATGGTCATTGGGAATATCAATTAGACTTAGGAATTAAGCTGATTGAATTCTTTTGCACAGGATGAAATGTCCAAATTGGATTCTAAGCTAAGTTAATGCAATCTGGATTAGTGGTTACTAGAGTAATTCTGGACACTTAATCTCTTGGTTAGTAGCTAGTAGCCTTGCAATGAGGTATAACTTAATTGTGGTAATCCAGCAATCTTAATTAACAGTAAACCAAGTTAGGGAATTATATGCATTCCATGATGAAATGTACAAGGGATCCTTAAGTTAAGTACGCTTTTATTCACTTGAATCAAACCTTGTTTTAATAGCTAAATTCTGTTTGACAACTTATTCTCAATTCATACTATCAATTGATCTGCCTAGATAATTTTACTTAAGATTAGTTGGTATTCAACCTACAATCCCTGTGGAGAACGATAATCTTTTATACTATAACTAGACTTAAACCGTGCACTTGCGGGATTTAGAGGTCAAGTTTTTAGCGCCGTTGCCGGGGATTGTATCCAGTTGATATTAACTACAAGTTTTAAGTGAATTAGACTAGGCAATTCTTTTTCTTTTACTTCATAATTCATCTTGTTTTACTTTTTCTTCCTTTTTTTTATATACTACGTTTCTTGCTCACCTTGTTCTGTTTTAGTGCTACTTAATCATTTTGCAGAGAATCGAGTATATGCGAAGAGGAAGTCTCGACGGAATTCTTGACTTAGATCCAGAAATTGAAAGAACTTTGCATAGGAGAAGAAGAGAGCAGCAGTCAATTCACAACTAAGTAGAAATCTTCACTGAACCAGTAAATCAAAACATGGATAATAAATCACTTCGAGAGTTTGCAGCACCCGATGCCACTGGTCTTCAATCCAGCATACGAAGGCCCGCTGTTGAGGCAAACAACTTTGAATTGAAGCCAGCTTTGTTTTCTATGGTGCAGCAAAACCAATTCGGTGGATTGCCAATGGAGGACCCCAACCTCCACATCCAGATTTTCCTTGAATACTGCGATACAATAAAGATCAATGGCGCACAAGCGGATGCCATCAAGCTTAGACTTTTCCCATTCTCCTTAAGGGATAGAGCCAGAGCTTGGCTGCATTCTTTACCAGCTGGATCAATTAC
Source organism: Sindora glabra (assembly GCA_020226215.1). Taxonomy (NCBI): domain Eukaryota; kingdom Viridiplantae; phylum Streptophyta; class Magnoliopsida; order Fabales; family Fabaceae; genus Sindora; species Sindora glabra. Next base: position 65,522,092 of record CM035231.1, read on the forward strand.
CACATGGGAAGAGCTACTGAGGGCTTTTCTTTCAAGATACTTTCCTCCAAGCAAGACTGCGCAATTGAGGAACGAGATTACTACATTTTCTCAGAGGGAAGGAGAATCCCTGTTCGATGCTTGGGATAGATACAAAGAGCTACTAAGGCTGTGTCCACATCATAGATTAGAAAGATGGCTTGTTCTTCATACCTTCTACAATGGTTTGAATTACAACACTAGACTTACTGTGGATGTTGCAGCTGGAGGTGCCTTGATGAATAAAAGGCTAGATGAAGCTTATGAGCTGATTGAAGACATGGCTTTGAACCATTATCAATGGTCAAATGAGAGGGGACCATTAAGAAAAGCAGCAGGTAAGTATGAGTTAGATGCCTTTAGTCATTTATCTGCTAAAGTAGATGCATTAGGAACTTTAGGCAGCAAGGTAGATGCTCTAATGGCTAAATTTGACAAATTTCATGTTAACAACGTAAATACAACAGGTGCTACTGACATTGTTTGTGAGATTTGTGGAATTACAGGGCATATTGCAGCTGAATGCACCTTGGGCCAAGACTTTACTGAGCAAATGAATTATGTGAACAACAGTGGTTTTGGACAGAAAAATTAGAGTGAACCATATGGAAACACTTACAATCCATCATGGAGGAATCATCCAAATTTCTCCTACAAGCCCACCCAACCATATAACACACAAACCACCACCAATAGACCGCCACCACCCGGTTTCCAAGGTCAAAGATCGTACAATCCACCAGCCCAACCATCCTCTACTGCAAAATTAGAAGGCCTATTGGAGAAATTTCTTATTTCTCAAGAGAAGACCAATGAGGAATTTAGACAACATGGAAGACACATGGAAGATTCAATTAAGCAACCGTCTTCTAAGGTAGATTCTTTGGCTACTCATGGAAAGATGCTAGAAACTTAAATTGCCCAACAAGTTTCAACATCTTCTTCAAGAGCTTATGGCCAACTCCCTGCTCAACCAGAATCAAATCCAAGGGAGCATTGCAAGGCAATAACTCTCAGGAGTGGAAGATTATTGAATGATCCTATTGCCACTTAAGAAACTGGAAAAGAGACAAGTGTGGAAGAAGAGCAAAAACAAGGCAATGAGGCCTCAATTTCTAAGGAAGCTGAAAAGAAAGAAGGGGAACTACTAGAAAAATTAAAATATATTCCTCCAGAACCGTACAAACTGCCTGTCCCTTATCCTCAAAGATTGGCCAAGGTTAAACTGGATAAGCAGTTTGAAAAGTTCTTGGAAGTGCTGAAGAAATTGTACATCAATATTCCCTTCACTGATGCACTTTCACAAATGCCTTCATATGCTAAATTCTTGAAGGACATTCTCTCCAACAAGAGGAAGTTAGAGGAGCATGAAACTGTGGCTTTGACTGAGGAGTGTAGTGCCATCATTCAAAATAAGCTACCTTCTAAGCTAAAGGATCCAGGAGGCTTCTCCATCCCTTGCGTTATAGGAAATGTCCCTATTGATCGGGCATTATGTGATTTGGGGGCGAGTGTGAGCCTTATGCCACTGATGGTTGCTAAGAGATTGAACATTGAGGAGATGAAGCCTACTACGATTTCACTTCAGCTAGCCGACCGTTCAGTAAAGTATCCAGTAGGTATTCTCGAGGATGTACCTATTAAAGTAGGTAAGTTTTTCATACCAGTTGACTTCGTTGTCCTTGAGATGGAAGAGGATGCTCAAATTCCTATTATTTTAGGTAGACCATTTCTTGCCACTGCTGGAGCTTTAATTGATGTTAAAAATGGTAGACTGTCATTATCTGTTGGGGATGAGAAGGTTGAATTTAATTTAAATGAATCCATCAAATTACCTGTTTGTGAAGACTCCATATGCAGGGTAGATGTGCTAGATAAAGCTGTGAAAGAAGACCATAAAAAGGGAAGCCTCCAAGATCCCCTTGAAGCATGTCTAGTTGCAAATGGAGTGGTTGAAACTGAAGAAGCTGCTGCATATGCCCAGTTTTTGGAAGTAAGTCCACCACTTCCCCTCCCTGATGAAGCTATTGAACAATTGGAAGTGGAGTCCAACGAAGCGATTACTGAGGAAGACAAGCCGCCAAAGGTAGAACTTAAACCTCTCCCATCTTCCCTCAAGTATGAATTTTTAGGACCCCATTCTACTTATCCTGTTATTGTTAATGCCAGTCTAACTGCTATGGAAACAGAAAAATTGCTTAGGCAGCTTAGATTTCATAGGAGAGCTTTAGGGTATTCAATTTCTGATTTAAAAGGGGTTAGTCCTTCTATTTGTATGCATAAGATCTTGTTGGAGGATGACAGTAAGCCCTCCATTGAACACCAAAGAAGGCTGAATCCTAATATGAAAGAAGTTATGAAGAAAGAAATAATGAAACTGTTAGATGCTGGGGTAATTTACCCAATTTTCGATAACCAGTGGGTTAGCCTGGTTCATGTAGTACCTAAGAAAGGGGGGCTGACTGTAGTAAAAAATGAAAACAATGAGCTAATTCCCACTAGGACTGTCACGGGTTGGAGAATGTGCATTGACTATAGGAAATTGAATAAGGCAACCCGGAAAGATCATTTCCCCCTTCCCTTCATTGATCAAACTCTGGAACGATTAGCTAAGCATTCATATTTCTGTTATTTGGATGGCTATTCTGGTTTCTTCCAAATTCCTATCCATCCAAATGATCAGGAAAAAAACTACTTTTACGTGTCCTTATGGCACATTTGCATATAGAAGAATGCCTTTTGGTCTGTGCAATGCGCCAGCTACTTTTCAGCTTTGTATGATGGTAATTTTTTCTGAATTTATTGAGAATATCATGGAAGTTTTTATGGATGATTTTTCTGTATATGGCACTTCCTTTGATAACTGTTTAACCAATTTATCTCAAGTTTTGCAGAGATGTGAAGAGGTAAATCTGGTTCTTAACTGGGAGAAATGCCATTTTATGGTAAGAGAAGGGATTATCCTTGGCCATCAAGTATCTGAACATGGCATAGAAGTGGATAAGGCCAAGGTGGACATTATAGAGAAATTGCCTCCCCCAAATTCTGTCAAGGGAGTGAGGAGTTTTCTAGGACATGCCGGTTTCTACCGACGTTTCATTAAAGATTTCTCTAAAATAGCTAAACCTTTGACTAACTTACTTGCTAAAGATGTTCCTTTTAATTTTGATCAAGATTGTTTGGATGCCTTTTGCAGGTTAAAGAAAGCCTTGATATCCGCCCCAATCATGCAAGCACCGGATTGGAACCTACCTTTTGAGGTGATGTGCGATGCTAGTGATTATGCAATAGGAGCGGTGCTTGGCCAAAGAAAGGACAGAAAGGTTCATGCAATTTATTATGCAAGCAAGACTCTTGATGAAGCTTAATTGAATTATGCCACCACTGAAAAGGAACTTCTTGCTGTGGTATATGCAATCGATAAGTTCAGATCTTACTTGGTGGACTCAAAAGTGATTATTTTCACAGATCATGCAGCCATCTGGTACCTTCTCAGCAAGAAGGAAGCTAAACCCCGACTTATCAGATGGATTCTCTTGTTGCAAGAATTTGATCTGGAAATTCGAGATAAGAAGGGTACTGAGAATGTTGTAGCTGATCATCTCTCAAGGCTGAAGCAAGAATTAGGAGATGAGGGAGACAAGGACATGCCAATCAATGATGCCCTTCCTGATGATTATTTGTTAGTTGTCTCTTCTTCCGCCGTCCCTTGGTTTGCTGATTATGTGAACTACATTGTGAGTGGAGTTTTACCTCCGGATGCGGGGTATCAAAAGAAGAAGAAGTTTCTAGCTGAGGCAAAGCACTACTTTTGGGATGAGCCCCTTCTATTTAGGAGATGTGTTGACGGCCTATTTAGAAGATGTGTACCTAAGGAGGAAATTGCGAGTATTCTGTTCCACTGTCATTCCTCTCCATATGGAGGACATTTTGGTGCCTCAAGAACTGCTGCAAAGATCTCCTAGGCAGGATTTTATTGACCGACTCTCTTTAGAGATGTTCATCAATATGTCACTTCTTGTGACCAATGTCAAAGGGTTGGGAACATATCAAAGAGACATGAGATGCCCTTGAATAACATTCTGGAGATTGAAATATTTGATGTATGGGGAGTTAATTTCATGAGACCATTCCCACCTTCTTGCAGCAACAGCTACATCCTTATGGCAGTTGACTATGTATCCAAATGGGTGGAAGCAATTGCTACTCGAACTTGTGATGCCAAAATTGTAGTTAGATTTTTTAAGAAGGTGTTGTTCCCTAGGTTTGGAATCCCTAGAGCTGTCATAAGTGATGGAGGGTCTCATTTCATTGCCCATCAGTTTCAGTCGCTCTTGAGAGGGTATGGAGTAACCCATAAGATTTCTACTCCATATCATCCTCAAACCAGTGGGCAAGTTAAGCTTTCCAATAGAGAAATTAAGTCCATCTTGGAAAAGACAGTGTCTAGATCAAGGAAGAATTGGGCACTCAAGTTGGATGATGCTCTATGGGCTTATAGAACTGCCTTTAAAACTCTAATTGGAATGGCACCATTTAGGCTCATCTATGGGAAGAACTGTCACTTACCAGTAGAGATGGAACACAAGGCGTATTGGGCAATCAAGTTGCTCAACTTTGACTTACAATCTGCTGGAGAAAAGAGAAAGCTCCAACTTCTTGAGCTTGAAGAATTGAGGAATGAAGCTTATGATAATGCTAAGATCTATAAAGAGAGAACGAAGGCTTGGCATGACAAGCGAATACTTAGAAGGGAATTTCAAGAAGGAGACTCGGTGCTCTTGTTCAGTTCGAGATTCAAACTTTTTCCAGGGAAGCTAAAGACAAGATGGACTGGACCGTACCTTGTGAAGAAGGTATATCCATTTGGAGCTGTGGAGATTTGGAGCGAAGGCACCGGTAACTTCAAGGTTAATGGCCAAAGATTGAAGAAGTATGTTGCTGGGCCACCATTAATGGAGGCACCAGACTAATAAAGAGACAGGGGTCGAGCTTATGACCTTAAACAAGCGCTTCTTGGGAGGCAACCCAAGCTTGTTTTTCTATTTTCTTGCCTTTTAATCCTTAGTTTTCTACTTTTCAATCTGAGTTACTGAGTAGTAGAGGAATTTAAGTCATTAAATGTTGGTGTAGGATGCTCATTTTTGCATGTGGACTCTGTCTTTGAGGTAGATTAGGCATGAATTTATGATAATTGTCTGTTTTCTTACACAGAGGGCTCAAAATGCACTCCAGTGAGATACACGGTGTAAAACACGGGCCGTGTACTACCCCGTGTACCTCACTGTCTGGCCAATTTTACAAAACTTGTGATTTTCAACGCAGTCCAGTGAGAAACACAATGTATAACACGAACCGTGTTATACCCCGTGTTCCTCACTGTTTAATTCGCGTAAAAACTTTATAATTTTCATGAAGGATCAGAGAGATACACGGGATAGAACACGGACCGTGTCATACCTCGTGTACCTCTCTGGTTGAACCACTGATGAGAGCGTTTAAACTTTAGCCTTCCAGAAAGAAACACGGGGTACAACACGGACCGTGTTTAACCCCGTGTTCTATTATGCATTTTGTTAGTCTTCCCCAGAGAGAAACACGGGACATAACACGGGTGGTATTTGATCCCGTGTACAACTGCGAGGTTTGTTATCATGTTTCAGAGAGAAACACGGGGTACTACACGGGTCGTGTTTGACCCCATGTTCCTGTGCGGGGGAGCTTTTAATCGGCAAAAACCCAGATTTTTCCAGATTTTCCCCCATTCTCTCCTTCTTACTCGCAACCCTAGCTTCTCTCTTTGCATTTTCGCACTCCATACTGCCAAATTACACCGATCAAAGTGTTTTATTTTGCTATTTGAGGTTGTTTAGCTAATTGATTTGCGATTTAATCGGTTAAAAAGCTGTGATTTGGATTCATCTTCTCATTCCTACACGAACTAGGGTTCTATTCATCATTTCATCAGGTTAGTGCATTTCCTTTGAAATCCTTGGAGTTTATTGATATTTCTAATGATTATTAACTTCCATTACATATTAAAATTCATAGGAATGTTGAAATCCTTTGAAATTGATGATTGATAGGTTGATTGAATAACTTTACAAAGCAACGTTCATGGAAATTCACTGGTTTTCTTGATTGAACTTGCTTCTTTGATGATTAATTGATCAAAATAGAATCTTATATTGATAAATTGAGTTAGAATCTCTGATTAGTAAGACTAGAATTGTTAATCCACAAGTGTGATTGATTGACTTAGTTTCCTGTTGAACTGCAATACCATCACTCATGTGCTAAATCTTGAACTGCTTGAATTGGAACTTTGTGGTTGCTTATGTTTCAAGTTTTGAAGTTTATTGCTTGATTGCCTTATTGCCTGCTTTGCCTCATTGACATAATCACTCCATTGCTCTCATAGCTTATTGCTTGATTGGCTGTTTGGTATTGCTGAATCTTTATTCTTGGGATTTGCTGCTGGCTGGTATACACTCTCTCAATTTGTTGATTCCTTTTGCAGACAATGTCTTAAAGATAAAAGACTACTGCGAGAAAGACTACCAAGGGTAGTACATCCAGAGGGACATCGTCCAGAGGACCTTCACACCCCTTCTTGAATTTCACTGACGAAGCTTCCATCCAAGCCTATGAAAGACACAGGGATAAGCCAATTGTAGAAGGGAGATTCTTAGACTGGGAAGTGTTGAGAGAATTTGGACTAGAAGAAGAAATACGTGAGCTTATAAGTGTGGGAGCTTGGGAAACTTTTTTTGAGATCAGAGAGCCCACCTACAGGGAGCTCACCTTGGAGTTTCTCAGTACATTTTATCTGGAGAGATATTTTGGGACAGTGGATTCACCAGATACCATTCAGTTCAGACTAGGGGGCGTTGATTACTCTATGAGTGTGACCCAGCTTTCTGTTCACCTGGGACTTTACTCTATGGAGTTTGTGACTATTGAGGAATACCAGGACATGCTGGTTGGACTGCCCCACGGGACCCAGGAGTGGCGGGTGTGGACTGACATAGCCACTGGACACACATACGATCCCGCCAAGAGTAAGGCGTCTAGCCTTAGGAGAGTTTCCTGGAGAGTCCTTCACTCCATCTTCAGTCATACTCTGAGTGGACGGGGACACAGCCATGGAGTTGTGAGCAACTCCGATATTCTATTCCTCTACAGCATGATTGAGAGGGTGCCTATCAACATTGGAGGAGCATTCGCCCACTTTTTCTCATCCCAGGCCATGGACAAGAGAGTTGGTAGTATAGCTGCTGGCCCATACATTACTCAACTAGCCAGACGGTTAGGAGTCTTTGACCGGCCTTATGGTTCTCTGACCATAATCTCACACATGGTACCCCTTCGAAGGGGCATTCTTATAGCCATGGGGATTCAGCCGGTAGTGCAGCAGCCGCAGCCACCCCAGGAGGAGCAGCAGCAGCATATCCCAGACGATAGCACAATTCCTGATGTTGGTCCTTCTTCTTCCACCGGGAGCAGAGTTCCACATGAGGCATATTTCAGAGACATCCTCTCTGGGCAGCAGCAGATCTTGGCGGAGCTCTGTCTGATATCCGAGCGTTAGACGCGGATTGAGGGACTCTATGATGACTTGGACAGACGCTCCAGGCACATAGAGGGCATGATGGAGCCCTTGTTCCACTTATTCCACCCTTCCTCCCCTGCTGATCCGAATCCCCCTACCTAGTAGCTATTCTGTTTTTCTTTTTACTCATTCTTCATATTTATCCCCATTTATCTGGTCTGTACATATATTAACTTTGCACTTTGTTTTACTTTTTATTATATTGCTTTCTTCTCTTTTATTTTCTTGCACTCTTAATGTTAATATCTGTAATAACTAACCGCATTTCTTTTCCAGTATTATATTTTCTTTCTTTTAGATTACTGGTTCTCTCTCTCTCTCCTACCTCGTCTCTCCTTCTGGATCTCCCTGCTATTTACTGGACAGCCATAATCCGCATGTCAGGGAAGTTTCAGTTCTCCAACTGTTTTCTGTCTCTTTTCCCATTTACTATTTTGTACATTGAGGACAATGTCCACTTTTAAGTGTGGGGGAGCAGTGTTTTGCAATGCTTTGCACTTGAACTTGTTTGAATGATTTAGAGTACTGAAATTTGCTCCAATTTCAATGATATATTCAATGATATAAAAAAATAAAAATAAAAAAAATAAAATAATAATAATAATAATAAAAAAAAATAATAATAAAAAATATATTTTTAAGGCAATTCATTGAATAAAGTGATTGATTCATGCCTTGTTTCTTTAATGCATATTTGGCAATTTGATAAGGAAAATTTAAAGCTTGAAGCTAAGAGCAATGAGCATAATTGACCCTTGTGAGATTTGAGCCTTTTGAGCTATTTTCTCATTACAAATTAAAGCTCATTTTTCTTCTTGAGGGATTATGTCATCACTCTTGTCTTTGGGTTCTAGAACTTGCATTTTCTCTTTTTGAGGCTACATTTTATGTGCTTTGCATGTCAAATATGATGAGGCCATGTTTCTTTACCCTTCTTTTTATTTGTTTGGCCTATTTGAATCCTTTTCTTTAATTTTCCCTAAAACTTTCCCCCTAGTTAGCCACTTTGAGCTTTGGACCCTCATTCCTAGCCTAGCCATACCATGTACATCCCAAGCTACTGCCTAAGGTGACTTGAACCTTAGAGTTTGAAGGAACTTAGACACATTTTATAAGTTTGGCTATTTTTTGAGGCCCTTACTTAGTGTTGCTAGTTGGATAAGTTGATATACAACCACTGCTGAAAAAAAAAAGAGAAGGTAACTAAAAAAAAAAATTTGTTGTGTTTGCTGATTTATTTGTATAAAAATAAAAAAATAAAAAAAATGATGATGAATGAAATAATAGAGGTTGAAGCAAGGGTGGAAGCAAGTTATCAAGCTGAGTAATGGAACTTGACAATGGTCAAGTTCATGACCAATGTGTCTTTTTCCTCCAAACTCATGGTTCTATCATTTTTGACCCTTTGATGTTCCTTCCCCCTTTCCTCACCCTTTTTCCCTAATAAAGTCCTCTGATTTGCATGCATTTTACATTATAGTAGTGGAGATTAGAGTTTGTGCAAGCATATGGTAGCATTAAGTCATGAGTTGATTGACTTGGGAGTATACACAAGCCTTGTTTTGAGAGTGAGAGTAAACACTTTACCTGTGAGGCTATTCTCTTTTGCTTCTATGCTGAGAATTGACTTGTTTAGTTGCTTTATTTTCATTTATTTGCTTGGCATGACTTAACCCTAATCTTTGATTTGTTGAATGATTGCCTGAAAAGAAAAAGGAAGGAAGTGAATAAAATTAGAGCAGATTTTCTTGTTCTCCTACTTCCTTGCTCGAGGACGAGCAAGATTCAAGTGTGGGGGAATTGATAAGTGCACAAACACACCTAAATTCTATGTGTTTCATCCACTTATTTACTTAGTATTTTGTGCAAATTGATTGAAAAGGACACTTAGATGCTCTATATTTTGTTTTCAGGTCATAAAAAGACACATATGAGCATTAGAAAAGAATCCAGAGGCAAAACCATTCAAATCATGAAGCAATGAAGCAAGATTGTTCACTCAGCAAAGAACACGGGACGTGTTGAACCCCGTGTTCAGGGCCGTGTTTCGTTCTGGACTGCTTCGAGACTTCACTAAGTCATCCAGAGAAAAACACGGGTGTGAACACGGGCCGTGTCACACCCCGTGTATATTTCTGTCATCTGCCTCTGAAGAACACGGGGGGTATCACACCCCATGTAATATGCTGATCAGTCTCTTTGAAGAACACGGGGTAGAACACGGGCCGTGTACTACCCTGTGTACATTACTGTTTGACAATTCGTAGGAGAACACGGGGCGTGTCACACAACGTGTTTCTTGTCGCTCAAACTTTCGCAGAGAAACACGGGGTACAACACGGGCCGTGTTGGACCCCGTGTACATAAAAAATATAAGTTTTTGCGCGAGATCAGACTAGAGGAGGCGAATTTTGAGAATTAACAAGGGGAGCTGCTGGGAGAAGCCCTAGAGATATCAAAACTCATCAAAGGCGCCTTCTAACACGGATTCAAGCAAGGAATTGAAGAATCAAGCAAGAAATTTGTAGATCTTCATGGATTGTTTGACTTCCTCATCTGTTTTCTTGTTTTCTTCTGATCTTGAGATGTTTTCACACTAAACCTTTGTGCTTAGCTTAGGTGAACTTGTTCATGGAGTTATAGAACTGAATTTTATATAATCTAGCTTGATTTACTGTTGAATTATGATTTGATCTTGCTGTTTTGTCTGGAACAAGCCAATTTATCCGGAATATTGGATTTGTGTTACGAATTAGTTGATTTTAAGTTGAAATGACTAATTAATTAATCGGATCTTGTATGGTCATTGGGAATATCAATTAGACTTAGGAATTAAGCTGATTGAATTCTTTTGCACAGGATGAAATGTCCAAAATTGGATTCTAAGCTAAGTTAATGCAATCTGGATTAGTGGTTACTAGAGTAATTCTGGACACTTAATCTCTTGGTTAGTAGCTAGTAGCCTTGCAATGAGGTATAACTTAATTGTGGTAATCCAGCAATCTTAATTAACAATAAACCAAGTTAGGGAATTATATTCATTCCATGATGAAATGTACAAGGGATCTTTAAGCTAAATACGCTTTTATTCACTTGAATCAAACCTTGTTTTGATAGCTAAATTCTGTTTGACAACTTATTCTCAATTCATACTATCAATTGATCTGCCTAGATAATTTTACTTGAGATTAGTTGGTACTCAACCTACAATCCCTGTGGAGAATGATAATCTTTTATACTATAACTAGACTTAAACCGTGCACTTGCGGGATTTAGAGGTCACACCACTCTCAATATTAATATGTTAAGAACCAACCATCATATTATCACTTGGAAAACTTAAAAAAAAAAAACTCATACCAAACACTTACATATTAATCTCTAAAGAAGATATGGATAAACAATATCATCATCTTCACAAAATAATCCTAGGATAAGGAGGAGTACCACTCACCTTAATTCTTTCACTCTTTAAATTTTTAACAATCCTTTGGGATAGCAAAAGAGGAGCTTTATGATAATAAATTGAATTTTAAATATTTAAAAGAGAAGAGGATCATGAATTCTTGAAGAAAATAAGGAAAAATCCTAAGTTATCTTACAAAATTTAAAGATGTTAATTGGAGAACCTTTTGCACATAAATGAAGGCTTGAACTTTTTACCAAATTCCCTTTCACTTCTCACAATTTTGCTAGCCAAAGGAGAAGAATTTTTCTTCTTCAAAATGGCCTACACATATATATATATAAAACCCTTAAACCCTAATTAAAAAAATCTATAATTTTATTATTATTATTTATTAGATTTTAAGAAAAAATCTTAGACAATTGGCTAGCTATTTAGGACATCCAAGTGTCCTTAATAATAATAAAAAATAATTACTTTAATATCCAATAAAAATAAACTACTTTAAAAGGGCAATTCAAGTTTATTGCAAAATAACTATAATTTTTCACTCTCTTGCACTTTTGGCCATAAACTTTTTGGATATTTTAGGGCCTTATTTGAGCCTTCATTTTTGGGCTTTTATACTCATTTTTTGGCTTAAAAATTTGATTTAAGTCAACTTAAAAGTTTTTAAATTAATACATTTAATTTTCAATTCAATTTCTCACTTTTTGTTTTACTCAAATTTTGGAATTTCAATAAATTTTTATGCGAATTTTTCTAAATCTATTATTAAGTTTTTAATTAGATTTTACCTATTTTGATGCTTAATAAGGTTTTTATAAAAATTTTAGTTAAGCTTACATCCAAATTACTCTTATAATTCTCTTAAATTTCATCCAATTTTCTTATTAAATTTTCAGATTTGAGTGTTTTCTAATAAAATATCTATTTGAAATTTCTATTTAGGATATTTCATATTCACTCAACTTTCTTGTATTAAGCCAAGAAGCCACACTAAGATTGCTTGCATCTATTTGGCTGGAGAGCCACCGACCCGGTTTGTGCCAAAGGGCTAAGATCGAGTAGGCACAATTGGTTAGATGCGACTTGTCCCTCAATATATGGTATATGTGAAGCTATCATTCTTTCAAACTCGGTGGTGTTATTGCCAAAGACTTGACCAAAGGGTGCAAGAGATTGGATCGTCCCGAGAAGCCAGTGGGCCAGGGAATGGTACATACTGGTGATCGAGGATTTGTACGAAGAACCCAAGCATTTGTGCCAAGTGGGCTATTTTGCTTGTCAATTGTGCACGGGACATTGGTTATGCGCTCATTCATAGTAGTGACATCGAGGGATGCAAACCACCATCCAGTTGGACGAGAGAATTGATAACTAATCCGGTGGGAGAAGCCTAGGTCTTGCTAGAGGACTTGACTGCCTGAGGGATTGGTGGAACCGGAGGGTGAAGCCATCGGTCGTGCCAGAGGACATGACCACAGTTGGAGGGCATGAGCGGATCGTTCCAGAGGGAATTGTCCAAAATCATGTCAAGAAGGTCCGGAAGGACCGTCCGAGTGCTCAATGGAGCTTTATAGCCGGAGGGCTTGGCAAAGATTCAGAGGAATCAATGCCGTGCGAGCTAGAGTAGATGGTGCTCTATGCTCAACCCCCTTCTACGAGTTGAAGTGGGGGAGCCATCAGAGGATGCGCTTGTTAAGTCGTCAGAGGACGCACGCTAAGGAGTGGTCGTGAGGACCGCGATATTAGTGGGCATTAAACTCTGAAGGTAGGCTGTGATGGCCGGTGATATGCCAGAGGACATTAATCCAGAGAGGATCAGAGGATCAGATTGGGTGTGCAATTGACATTGCCTAGTGCGATGAATCGATCAAAATACAAACGAGCAGCTGAGGAGCGAGGTTCGCCCTCTTTGCATCAATCCAGCGTAAGTCTTATCTCTTGTACGGGTGTATGGGACACTTAGTGCAAGATACCTATTAGTAGGTGATTCAAAACACTAGCATTTGTCATGAGCCATAGAGTTGGCACACACTTAAGCCACGGAGGTGGAGTATTGTGCAATCTGTGAAGGCAATGAGCGCCAGTTACAAAGGTAACTACCCGTCGAACAAGTTACGGAGGTAACGAGTTCGGGAGAGCTATGTGGGATAGTAGCACTAGAGAAAGTGTCGGGACACTTGTAAGGCGACTACAGAGGTAGCCCTTCGAGTGACTTTACAGAAGATGCATTTTGCCAAGTACATATGTTACAGAGGTAACAAACAGGCCAACTCCGAGATGGGGGAAACATTTCATAGTGCTCAAAGAGACAGGCTTTGAGACGGTCGAGGGAGTAACTCAGTAGAGTAAGCTGAAGACCGGAGCTATGTTAGATTGAAGCGTCAATGAGAGCATTGACATTTGAAGTGGAGGAGAATGTCACAAGTTGGTAGTTGTGACAGTTCGATAGGCAAACATGCTTGGATTAAGACGAGACTTGGTGGAAAAATTCAACATGTTATGAGAGTCTTGTGGTTGAAATTTGAGATCAATCCGGCTTGCGTACTATTTTTCCCAATTTTGAGGGTATTTTGATCATTTCGGAAGGTTCGTGAATCCAGCGGGGTTCAATGAGATCATATTTAGAATCCTCGCATTTTTATCTTCGTGTCGGCTGGTTTTTGCGATAAACGGACACCCGGAGCATGGCGAAAAAGGCTTATGACAACTTAAAAAAAGTATGTCATCTTCCCACGGGAGGGCTTTTGCTCAAAATGCTCTTTAAGGGGGTGGAATACTCCAAGGGCCTGCAGGGCGCCTAGACATTGAGCTAGGGACGAAGTGTGTTGGCTTGTGGCCATCCCCCTGCACACTCAAAGCTATGGAATGAGGCATAAACTAAGCGAACGGAATGTCCCTCTCCCTATTCATTTGTCCCTTACAGTCCATAGTGCACGAAGGCTTCCTGTGTGGAAGGATCCTGCGATCCGGTATGCGCAGGCGCTTCGGCAACATACGATATTGGCGAGCGGACATGTCCCGCTATCTTTATCCAAACGTGCCAAACAAGGGTTTAAAGTTAGAAGGCTAGTATGTTAGCCCAAAGTGGCAAGTATGCGCTGCACGATTTCGGCTGGAGAGCCGCCAGCCCATGACAGTTTCGAACTACATAAAATGTTTCCCTTTTTTTTAGTGGAATCACTAATGAACGCCACGGATAATCATTTTAAAAGTCAAAGTATTAACAAATTTTTTTCGAATAAATATCATTTTCAAAATTTGAAATCTTGTTCATTCACAAATAAAATTCACCATGAAATTAATATATGTTATACTAATACAACGTCTTATTTCTTGTCTCTGCAAAAGCTGTTTCTATCCTTATAAGCGTCCAGTTTTCAAATGCCACGGAAATATTATAACCACATTTATTGAAAACTTTTTGGCAGCTTCAGTAAAATATGTTCCGCAAAAAAGGACGTAGTGAAGTGTTTGATGTTTATTATGTTTGAAGATAAATGCAAATGATTAATTGGGTTAATCAAATAATTAAATAATTAATTGCGAGAAAAATAAGTATAGGACATGAATATTTCACTTTCACACTAATACTATTGGAACGAAGAAAATATGATTATGGGCCAAAATAATGCACGTAGACTACTATTCAACATGTTCTTAATAATAATAAAACTTACAATTTCTTTTACAAAAAGTAGAGATAAATAATGATAAATTACTCCACATGTACATGAAAGAAAAAAATTTTCAAATGCAATATGAGATCTTGCTACATTACTAAAGATTCTAGTATAAAACTTACAATTTTGATTATTACCAGTACTTTAGTAATGCAGTGCTATGTGATATTATTTTAAAAATTTTACTCTTCGTTGTATCTAAAATTCAAACTCAAGATATGTGTATATTTTAAATAAATTATCACGCCTTCCATAAGAAATATTTACGTAAGTACCACCTATCATATTATTCTTAGGTGTTATCACTCAAATATTGCTAATTAATAATATGTAGATTCATTTTATTTAATAATCAATCAAATGTAAATAATAAATCAATAATTATTTATTATTAATTATGATAAAAGAGAAAACTAAATCAACTCATAATTAATTATTAGACAAAATAGATCCATGCATTATTAGTTGATAATATTTAAGTCTTAATATTTAAAAATGACGTAATAGGCAGTGATTACATAAATATTTTTCCACCTTCCATGAAAAAAAATTAAGCGTACCATGCATGATCATTGATATTAATTACAATCGGACAGTGTTTTCAAAAGTTTATTTTTTTGCTTATAAGATTTGATCATACAAGAATATAATGAGAATTGATTTGAGCTGTACGTGACCCTATGATTATATAAATATTCTTTGTCTACCAGATGATGGATGATCATGATGCTTGAACTCCGTGATTAAAGATACTACACAAAACGTAGTGTCGTTAAACTTAGGGACAATGATTTGAGTCCACTCAAATTCAATTCAATGAAATCCAAATGGTTTAAATTATAGTATTAATTAATATTCCTGACCAAGACAGAATGGTAGAAAGCAGAAACGTTTCAAGAGGGATTTTTTTTTCTTTCAAGACTAAACATTTTGAAGAACTAAAGCTTTGATAAAGCTAAGCTTGGCCGTGGAAAAAGACATCGGTATTGCAATCACATCCCCACTTTTTTTCAGAAGATAGGGTTCTCTTTACACCTCAACCCCACTTACATTAACCTATAATTATAATAATTATAATTATTTGACTTTTAATTTATTAATTTAATTAGGACCGTTTGGGATATTATTGATATCTCTTATTGTGTTTTTTGTATTATTTTTAAGGGTTAAGATTGTCCTTGACATATATATATAGAGAGAGAGGCTTAAAAAGTGTATTTAATCTGAAAATAACATTGGGTTTAATAAGATTTGAATAGTTTGCATAAAATTTTAAATATTTAAATTTTTGTGTTTTCATTGAAAACAAAACTTATGAAAAGTTATTATTGAGGTTATTTTTACTTCTCATTCTTTGTCTGACATGGTAAACTTTGGCATTATCACAATAATAACAATTCAAACTAATGATCAATTAATTAGATGATGGCAATTTTTCTTATCCCAATTTAGGCATAGGACAAGTTGCATTATGAATATTAAGGATACATTAATTTTTTCCCCCTATAATACAGTAATAATTTGATACAAAGTAAGAAAAATAATAGAAATAAGACACAAGAAAGATAAGACCAAAACAACCTGGAACAAATGACAAGATATAATATAGAAAAACATCAACAATCTTTAATTAAAATGATATTTAATATTTAATGAAAATTTTAAATTTTTTATATACTAGTAGCTGTCCTTGGTTTGGGAATTCTCAAAAGAGCTTTGATTTTCTACAAGAACCCTAAATTATGATGGTAAACAATCTCAGCTGAGACAAAGATCGAAGCATGCTATCTAGCAACACCCTTGTAACTTGTCTAGAAACTTGCTTAAGCACTTTGTTGTGTAGATGCTCTTTGAATAGATTTTTTAGGATATATCCATGGGAGTTATACATTTTTGTCATCTATAATTGTAGGTGAAGATAATTGAGGATCCAACTCCATCATTGTGGTTAAGGTTTATCCAGATATTGTTGAACCCCTTGTCTTAAAAATGGGTCTTCAAACATCTAAACCATGGAGCTAATATTAAGTTCCCAATTCTCAAACTTAGTTGAAAACAGGTTATCTAGATTAGGTTCTGTCGTGGTGGTTTGATTAATTTGAAAGCCACTTGCTTAGGTCGAATAAAACTATTATGTGAAGGGAACCCTTTTGGACTCTACACATATATAAAAAGAACGTCATTGCATATATTAATAGCTAAATTTCCACCAATACAAGGCTTGCCATAAGCATAGTACTGTGTCCAAAAATGTCTTAGTTGGCCATAGCATATGGTGCCAATAACCCAATGCCTTTAGCATGAACCAACTTCTGCAAATTATGACTAATAAGATTTTGAATAATTTGTTGTTGAATAAACCCTATTCGACTTTGGAGATTTGCATCAGGAGATTCGAGCTCTTTGAGCTCATTAGTGAGATCCTTCATTCTAGCATTTAGATTGTTGACCTTTTGTTTCAATACCTCATTTCTAGAAGTTAACTCTCGAACCTGAGCTTCAAGTTCAACAGCTTTTTTAATCTCAACTTGTCCTCTTTCATAATCATTGTTTGTAACCATCTTTTTATGATATCTTTTGTTAATTTCATTCAGCAAACTAGTAAGGAATAAGGAGCCATCACAGTGCATGCAACATCTAACTTGTGCGAATTGAAAGCGAATTCATCACGATAATCACTCAAACCCAATATTGATTAGCTGGTTCAAGTACTTTTCTTTTCTCAAGCCTTTCTCCATTTTTTTCAAAAAAAGAGAACCTTCCACAAAAATATAATTATATAATATGAAAATTATGAGAAATAATTTATATGTTTAATGTGAAATATAAGAAGTTTGATAAAAGATAACTTATTTGGTACTTGCTATAATATCCCTAGAGTTTCAAATGCAACGTAATGTGATAAATTTTGAAATCATTAAATTAAAATTATTCAATCATAATTATTTATTTTTAATAAATATAATTAAATAATTTTAATCTAATAATTTTTAAAAATATAACATCACTCCAAATTTTAAAACTCTTAAATCATCATAGAATTTACCATTTCTATTTTTTTAAAGAGAAAGTTATTTTTCTCTATTATTATTACTCAAAGTATCATTTTTTTAATTATAAAATATAAATATATATAGTATTCTTTCAAATATATATAATAAAATAAAATAAGATTCTCTAATGAAAAATATTTTTCAAATAAATGAATAGAGTTTAGATTGATAGTTTCACTACAAAAAAAAGTTATGTTTTTCTAATAGTTCTTTGTTAGGGGTTAATAGAAAATGCCACAAATAGTAGTGCATAGTGGCAGTTTGCCAAGTGCTAGAAATAATATTAAAAAATTCTTTTATATTTCTCTTTTATGGGTGTTTTTTACTACTAAGAAGTTTTAGTGGGAATTTTTTTTGCACAAAGGTGCCGTCGATTTCCGCAAGTTATTATTTGTATTATGTAATCCTTCATATTTTGATTTGGCCAATTTCCTTTTTGGTCCCAGTTAATTGTAAACATAATGTTAGAACCCTCTTCTCCTACTCTCAATTACAAGCATGAAGTTTCTCCAATATTGGCCTCTCTGCAAGTCCAATGTCAAAATTTCTCAATCACTTCTAGGTAAGTATTCAAGCCATTTTAGTTTCTTCATTTGATTTTCTCTCAATTTTATGTTTAGAGAATATTTTTAATTTTTTATTTGAAATTTTCAATCTCACAACATCATTTGCTTATTTCATTAATTCCTTATTCGAATCATATAATGGTTTTGTTTGTTTGGAGCATTGATCACCTCTTCTTCTTCACCTAAGTTAAAGGTTTATTGTTTTGTTCTCCATAATTTGCTTATTTTGTTCCTCTCTTCTATTTTATAGTTTTGTTATTTCCAAGGGTTTCAGTTTTTTTCCTTTTTCTTGGTGTGTTGTATATTGTTCTATATTTGTTTTCTGAGGAATGGTATAGCAGAGGAAAGAAATTTTGAAGTCCTACATTTTGGTATATCTTGTTATCTTAGCTTTTCCTACAAAGTTCAAGAGAAAGGAAATCAAAATTGATAGAAGAAAATTGATAAATTCATATTCATTTTGAATGTTTACTTCATAGAAAGTCTAATAGAAACAATGAGGAAGAGGCATTATGGTTACAAGTTTAAAGTGTTACTTTATAGTCTTTAATAGAAATAATGAGCAAGATGGCAATGTTATTTATTTATTTATTTTTAGAAGGGGATATTGGCTAAGACAAAGTTAGTATATGGTCTTCATGGATAACTTAGGAAATATAGTAAAAGAGGACGAAAGGGAACTAAATCCATTATATATTTCACGCATCCTTTTAGCTAAGAAACATAGAGTTTAAAAATTCATATTATAATAGCAAAAGTCAATAAAAATAATGAACTCTCTATGCACTGGGGTGCCTGTGATTATACATTTTGCCACTTGAGATTAAAACAAAGTAGTGTGTAGTTTAATTTAGTCAGGAAAGTTTACTCATTCAATGCTTTACTGTAGATAAATATATAATTTGTAAAGTTAGTCTAGTTGCAATAGTATGGTTGATTTTGCTTAGTTGATTTGAGCCTTCTTTTCTGCTAGAAACTTAATTTAAGCCAATTTACAATTGAAGAATGTTTGCCATCATGATTCTTGGGTCAACTTGTTTGATGGTTTTTTCCTACTTTTGTTGTTACTGTATTATAGATCTATTGCTTGGAGATGATGACGGGTTAGTTTATTAAGGAGTGGGAAAAGTTTAGTGCTGATAAGTAGATATTGATAAAAAAGTTTTTGGAATATACCATGATAAAAAGGGTATCTAAGTATTTAATATGACATACTTGTTGGCTATTACATAAAACAAAATAGAATGTGAACAAAAAAGAAAGATTATTCCTTATAGTTATCACATGATTAATGCCACATTAGCTTGGTTATCAATGGAATTTGGGTAGTGATAGTGGTATTTGGGAGGAATGCTAACTAAGGAACCACTTGAGAAATTACTGTAATATGTTAAAAGATAGAGTAGCCTAAATTATTATGGAGAATCCTAATGAAATGTCGTTATCATAAGTGCAGACAATTATAGTGGTGCTGTGAATTCTTAAGATTTAATGATAGCAAATATTGATTGATTTAAGGAAGATACATTTCTACTTGGAAAAAGAGAAAAGGGAAATAGAAGAATGAAAGAGAGATGAAAATAAGAAATGTGTCTTCCTTGCTTGATGATTCTGCGATCACTATATATTTATTGTGTTAGATTATAGATCTGTGTCTGTGATATTGGTGCTTGACTTGTATTACTATATTTATGTTTGCAAGGATATGATTAATTAATTATAATAGAAGTTCTCCCTATCAAATTTAGGATATCATTCTTCCCATACATTTTAAAAATTTTGAAATTGCAGATTTTCCTCTTTAATATACGCCTACATAATTTTTCCCTTTTTCTGTTAAGAATCTTGTTTTCTACTTCCTAATGATTCTTATAATTTTGGTGTTTTAAGATTTGTATCTTAGAATTGTGTTGCTTTTCATCTGTTAAGGAAATTATTATCGCACATTAAGGGTGTAGTAACATAGTTAATGTTCACTTGAAACTTACTAAGCATGAAGTTTCAAGTGATTAACTTTTGGTTCATAACTGATGCTCCAAGTTGTTAAACCATTTTGATTATTCTTAAATTATTGTATCACTTAATACATGATTATGTTTTCCTTTTATTAGTGTTAAGAAGTTTAATGTTAAGACTGTAATTAGTGTTAAGAAGTTTGAGATAGTTATTATTATGGAATGAGTGCTGGGAGTTTGTTGCTAGTTCTTTCTATAGAAATCAGTGGGTTTAATTGCCTATTGTTATATTAAGATTTAAGGAAGATAATTTTAATATATATATATATGGACCATGATTTTATGGATACTATTATAATTGTGAATTTTTTCTTTACCTATATATTTAGTTACATGCATTTGCTGCTCTGTTTATGTTAACTAAATTATTCCTCCCTCTCTGTATGTCTCTCTCAAACAGTAATAGTTACTCAGATGATTTCATAGAATACCTATTTCAAACGTTGATTTTCCTTTTCACATTATATGATTAAGCTATAAATACTTAGATCACAATACTAATCCCTTACTTAGTTTATCAACCTACACATTTATGATAGTTTAAGTCCACTAAATCCATATATTTAAAAGCAAATGAAACAAGGTTGACTTAGATCATAACATATTTAAATCAGTATATAGGATTGCTCTAGTTTAATTGTATGCTTCTAAACTATAGTATATTTTGCTTATGCTATGCATTAGTTTGGTCATAGTGTTAACACTATCTCTCTTTTATAATTCCTTGATCATGTTTGTTCAATTTTTTCATGGGAGTTTGAATTATATATCTATCTATATTGAACAAAAAACCATTGGTGCTAAAGTTTCCTTTCACATTAACAAGGAATCATAACAAACAAATTACATTCTCCCTTTTAATTATATATATGACATTTACATCCTAATTTTATACCTCACCTTTATGGACTTAACTCTATCAGTATACATTTGACCCTAAGTTCCCATTTCTTAAAATAGTCATATACATTAAATGCTTACTTTCAAGAATCAAATTGTTATCTTAAAAGCCCTAGCCTTGAGTATGCACTTCTACTTAAGTATATTGATATTTAATAATATTTTTATACCCTTTTCTTTAGAATGTTAATTTTGAATTAAATATATATATTTATTTTAATGTTAGTTGTTAAATTATAAATTTAGAGCACTGATTGTTTATTTTCTGACATTTTTTAACATCTTATAATATAATAATATGTTGCTATAGCTTTTAATTTTGGATCCTAATTTACTTGGATTTTAGTTTTATCACCTTTTATCTCATAGGTATTAATAATTGAACAATTTTCAAGTTTTTTTTATGTTAAGTTTTACTATATATATATATATATATATATATATATATATATATATATATATATATATATATATATATATATATATATATATATATATATATATATATATTTACTAATATTTTTATTGTTATTTGGGAGAGCGGTTATGTGAAATAGTCTAATTTCTTTCATGAGCATATGGTTACTTTATTTAAAGTCAAGTTGCATTTATTTAAATTAAATGCATGTATCTCTTAAAGAATTATTTGATTCTATTTATGTTTATGATACACTTAAACTAATAATTTTTTTAATTATATCCTACCTTTTTTTAATTTCTTAGTGGCATGTGCAAAATCATCCAATTTTTAAACTAGCAATGTCTTTATTTCAACTTAGATATCATATTTCTAAACATGGACAAATCTTGGATAAGAATACCATAAAATACAAATAAATATTTGGATGGGTTGAAAATGTTCCTTGACTTTCCATTTAAGCATCGATCTATTAAGGGTAGAATAAAATGTCCTTGTCCCAAGTGCAATTTTAAGAGATGGTTAAAAATAGATGATGTGTTTGATCACTTAGTTTGTAAGCAATTTCCATAGGATTATACTTTATGGGTTTTCTATAGGGAATCAAATTTAGTGTAATCCTCCAATAACCTAATTGTCATAGGAGAGACATCCCACCCCCAAAATTCAATGGAAAAGCTTATTACTAAAACATATGAGCTATTTAAACTTGATGCAACTAAGCCTAGTACATCACATGAACTACTTAGTGATAATCTTAGTAAAGGTTCAAAAGACTTTTATGACCTACTAAATGATACGAGTGAAGAACTCTATGAAGGATGCATAAAGTATACAAAGCTATCTTTCTTATTAAAATTGTATCATATTAAATGTTTGTGTGGAATTAGTGACAAAGTGATAAATATGATTATAGAATTATTAAAGGATGCCTTTGAACAAGAAAAAATTCCAAATTCCTTCTATGAAACTAAGAAAGCAATTAACAAACTTCATATGAAGTATACCTAAATTTATGCTTGCCCTAATGATTGTATGTTATATTAGGAAGAAGATGCTGATAGAGAGACATGTAAGAAGTGTAACACATCTAGATGGAAGGAAAAGAGTTCAAAAAGTTTAGATAATGTGGTTAGTAGTAGAAAGAAGCAAAAGAAGCAAGCTATAAAATTCTTGCGATACTTTCCACTTAAACTAAAGCTATAAAGATTGTTCATGTCATCAAAGATAGTTGAACATATGAGATAGCATGCTATCTAAGAAAATAATGATAAATAATTAAGGCATCCAAGAGATTTAGAGACATGTAAAAGATTTGATTTAAATTACCTTAAATTTGCATTGGATCCTTGAAATGTTCACCTTGGATTAGTAATTGATGGATTCAATCTTTTTAGAAAACTTAGTAATGATTATAACATTTAACCAATTCTTCTAATCCTTTACAATTTACCTCCTTGGATGTGTATGAAGAAGACTTCATTCATTCTCTCTATAATTATTCCAGGTAAAAAAATGTCTGGTAATGATATAGATTTCGATTTGCAATCTCCAATCAAAGAGTTAAAGGAGTTGTGGGATAATGGCTTGGACATATTTGATGCTTCTTAAAATCAATAGTTTCATTTGTGTGCATCTTTTATGTAGACAATTAGTAATTTTCCTGGCCTTGAAAATTTACCCGGGTGGAACACATATACTAGGTTGGATTGTCTAGTTTGTAATATTGATTCGATTCTTTTATGCTTTCCTTATAATAAAAAATAGTGCTTTGCAAGACATCATCAATTTTTAAAGGTAGGACATAGATTTAGATTGATTTGAAATCGCTTCAATGGAAAAGTTGTATTTAAGGTTCCACTGATTATATTGTTAGGCATAAAAATTGTAAAGCAATTAAAGAACATTAATACAATATTTGGGAATACTCTAAAGTCAAATGATAAAAGAAAGTGATCTCATTCCAAAAATAATAAAGGTAAGTCACAATAATAAAGAGAAGCATATTTTTTCAACTTCTGTATTAGGAGTTTGTATCACAATATTAATGTTATGCATATTGAAAAAAATGTGTGTGACAACATGGTGTATAGCTTGCTTAATGAACCAGGAAAAATAAATGATCACCTTAATACTTAAAAAAACCTACAAGCAATGGGTATAAGAAAAGATCTTTGGCCTAATGAGCAAGAAAAATGATGCCTTCTCTTTTTACCATGATAAAAGCAAAAAAGGACATATTTTTTAGAACTTTAAAGAATATGATGATACTAGATGGATATTCAAGTAACATTTCTTATTGTGTTGATCTCAAATAATGTAAGCTTCTTGGACTAAAAAGCAATGATTCTCATATTCTTATAGAGTAATTACTTCCATTAGGAATACATAATATGCTACCTAATCAAGTCACTGCAATGTTAGTTGAGTTGTGTTCTTTTTTCAAGCATATTTGTGGAAAGGTGCTGAATATAACTGATTTAGATAAGCTTCAAAGTTAAATTATTCTCACATTATGCTATCTGGAAATGTTATTTTCTCCTTCATTCTTTATGATTATAGTGCATTTGGTTGTTCATCTAATGGATGAGGCAAAGCATGGTGGTCCTGTACACTACAAGTGGATGAACCCAATCGAGAGGTTTGCATCTTATATGTTCATTTCAAATATAATTCTTTTATAATCACACAATTAAATTTTAAGTTTGCTTTCTATTATGGCCATAAATATTTATGAAATTTGAAAATATATGTACATAATAAGGCATAACTAAAAGGTTTGAAAGCTAAAGGTTACATAGTTGAAGAGTGTCTCACATTCTGATCAAGATATTTTGAAAGGATTGAAATAAGGTTCAATCAAATTAAACAAGTTATTGATCAGCCTAATCATAATGAGGGTGATTATATGTCAAATTCCACTATTTATCCTCAATTTGGTAAGCCAGTATGAAGTGCTTTAACATTCACTTTATCACTTATAGAGAAATTACAAGCACATCAAAATTTATTATTCAATTGTGCTGAAATGCAACTTTTTATTCAGTAAATATCTTAAAATTTTAATATGATAAAATACATAGATGTAGTGAATTCAAAGATTATACAAGGAAGTGACTAAGAAGTTAATTACAATTTTCTGCAAGGATAGATAAGATAGTTAATAGAGACTTTACTAATTAGTTTTACAAAAAGGTGGGTTATAGCATCTTTTGAATTTTTATAATAAAGTAATAATTTTGATATGTTATTAAGTTAATTACCATTTTTCTTGTAAATTTTCAATGATGGCACAGTTGTAAACATGTCAAATGAGTTAAAGTTTCTAGCATGAGGACCTCTATCACTTACTAGAAGATTTAATGTATACAATGTTAATAGATATAAATTTCAAACTTTAGAATGTGAAAATGGTTTAAAAACTCAAAATAGTGGATTTTTTTTTACACATCATCTTATGCAAGCATAAGTGACAAAGCTCCTTGCATTAAAGGTGTCCCATATTATGGGAAATTGAAAAACATAATTGAGTTAAATTATTATGATTAATTTTGTGTTACCTTTTTCAAATGTAGATGGGCCGACATTACCAAAAGTAAAGGGACGAAGAAGGATGTTTGGCATTTTACATTATTAAATTTTTCACAAACAATTCACAGTGGTGAACATAAAGATTATGAACCATATGTTTTAGCTTCTCAAGCTCAAATGGTTTATTATGTTGAAGATGAAGTAAATAAAGGTTAGAGTGTTATTATACATTTAAAGCCAAGAGATTTGTATGACATAGGTGACATCAATAAAATGCATGAGAATGTGCCATATGCAGAGCAAGATTTAAATAATTTCTTTCCAAATGATGCTGAACATATACCATTAGCAAGAGAAGGAGAAATAGATGATAATTTGTTACTTGAAGATACAACTAAGAATTACTATAAGGAAGGTGAAAATATGTCAAAATAGTGTTTCAAGGAACTGATTGGTAATAAAACTTCATTTTACTATTATAAATAAACTTAGCATTATTTTTATATATCTATATTTGTATATTATGATCAATATTTAATGATTATTGAATTAACTTGAATTTTTATGTGAATATGCAGCCATGCTCAGAGAAAAGCGGTATAAAAATAACAAATCACAAGGAGTAGTTGGGGGCCTTTCTTCTCAAACCAATAGGCAACACTATCTTTAAGCTACTTGGTAGCACCTTGTTCAAGTTACCAAGCAATAGGCCGTTCAAAAATTTGAGCATGAATCTAAGCAATGACTTTAACGAATTCCTATTAGAAAAGGCAAATTTAAGCATAATAGCTTTTATAAAAAAACTTAGCATTATTATTATATATATATATATATATATATGTGTAGTAGTGTAGTAGTGTGTGTGTGTGTGTATGTTATGATCAATATTCATTCATTTGCTGAATTGACTAAACTTTTCATGTGAATATGTAGCCATGCCTAGAGTAAATCAATACAAAAATAACAATTCACAAAGAGCAATTAGGGACTCTTCTCCTCAACCTGGTGGGTAGCCCCATGCTAAAGCTACTAAATAGCACCCTATTCAAAAATCTAAGCAAGAATCTGAGCATCAAACTAAGTAAGAATTTAAGCAACAACCTCAATAAATTCTTGTTAAAAGAGGCAAACATAAGCGTAAAGGCTTTTAGATCGTTGATGTTCAAGGTAATTCAAAATCTTCCTTTTACTATTATGTATTGTATTTCTATTTCATTTATATTAATCTCATTGTTTGAATAAATCCATATGGAGTAATCACTACTAAGAATATGAAAGTCTCTAATGCTTTTAAGTTGAAAATGAGTTACAAAATATTAATCTTATTTGGTAAGTTTACCTAATAGGAGATAGAGGTGGCCTTTATGTTGGAATGTTGAGTTATCTTACCGTAAATACTGCTATTTTTCCTATCAATTATACTGATCGGAGGAAAGTGCCTAAAAGTTACAAAAATGAATATTAAGAAAAGATGATAAAGGTTTTAACTTTTATTATTTCTTAAAATCATTTTCATATCATTCTATTGATACTTTTTAACTTACAATATTGACTTCTAGCTTCAGTTTGCTTTTGTGAATGAAATTATAGTAAAGAGATTTACTTTAATGTCTCTTGGTGGTTCATGGAAAGAAAATAGACTCCACTTGTATAATGAGTTTATAGATCCTACCCTTTTTAGAGATAAGAATATTGAAAAGATGCCACTAGGTGTTTCATGAGATCAATGGGCTAGCTATTATGACCATCGTCATCAATTTCATATTAAGATGATGATATAAGCCTTTTATATGTCTTTACATAATGAACTTGATGCTTCTCCAAGCTATTACATTGGTTTTCTTTTTAGGAAATGTGCAAGAGGAATGCTACAGCTAGGAAAAACCAAACAATACCACACACTTGTGGCTCTATGAGTTTAGTAAGAAAAATTGATCAAAGGGTTAGTTTTAAGACAATAATGGTTTTTAAAAACCTTTTTATGGCACTAATTCTGAATTCATTAACTTGTGCATTTGTAGGAAGTTAAAATTAGGCATTAAGTGAGTTGAGGAGATATGTACATTGTAGGTCGTATGAAAAAGGATGACACTTATGTGAATGAAAAGGCAAGGGAAATAAGTGTAAGTCCCAATCTGAATTTTAAAATTTTAATAATAATTAATAAAATTTTGTAATAAAAAAAAACTCCCTATTTTGAGTCATATCACAAGTATAGGAAACAAACTATTTTGCTATAGGTGCAATAGGGAGTCACATTCATGCACTCTCATATCTAGTAACAACTTTCCTAGATATAGATAATATTTTTTTAAAATTCATGATGGTAATTTTTTAAAATTCAAGCAATAAATTCATAATAAAAATTTTAAAATATTTTTCACTTTATGATAAGAAAAGTTAATATTTAAACTTAAAATAATTATTACTATAATTTTAAAAAATTTATTATCATACATGTATAAACATAAATAATTTGACGTATTATTAGCTTTTTTTTCAAGTGACACATAATATCTTCATTTTAGGGGTCTTCCAAGAATCCTAATTTAGTTAAATTTTTATTTTTTTTTGCCTTAACTCATAAGCTAAGCAAAAAATATATTTTATTTTTAGATAATGATGAAAGTAATAATCTACTTAATACATATATATAAAATCTTGAATTCAAACTTAAATCTTAAGAAAAATAAAATCCTTAAGACAATACCAAGAACCATTGCACTATCAAGAGTGTCAACATAAAAAATGAGTGACTCAAGGCATCAATAGGCTAATCAAGTAAATTAGTCAATTTCACAGATATATTTGAATTTTTTTTTCAAAATTTTGTGATTAAAAAAAAGCCTCCCTTAAAGCCTAAATGATTAGATTGATTTTCCATACTTAAAATTCTCACATTAATTGAGCAACACACAATATAGAAGCAAGATTTCAAACCTGATTTTGGCTTAATCAAAGCTATGAAGTTGATGGCAATAGATTGGAAGCAATTTTAACTTAAAAGGGCTTCAAAATTAAGTGAAGATCAATGCAATGCTTGGACATTTTTGGAAGTTCCAACCATACCACTATTTCAACCACAGAGATGTTGAAAGAAAATTCTTAAAAATCCTATTTCACAGAGAAAAAACTCATCGAGGTTTGATTGTTGAACAAAACTACCAAAATAGGATAAATGAATACTATTACACAGAGATAAAACAAAATATTGCCTCGCCCCAAAGCCCTTACTGAAACAAAAAATCAATCGAAAAAGAGTAGGTGACCCGAACTATTCATAATATAACCATTGTTGAATCCAAACGATAAAAGTTGCATCACGAATCAAGTTACTTGACTTACTCCCATGAAATGGGAGTCACACCAAAATCATACTTGCCCTAGATCCTACAAATTGGTCCCATACTTCACACTTCCAAGACTGTGAATAAAGGAAGATAAGATGGAGAAAAAGGAGAGAAGGCTAATAAACAATCTAAGCCATTGCAGTTCAACGACAAGGAGGGGAGGGCAAGATTCATCTATTGCAAATGCTTCAAACTTTTCATGCTATTTTTTTTAATAACTTTAGAAAGAAAAATGACTCATTTACATCAAATTATCTTGTTATTTAAAGATACTAAGACTTCATTTTGCACAATGAATAAGTTAACTTCTAACTTATTAACTTAATCAATAAATTATAAGTTAATTTCTAAAGATATTTTTTACATTAACTTATTAAAAAATAAATTTTAATTTAATAAATTATCTAGAGTAGTTTGTAGTTATAAGTTAATAAGTTACTACCTCTTCAAATTCTTTCCAAATCTATCTTAATTCACAACTCATGCACTTTATAACATAAATGTAAATATTTTTTTATAAAATATAATTAACTTAATTTTTATATAATTATATCCTAATTTTAAATTATAAATATATAAAAATACATATCAAATAAATAATATCATAAAATATAATTAATTATATCTTAAATAATTCTAATTTTGTTATAAATAATAATAAAATAAAATCATGTAAGTAAATAAATATATAAGTTTATTAAATATAATTAATTAAACATCAAATATTATACTTTTATTTTAAACTTCTTAATTGCATTATTATAATTTAATTTTTAGATAAATTTAAATTATTTTATTTATATATCTATTTCTATTAGAATGTCCTTTTATGTTATTTTATAATTTCAACTAATTCAATAATTAATTTTGTAAAACACTTCTTAAACAATCAATAAACTCATTAGTTATCAACTATCAACTAACTTATTAGTTACTAGTTAGTTTATCAGTTATTTGTATAAAATAGAGTCTAAGTAATTCTAAACAAGTTTAGCATTTTTAGCTTCCTTGTAGGGTATGTGAATTCACTAATCTCATCTAGGTCATCACCTCTTGTAATAAATTCAACATTAAACGATTAATCAAGTATAATTATCCTTAAATAAAAATTACAAACAAATGACTATATTGCTTTTTGGGATCTTAATGTGAATTCACTAGGCGTTGTTTTAAATGACAATAGAGTTTAGTACTCCTCTCTTTGGACTTATTGTACGGAGATAAGGATATCACGTTGCCAGAATCAGTGTAGATTAACATGCTTAGAAAAGAAAATTATTGGGAAAACTCCTAAATCCTCCTTAACATTAATATTTAATGCATATTGGCAAAATAATGGATATCCATGAATTTATATAATTTATCCACCTTTTGGTTAATCTAAATCTATCCGTTCAAATGAAATAATAAAGGGGTGAAATATTTGTCAATTAAAAAAATTCATTTATAACTCATCCATCAATAATTATGATCATCGTTTATATATCCACTATTCCATTTCATATATTTTTATTTTATAATTACAATAAATATTTAACAAAATAATAATTAAAAACTCACTCATACTTTATACTGCAATATAAATATGTCACTATTTTTTATTTTTTATTTGTATTAATCTTGTGTTATAATATAAAATTAAAGAGTTTGTATTTAATTATAAAATGGTATTAATTAATTTTTTATAACAAAATAAATTTTGAAACATCAAATATAAAATATTATTTAAAAAAGTATTCCTCCCAAATAGGGTGGAAGTAAGTCACCTAATCTTATTGTTCTAATCTATTTTTAGCTTATTTAGCCTATTAGTAAAATAGAATAGATTTAGGTCTAACTTTTAATTTATTTTATAAAATATGTTAAGCCATATTAATTAAAGTTTAATTTATTATATCATTTTAAAAAAATTATTTGAAAATGAAGTGTAATCTTATTTTTTATTATACCAAAGAAGAGGTTAATCTTCAAGTTAATCACACTTTTAATGAAAGAATGATCAGTTAAGAAAAGAGTTTATGACACTCTATTAACACAATAATGTATTAGTGCATTATTAAATTTTATTATACATCAAATTTATTTTTTAAAATTTAAATTTAATATATTATGTAATAATATATTAATAATTAAATTTAATAATGATAGTTCATGTAGACTGTCCAACTAGATGCCGAGAGTGGCTCTCGGCTACAATTATGAAAAGTAAACTGAAAATTATACGGAGAAATTCTTAAATGTTTAAACCATAAAACGTGTTTTTAATAGATAAAAAATAATTATTAATTTTATTATTTATTTATTTATTAATTTTGTAATATCTACCTACATTAAAAATTATAAAAATTAACATTCGTCTTCCTGTATCATATAAGACTAAAATTATATATATCATAATTGGAGGATATAAAAACTTCTTTGCCGCTCCTTTGATATTTTGGCGACATAAAAAAGTCAAGATAAATGTGGAGATAACAAGCAATTTGCCAAATTTGTTTGACCAATCCGTAGAGTGAGAAGTCAACACCCCACTTG
Source organism: Sindora glabra (assembly GCA_020226215.1). Classification (NCBI taxonomy): domain Eukaryota; kingdom Viridiplantae; phylum Streptophyta; class Magnoliopsida; order Fabales; family Fabaceae; genus Sindora; species Sindora glabra. Next base: position 65,553,185 of record CM035231.1, read on the forward strand.
ATGTTTATACGATCATATCATTATTCCTTTACACCTTTTTGCTTTATTTTCACGCGGACATGGAGTATGGGTTGGATTAATTTGAGAGAGAGAGAGAGAGAGAGAGAGAGACTAATTAGAATCACTAATAAACAATTAAACATATTGTATTATATTCAACTTTACTTTTTATTTTGAACACATAGAGGTCTCTTTATGTCAGCGTACAGTATGATTAATGCTAATCTCATTCCTAACTAGTGAGTAATGATTTTAAGAACACACATCCTTATTCATATTATGATTTTATTCTCGAACTGTTCTCGGTACTAACAGAAAAATGAGAAAATAAAGGACACCGCCGTTTATGAGTTTAATTTTATAATTTGAGGGGGTGTGTGTGCGCGCGCGCAACATCTTTGACGATTCGTTGTTGGATATATAATAGGGCAGAATTTCACTAGGCCCTTTTTACTACGCAGATACTCATAGCAGCATATTCCATCCTACTACCTAATTGGGAGGGGCTCATTGGGCAGTTTTAACTTGATAATTACAAAGAAAAAGCTGGAATGAATATTCCTATTTTGAGAAAGAAGATTTGCATACTTGACCCCAGTGAAAAATTATATATTTATTTTTCTGAAATTGATAAAAAAATTGATGGAAGAAAGAAGAAAATGGAAAGGATCTAGACCCCGTTTAAGACTGTCCGATCCATGGAGTTTGATAGATTGTCCTCAGATTTCGTCCATTTAAGTAATTCCACATAAATACCAGATTTCCTCCACCCCAAGTCGTGGGGGGCTTCAATCTTCTTTACATGCTTATAGTCCTGTAGTATTGAAAGAAAAAAATGAAGCTTTATGGTGGGTCTCTCTTAGTGACAGCCATAATATATTGTTAACGCCTTACCAGATAAGTTTAGAGGATACCATTTTTATTTAGAAAAAAAAAAATAAAGCTCTACCATATTGACTCACTGATACAGTAGCTAATTTTTTCCATTACTGATTTTTCGTAGATATAGATATTAAACTCAAAATTGACAAGAATTCTGATTCTTAAAATGGCAACCCTTCAAATATTTCGAGGATTAGAAGCAAGTTTTGCTGTATATGGACAAAATTGAAAAATAGCTGAAGGAATTAATGCAAAGAAGATTGTGATGTGAAGAAGTGATATTTCTCCTTGTTTCACTGGTTTAACTTAAAAGAACAAGAGACAGAACCGCATTCCTCAAACATAATCGCACCTCGCTAGATCTCAGTACATCAACCAGACACGCAAATTATCAGCTGCAAAAGAACATCCAGTACTAAAACGCCCATGCTGTTTGTACTAACAAAGTATAGTTTCATGGAAATAATAGTAAATAATGTTCTTTGTTTAAAACACATGTTTACAATTCTAACCCATGCTATAAGAAGGGGCTGGTAAGTTGATAACAGTTGTCTTGATCTTTGTCATCATGTTGATGCTATTTGTAATCCCTTGAGATCCAATTCCACTGTCCTTGATGCCCTGTAAATGAAAGCATTTGTTAAGAATAAATACAGTTTGATTGCCTGCCTTGGAGAATCTTAAATGCTTTTGTTAGGATGTTTTGGAACTATTTGGCTTCTATGGTGTGCTCACCTGGAAGGGAAAATGATCCGGTCCTCGAGCCGGGGCCGAGTTTATCTGAACTGTTCCTGTTTCCATTGCATCACTGATCAACATTGCTTTGTTGACATCTTTTGTGAAGACACAGCCCTGCGCGGTTTCATAATTTTGATGCAAATTACTCACATGAATATGCCACCAGATGACTTTTTGTTCATTAAAGGGCAAGTGATAATGAAAAAATTTCTGAGCCTCTCCTCGACGATTTAAGGTTTTAAAATCAATTCTCACTTAACGTGATATCAGAATCTATTTAGCTAAAAATTCGAGGGCCTATGCTCCAGGCTTGATGACTTTTGTGTGAGGGGATATGTTTGAGATTTTAAAAAATTCGTTCGGAGCTTTCACTTAATAGTTTTAGGTTTTTTGGATTAACTGACACTGAACATGAGTCGAGGGTAAAAATTATACCTGAAGTCCAAAATTGCTAGCATTGCAATGGTGGATTCCTTCCTCAATAGAATTGATCCTAATGACAGGTAAAACTGGTCCAAATGGCTCTTCCCATGCAATTCTCATATCAGGCCTAACATTGTCCAGCAGCAAGGGCCAAATGAGATTTCCTTCTCTTCTGTACTGCTGGCAGAATGTTGCTCCTTTCTCTTTAGCATCCAAAACCAGACCTTCGATAAAATTGGCTGATGATTCAGACACAACTGGCGTGATGTCACAGTTGTTCTCAGGCGGCCCGACTGTCAGTTTTGCCACCTTAGCCTTCACTTTCTCGACCAAAGCATCAGCAACAGATTCCATCACTAGGACAACCTTAACAGCAGTGCACCTCTGACCACTTCATTGATTCAATGAAAAATAGTATATCAAGTTCGTACACATTGCACAAAGGAATTAACTCTTAGGATGTTATATGTTTCAGAAATTACTGGAATACATTTTAGCTGTTCTTCAGAAGGAAAAAGACACATACATCTAACACCGAAATGCTAATTGATATGCACAAGGAAAAAACCTTAGAATATTAAGATAGATTCTCTGTTTGTTAATGTTGCTAGTATGCAATCATTATGGAATTCACCTGTATGAAAAGCCTCCTTTAATAATGTTGGCAGCCACCAAGTCCAGATCAGCATCCTCAAGAACAATGCAGGCATCTTTTCCTCCCAACTCCATCTGCAGAGGAATCATGCCTGCCTTCTTTGATATTGCGATGCCAGTATCCCCGCCGGTGAAGCTGAAACATATTTATATTGAAGTTAGCAGCAGCAAAATTATTTACATATTGGATAGAGGAGAAGGGGACATAATGTAGAAAGGGCTATATTCACCTTATACAATTCACCCCAGGATGCATTGTGAGGAAGTCACCAATCTCGGAGCCTTTTCCGGTTACACAACTAATTAGGCCTTTGGGGAAACCAGCCAGATGAAAGCAATGCACCATATGCAGGCAAGAAACAGCTCCTTGTGTTGGAGGCTTGAGGACAAGGGAGTTCCCGGCAATCAGTGCAGGCGCGATTTTGGAGACGGCAAGGTTGACAGGATAGTTAAATGGTGGAATAGCTAGAATCACTCCCAGTGGAATCTGAAAGGAAGATGAACTTTCTTAGATCACAAGAAACAAGAGGAGATGATAAACCACTATCGTCATGTCATTGGAAGTTATACAAGGAGTCAAGGACTAAATGTGGTGCAGATATTTTAGCATCATAAACAAAAAAGAATTTATTATTGCGGCTGTATGTGATTGTATAAATTATTGCATCATCTTGGATTTATGTCGTTGTTTCAGCTTTTCTGATATCATTGAACTGTTTCATAATGAGTCATATGAACAGCTGAAGTGCAGCAGAATGACCCAGACAAATTCAACGTTTGTCCTGATAAGATGCTGAGATACACTCAAACTAACACTACCTTCACGTGATTTCATTTAATTTAGAGCTAAGATTAATCGTATGAAATAACACTTTTTTCTTTTACACTTTCATCTCCAATCCATGAGTTCAAAAGAAGTTTCGCTTTCCATAATTATATTTTAGGATATTTGACAACGTAGTCATAAAAGCAAAGGAAAAGCTTTCTGCGTATATGTTTTGAACGCATAACTGATCATCAACTTACTTTGTAATCTTTTGATCTTTTTCCTTTTCATACCGAACGATATTATTTGGGCCATGATTACCATGCCTTAAGCAAAAGTACAGGTATCACAACCCTAAACATGCGGCGCTTGCAAAATTGTTCAATGAGAAAGATCTCTGACGCTGAGAAATGTGGAACCTGACATTTAATTGATCTTTTAAAATTTAGGTCTTCAACTCCAAAGAATTTATGTATTAGTAAAAAAAGCTGGGTTGGACCGTTGATGTATTGAGTTATGTTTTTAGTAGAATTTGTATAAGCAATTTTTTTTTCTGGGGCCTGTCATTTTAACGAATTTTTACATGGTAAGATAACAATTATAAAACAAAAAAGTTGCTAATTACAATAATTATATATTTTCTATGTAATATTCATTATAATTTATCAATTTTTGTAAAATTTTTACATTTAATTCAATGACCTTTTTCCCATAAATTCTCCATTCTTCCAATCAAATTATATTAAAATGTTTTTGTTCATCATTTTTATTTTTTTAAACTTTATTTACAAAATGTTACAATTTTACATAAATTTTATTTATAATAAGAAAATAAAAATCATATTTTATCAAATTAAAATTAAAACGCGTAAAGATATTTTTAAAAATATGCAACCTTCTTATAACTAGATTGTAAAAGTGCAAATTTTTCTTATAAAATTAATGAATTTTACATGCATATTCTTTTTCTCTTTGGCGGGAAAGTTACTCTTTATTTAATTTTATTCTATGTATATATTAAATGACGAATAATAAGATATACATAGAATCAAGTATTATATATAACTTAGAGATTATAAATTTGATCAGTGTAAAATATTTTATGTAATCAATAAATAAGAAAAAGATTTATTAAAAAATTAATAATAATTAATTTTTTAACAATAACAAAAAAATTTAATAATTTTTTATTAGCATGATAATCTATATGTAAATGATAGTTTAAAATTAATTTATATTAATAAATGATCAAATTTTAATCCATAAATAACATCATTTATTTCTTTTATAATGTACTGAAATATTTTTTCTCTTATGTGTAAAATTTTATTCAAATACTTTTCCTAACATAGTTATATAAATAATAATAATAATAATAATAAATCAATTTATACGAACGCATGATCAAAAGCTAATTATGTTTTTAATCAATCATCTTTTAATATGAAAATTATTTTTAATCATAAAAACATTTTTCAGTAATAAAAAATAAAATAGAATATTCCTAATTTATCGTGCACATTAAAAATTTAAAAATTATACAAACCTGAAAATTTTATAAAAAAATGGAAAAGAAAAACGAAGACAGCACATTGTTGGTCCAAAGCAAGGCATTGAATTAAGGTATATTTGGAATTAATTTCATCTTTGAAAATAATACCATTTAAAAATCTTACTTTTGAAAGAATTTTGGTATAGAAAAGGAATATTCCAAATGAAATTATGTTAATTGACTTAATGTATAAGTTTTAAAGATAGACAAAAGATCCATGTAATTTTTTAATACCTCAAGGGAGGTCAAAATATTTTTCTCTAAAAATTTTATAATTTTTGTAATGAAATTATTGTAAAATGTAAAATTTTAAAGAAAAAACTTGAAAAAGTATAACGAAGATGACATAAAAAAAATATAATCATCATAATTGTTATATAACTATGAACTAATTCATAAATTAATATTGATTTTATATAACTATAGATCATTCTACTGTAATTAAAAATTTCACTTTGTTTAGTAATTTTGACATATTATATTCATCTTTGCAGTTGGGTTGTCATAAATCTGATTCACCAAAAAATACCTTCCGTCGTTTTATAAATATCACTTCCCACAAATAAAATTAACAAAACTAACATTTCAACGGCAGTTAAAAATTTAGCCTGTTCAAGTAAAATTTTTGTCATGTGTCCTCATCTCATTTATTTATCAGCAAAGGCACCTACGCCTTGAATTTTCACTCGACATATGAAAGAACCCACCATTTTTATATAAAGAAAATGCCAAATTACAAGAACCTCATTTCTATATTCAAAGTTACATATTATCCCATATTAGAAATTCCATTTAGATTCCCTTTCTTTTTTCCTGAAGTATTTTTGATGGAACGACTGTTTGATTATGAATTTACATACACAGTAAAGAGCCAAAGAAAGTGCTCGACGAGTTTACCTTGGATGTGAGGCAGTATTTTGTTCTCTCATTTCCAGGAAAACTATCAGACACCAAGAACTTGCCCTCTCCCAAAATCCTCACTCCTTCTTCAGCACAGTAAGAAACCAGATCCCCAGATCTCACAACCTTCATAGAAAAAGTCATAAATCAGTTAGCTTCATGACTAAGTTTCATAGTCTTAAAACAGTAAGTACTGACAAATGAATATGCACCTCCGTAACAGCATCTTTAGCTGGCTTTGCTATTTCTTTCACCAGGCACTCTGCAATTGGATTCTTGTGCTCTTTGAGGATGGCAGCCGCCTTGTGAAGGAGTTCGGCTCTCTTCCAGAGTGGTGTCTTTGCCCATGACTTCTGTGCCGATTTTGCTGAGTCCATCACCTTATTGACTTCTGCCTGTGAGCAAGCTGCACCAATATCATAACACAACCTATAAGTTACTTCATCAATAATAGGATCTCCTTAGAAAACAAGACATTTCTATAAAATAAATTGGTTTTTCCTGCAAGTTCCAGTTGTCAACTTTGAGAAAACAATTCGTTTTCACTATTTTCTCCACTTCTAGTAAACAACCAGAAGAACTGGCAATTACATTTTGTTTTTCTTTGGAAACAATTTCCCCTTCATTCAAAAATTTTAAAGCAAAAATGGAAAACACTTGAAAGAGCACAATGAGCATTTCACAACTGAAGTGAAAACATAGAATTCAACATCATAAACCAAGTCACCATTTTTGGATCCCTCAATATTTTAGCTTATAAACCAATGAGCTAACATTTGCAGAATAAGAATGGGAAAATACAAATAGCTACAACCAAAAGAAGTTGAGGTGCAATAAGATATATTGAAAAGAGAGAAAATGCTGAATTACCCTGAACTTTGTATTGGGTCTTTCTTGTGGTGGGATTGATGATGGAAACACTTTTCCCAGAAGCACATTTCTTCCACTCTCCATCAGCATAATACTTGTAAGCATCTTCATCAAAAATATCTGCGAAAACTCCTGTTCCAGCCATGTTACAGAAAGACCCAGAAGCAAAAATCCCACTAAAATTGCAAGCTCACTCTCTTCTTTTCTGTTTTCTTTGGCACGAAGTTATATAGAAAGAATGAACAAGGGGAAGTGACGGGTAGGAGTGTCTGGTGTATTGTGGTTTGGTTTTCTGGTTTATGGTTTGGTGAGGGAGCATGTGTATGTCGAAGAAGATGAGCCACACATCGGCTAATTTGTTTTTGTCCAGCGACTCGTTAGCGAGAGGGGTCGGTTAGGTGGTTTAAAGATTGCAATGTGTGCTTTTGTTATAAGTTAACTTTTCATTGTCTCCTCCTATCTTGCTTCCTGTGCCATTCATCTAATTCTATTCCGTGATGCCTATTTTGGGGCTGTCATCAGTCACAAAAGGACATTTTTTTCTTCTAGTTTCCTACAAGGAAGAAGAAAAGTTCTATAATTATAATACATCTTCTTAGTCTTGCTCAACAAATACAAATTAATTGTCATATTTGTAATTTTTAATTTCTTAAAAATTAAAAAATCAATTTTTTAATATTTGTGAATTCCAATAAATTGTCAAATGAATAATAAAGATGAGAATTACCATTCCTTAGGTGAAACTAAATATAGATGATATAATTAGAACGTTTAAATTATAATTTTAATAATGGGATCAATAAACAGATTGATAAATCAATCTAATTAAGATTTTTAAATTAAATATATATATATATATATATATATATATATATATATATAAATTGGTAAAAACCAATCAAAATTGATCTGAACCAATTAAAAATAGTAGATTAGCCCAATTTTTTCAATTTTCTTAAATAAAATTTTTATAATTTTATAATAGTTGAGATATAAAATTTTTACAATTTTGTATCAATTAAATTTATATTTTTTAATTATTTTTAACATGAATTATTATTGTATCACTTACATTTTATTATTTTAAATATATATTACTCGGATATATATAATTTATATTTTTAAAATCAATTAATAAATCAATAATTAAACCAATAAATCAATATTTTGTTTGGATCAATAGCTGGATATTAAAAATTATACTCTAAATTCTTCCAGAGAGGCTGACGAGAATAGATGAGGAAATTAGCCCTTTCTTTATTTAAATGTCAATTGGTATATAAGACTCCGTTTATTTCGTCAGAAAATATTTCCTATAGAAAAATATTATTTACATATATATTAATAAAAAGATGATATATTATTTATATTATTAACTGAAAAATACGATATCTAAAAGTTTATAGATAGAGGAAAGTAAATTTTTCATATTTAATATTAAACAAATAAAATATTTTCTTTTATTTTAATATTTTATAAACATATTTTATTAAAAATATATTTCAATAAAATAAACAAAGCCTAATTTATGTGCACCCTGATTATTCATCTTTTCGAATGAATTAAAGTCAGACAACTCAAAATTGACTCAGAAGATATATAAAAAAATTTCGCTGATTTATTTATGGATTTGCATCCTGTTCTTATTTTGTTTTTTGTCATTTTCAAAGAAATAAAAAGATAATTTTTATTTTGGGTTCTACTGCTTTTCTTTCTTGGAATCCATAATTTTAAATAAAAAAATTATATCTACTTATTTCTGAAATTCACCAATTGCATTTTGCAATGAATTCATTTCCTTTATTTATGAGGTAACTTTGTAGTCCGTGAAAATAAAATTTATGATGTGTATTATTGTTGTCGTTTTTGTTGTTTGTTACTTGGGATGTGAATTTAAGGCTTCGTTGTTTGAGTGGATATCGTGAGATTGGCAGAACATTAAGGAAGTAGGTTATGTGGTTCATAGCGTATGGGAGTATTTTGTCGAAAGTATTGACAGAGGTGTAGATCTTATATTAGCTTGTGTTGTTGGGGTATTACCAAAAACAATTTGCTTGGTTGGATCATTTAGCGTGGTAGGCAGTTACTGGCTAGTCATAAGCACTTGGACCATTAGGTAGGTTTAAAATGACATGAGTTAGCTCTTCCTAACCCTTGTACATTGCTCATGACGTATTTACATTTTTTTTTTCGCAATTCTGTTCATAACTACGTACACGCAGCAGAAAACTAATTAATTAAACTGTTTCAAATCATAACAATATTTGTGTACTTGCGAATACAGAAGATTAAAAACAAACAGATGAAAGTTGACTGATCGGAAAAAGGTGAGGATAGTAAGATCAAACATCTTCAATAAAGATAATAGATCATTTACATATGTATATATATATATTAGTAACGGTAAGAGTAGTTAAACCACTATATGTACACATATGAAACTTAGGAACTGAATCCCTAAATGGAACAGAAGGTACAAAATTTTTAAGAGAACATCAAATACCACCTGAACTACAAGTTTTCAATAATACACTATATATTTATTCAATATTATATGTATCTATTATTTTGAAGGAAAAATTGTTTTTTTTTTTTGTCACCATCATAGTATCATGCATCTTATTAATTATAGATATATAAAAATTAGGAATTGAATCGTAAATGCAACGGAAGGTGCAAAGCCTTTAAAGAAATATCGAATGCCACTTGAATTAGAAACTTTCAACAATACACCATATATTTATTCAATATTATATGTATCTATTATTTGAAGGAAAAGTTGTTTTTCTTTCTCTTCCTTTTTTTTTTCTCACCATCATAGTATCATGCATCTTATTAATTACAGATATATGAAAATCAAGAATCAAACTCTAAATGCAAGGGAAGGTGCGAAACCTTCAAAGAGACATCAAATGCTACTTGAACTACAAGCTTTCAACAATACACTATATATTTTTTCAATATTATATATATCTACTATTTTGAAGGAAAAGTTATTTTCTTTCAACATTTTTTTAAGAAATATTATTTATATATAGATTAATGAATGGGTGACTTATTATTTATATTAATAATTAAAAAATGATATCTATTCATAAAAAAATTGATATTTAAAAATATGATAGTGAGAAAAATAATTTTTTTAAGATAGAAAAAATTACTTTTTTAAAAATTTTATATAAATAAATAAAATAATTTTTATTTTAATATTTTATAATTATATTTTATTAAAATTATTTTTTATTAAAACAAATGACAGTAGGAATGCTAACTGAGCCACTGATCAAGTTTATCTTCCTACATTAGTAGCTCCTTATTATTTGCGAATGAAATCAATTAAGAATTCTTATCCCGTGTACTACAAAATGGATATGATCTGCTTGTCAACCAATTATCCAAAAGCTAGAACTAGAAAGGTAAATTTGATTTTTGCATGTAAAATTAGTCAATCTAAATGATGTGTGGATTACAACTGTAGGGTAAGAAGTATGCAAACTTGATATCAACTTTTGTAGCATTTGTTACTTTCATAACAATGTGTGGAATGGAATTATTGTACTGATCTCATTTAAATTCAAAAGGAAGCTATTGAATATTGGAACTAAGAAATGCCCTACAAGATATAGTAGTAGTTGCTCCTCAATTGCCCGAAGGAAAGTGATAGTTTTTTTTTCCATTTTTAATAATGATAGAAATGGTTAACTACTTATAATAAACACGCATAAGATTCAAATTTAGAATATGATGGAAAAAAATTTATATGTAAAATAAGATGATATTGCACTATTAAAAATCTCAATAAAGCTAAGTATTATTATTTAAATTGTGTTGTATTCACAAATCTTAAGCCATGAAATGTAAAGTTAAATTGGTTTGAATTACTTTAAAACAAGCAAAGGAACTTTATTTATAAATTTGAAGAGTTCGAATCAACATATTTTTTTATTAAAAGGCGGGGAATGGGTAATGAAATGGGTTGTTAGGAAATAGAGGACAATAGGTGGTTGATAGATAACACAAAGTAAGAACCATTAAGTTCACTGCACTGGTGGCAAATAGTTCACCTTTAGGTTGTATTATTATTATTTATTATTGCACTATTAAAAATATCAATAAATCAAAGTATTATTATTTAAAATGTGTTGTATTCACAAATCTTAGAGCATGCAACGTAAAGTTAAATTGGTTTTAATTACTTTAAAACAAGCAAAGGCACTTAAGTTATAAATTTGAAAAGTTCGAATCAGCATGTTTTTTTATTAAAGGGCGGGGAATGGGTAATGAAATGGGTTGTTGGGAAATGGAGGATAGTAGGTGATTGATAGATAATACAGAGTAAGAACCACTAGGTTCACTACACTGGTGGTAGATAGTTCACCTGTGTGGATTACTTTCATATTACTTCCATTAGATGACTTAGCATTTGACAGTTCTTTTCAAAAAATTTATATGGACCACATGGAGTTGTTTCTTTTCTTTTTGGGTTGTACATGGCATTGTTTCATCATCATGCTTTACAATGACTTTGATATGAAATCCACCAAGAAGCTGCCCTAATGTTCATGTATCCTAATTGGGGAAACCCAAATTTTGGCTCAAGGATTCAAGTCTAACAAAATAAAGTGAAATGAGAAGAGCAAATTAATAAATAGAGTGAAATGAAATTAACTTGCTATAAATTATGTGGCTAACAACAATGAGTTAATTTTAGGGGGGAAATGATCATTGTTCTTATCATTCATAATTTTCTTTAGGTATGTATTCTTTGTAGCTTAATACATAGGTTTTAACTACAATTTGAGAAATTATCTCGAATCTTTCCACTAATTTAATTATATTTGAGAAATTTTTATAAGTTTCTCCACTAATTTAGGTAAAACCTATCATCAATCATTTCTATTTGATTTTAAGTAAGGCATGGTAAAAAATTAATTCAATTAATTAGTAACTAAATACCTATATTGTTACTGTTCTAATTGGTAGTTCTCATGCCTTAACTATTGCAACATCTTATAGCGAAAGTACTCTATTTTCATTCCATTAATTTTGCTAGTTTTTGAGATTATTTGACATCCATTGTTTTTTGCTTCCCGTGTTGGTGTTTTCTTCAATTTAGGTTGTGATTAAGGAGAATTGAAGATTCAAAGCAAAGCAGAGTGAGATTTGCTCCAAATATACCATTGAACATATGATTTTTTTCTCACTTGTACCTAAAATCAAGCATGATTACATATAATTGTTTTGCCAATCTATTTGGTTGCATGAATTATGGTTCTTTCAAATCTAGATATATGCAAATTTTATTGTTTGCACTATCTAAGTGTGGTTTTCATCTATACTTATTTGAGTTTCCTCTAGGATTTATTCCTATAATAGAAAATATGGGACTAAGAAAATATATTTTTAGATTAGAACTCTAATCTTAGGAACAACAAGGAAATAAGGCTTAACAAGGAAAAGAAATAAAAGAGGTTTATATGTGAGCAATTATCTTTAAACAATCCAAAATTTGTGTGGTTGGCTTTTGCTATAGATAGATTTGAAAATGCATGTTTAGATGAGATTGTTGCCAAAGTGGCTAATGTTAAAAATCTTCAAACTAATCAACCTTTGTTTATTAGTATCATTATTGAAGTCCTTATTAAATACCATTATCACCAACTTATCCCTATTGATATATTTCATAAACATCAAGTTGAATAGTCTAAACTTTCAGTAGCATAAGCAAAGGTATAAAAATTAAAACTAAATAATAAAAGGTTAATGAAATGAGTTGAAAGTATAAAAATTCAAATGAATATATTGGAATTTGAATTGCAAAATCTAGAAAAACAAAATTTTGACTTTTAAAAGTAAATACATTTTAAATAGTTTGTCAGCAACAAGATAATCAATTGTTATAACTTAAACCGAATCATGATCGGCGTGTATCCTAATACTCAATATCCACGAGCCTTACCACTAATTTTACTAGTTCTATCTAACGAAAATCTCCTTATTTTCATAGGAACTCAAATCATATTATAAATTCTTGCAAAAAAGATGGACAGAATTATCCTTATTTTTATACACTTTTCAAGGGTCACTCGCCCTAAATCTCATAACCTATATTCTTTACAGATACAAAAAAATCATCAACATATATAATACCACACAACCTTAATATGTAAACATAAATAAATAATTCAACACACCAAGTGTTGAATTAAAATAACCCTTATATATATATATATATATATATATATATATATATATATATATATATATATATATATATATATATATATATATATATATATATATATATATATATATATATATATACACTTCCTAATCCTAGTCCAAATCCTAATCCAACTGTCAAAGTCTTCTAACCAAGCCGTCTTTGATTCCCTATGGATGTAGCAAAGCTCAAACATTCTTATCCTAACCTAAAAATATTGAAATAAAATAGAATGATTTATGAGAACTCAGTAAGCATATATCTATCACTTCTAAATCTCGATTCAATTATCTATTAAAAGTTTAAATGTTGATTAAGTATTTGACATAAAAGTAAATGCAATCTATACTTGTTAACTTTCTGAAATATATAGCATCAAGCCTTGGATCAAATATTTACTTACACACAGCTTAGATTTTATAATTCTTATCACAAGTCATAATGTTTCAACCATTCATCAATACTTAATATCATCATCATATCACATTCACCTATTTTGGGTAGTTATCACATTCACAAATAGTCAGTAAGGCTTAATCACATTAAATCATCACAACTACATCAATCATAAATATTCAATCACAAACAAGTTTTCATGTCATATCATAAATGCATATCAATCATAGTAATAACACATGCATTCACTTTTTATCTCCTGATCCAATCTTATTCCCTACCTACCTTTTTGCTAAAAAAATTTCATCCGCTTTTCATATCATAGCCCTTCTCATATTTCTTATTTCAAATACCATTTGTGGCAGAATTCACATCATAATATGCATAATAGAGCTCAACTCTACAAATCATAAGATTTATTACAATATTAACATAAAGCAATTATTTTATCATCACAAGGCAAATCAAAGCACATAACATGATATATATAGTAGCACCATGCCATCTTGCACGACCATAATATTCTTTCACATTCTAATGTAAACCGCACTACACTTTTTAGCATACCAGCAACAGTGTAATTTCAATCACATTACTAATATTATTTACTCTTGATTTCAATCATAATTAATTAATAATCAATAGTAATCATCATTATGCCTCACATAGCTATCCAAACAATATTCTCTCAAATCAATAATTACTATTTTCAAATTCTCTCATACGTAGCCACACGATTCATTTCATAATATATATATATATATATATGATTACTCACTATTACCTTATTTAATATTCATCGATGAATAAATATATGATTTTTATCATTTATAGAAAGGATCATAATTGATAACATTTAAATACCTTAATATTAAAACATTAAAATTAAAGTAGGACATATACTTACCTGGAATTAGCTAGCTACTTCAATAACTCTCAGTTATTCCACTCTCACTTTACTCTGTCCTAATTCAGAATTTTCAATGAAAATTTATAAGTATAAGGTAACTTCTTATTTTCCTTTGAATTTTGTCATTCTAGCCTTATCCTATAATCATGTCAACACTCAAATTCAATAACTTCTAACATATCTTAATGGGGACTTATGAATTCAAAACACCACATTTTTAAGAATCTACTTGAATTAACTTTGAATATCAAAATATTAATTTTATAATATAAATATACTTTAAATATATCAACTTAATATTCTAAAGCCTTAAATTATCATTTCATCAAGGTTTTACCTAGTTTTCAAAATAAGAGGATAAAGTAAAGGTTCTCTGAATCAAGCTCAAATTTTTCATAATATCAAAATATAACACTTTAGAATAAGTTTAATCATATGATCCTATCACTTTATAGCATAAGAATTTTATTTTCTAAAAGCATCACTAAGAATTCATAATATACATAAAATGGGTCTTGCTTGGATTAAGTTGAAACCTTTTAAAATACAAAAATATAGTACTTCATAATTACTCTAATCATGATATTCTAGCATTCTATACCATAAAACTCTTATTTTTAGAGTCATTACTTTATAATTTAAGCACATATAGAAAATGAGTTTTTTAGATCATGCATGGACCTTTCAAACTAATAGGACGTAATGCTCCATACAATTTAATCACCTTATTTTAGCACTTTATAACATAAAAGTCGCATTTTTCTATGCTATCATCACATATCTTAAATATATATAAATAGGTTTCTTTGAATCATGCATGGATCTGCCATAGAAATAGGATAAATATTCCCTTTATATTCTAATCATTCTATTTTAGCACTTTATAACATGAAAATTATATTTTTCATACTAATCAACATATATGTTAAAAACACTTAAATGGGTTTTCATTTTCTTTACTTCAAAACAACTTCAAAATAGCAATATTAAAAATGGTTTGATGTGTAGAAAGCCTCAACATAACCTAAGGCATCTTATGATTGCTCATTAACATCCAAATCAAAGCTTGTCGCCGATAAGTGGAAAGCTCTAAGCTGGTTTACCACTTTAAGTGGCAGTTCTGTTGGTCCCTTTATGTCATCAATGCCAATGATTAAAAACTAAGCTCTAAATTGATGACGGCAAGAAAAGCTAACACCAGCTAAGGAAGCCATCATGCTAAAGCTCTATTTCAATTATTCAGATATTGTTCATTGCTTCTTCATCACAACTGGATTTCATCGACCACATCAATGAAAGGAGCTATAGTGACAAAGCAGCAGTAATGGCAAGGATAGTGCACAACTCTAACTAAACCTAAGAGGAAATAAGAAAGGAAAAGAAAAGGGAGTGAAGGAAAAGAAGCAACAGTAATGAGAGAAAAAGAGAAGAGAGAGAACATTGCTAGAAAGTGTAGGGAAGAGAGAGAAAATTTGAAAAAAAAAGTTAGGTAGAAAGGGGAGAGAAAATTATGTTGAAAAGTGAAGCCATGGATTTTTATCCCATGCTTCTTGCACATGTAGGCTCAAATTTCATCTTGAATCTCACCCATCTAATTCAATTAAAATTCCATCCTAGCCTTTTAACTTATATATATATTATATAAAACTCCTTCGTTTTAGGTAAAATTTAAAATACTAACTTAATATTCCTTTTCTCTATAAATTTTAAAAGAAAGAAATGTGTAATAGGAAGAAATGCATGAATTTAGAAGGGGATTTGTTTATACAAAAAGTAAGTTAAATAAGAAAGTTTAACTTTTTAAGTATTAAATTATTTTTTAGATTTTCTACTAAATGCTCAAAATTATTTAATAAATAATGATAATTAAAAATTTATATATAAAATTTCTCTTTAACTAGAAGAAGGTATATAAGTAATTTTTTATACTTTATGAAAAAAAAATTATTTTGATAATTTATAATCAACCAAACAATACATATATCTAATACTTTTCCAACTACTAGATTTTATATCTAATTTTCGATTGATTAAATGACCTTCCTAGGTTATATTGTGAGTGTAAGTATAAAAAAAAATTGACATTAATAATATAGAACTCTAGAAAAGGTAAATAAGTAATACTACTTATAAGAGGAGTGATAAATTACTTTAAACATATAATATATTAAGTGTAGATTCAAGACATTTAAAGGAGAGTGCTAGATGAGAGTCTTACAAGAAGTACCTTTTTTTTTTAAGGTTATGTTTATTTTGTTAGAAAATATCTCTTATAGGAATATATTATTAAAATATTAGAATGATAAAAGATAATTTATTTGTTTGATGTTAAATATAAAGAATGTAATAGAAAATAACATTTTTAGGGGAATTTGGTTTATAGGATATTTTTTACATTTTCAAAAATATTTTATGAAAAATTTTACATCCCATATTTAGCTCTAAATTTTAAAACAATTATCTAGGAATATAATATTTTTAAGAATATTTTTAACCTGACTCTCTACTAAAATATTCTTATAAAAAAAAGTAGATATTTCATACTCCTATAAGATAGAAATATTGATATTAAATAAAAATATAATTTTACTTCTTTTTCTAATATCCTAATTTATTTTAAAATTTTTTATTATTTTTAAATTTTTACTTATATTTTTTATTTTAATTTTTCATGATAACAAGCATAATTATATTGAATAAGTAAAAAAAAAGTAAGTAATTTTTAAATTTCAATCCTATTAATTTATATACAATCTCATAACCAATAAGAAAAAGGGATTCATAAAGTAACTTTAATCTATTAAATTTTAATTTGTATAATTACATTGATTAATATTGCATACTTATATGTATTATATATTCTTCAAATTTTTTCATATATATAAAAATTACAATTTTAAAATTTATAATTATTTTTTATAATTTTCAATGCCTTAGAAAGTAAAAAAATAAATTTTCAAATGTGTGAGTTATCAGAAACTAATATCTAATATTAGATATGATTTTTAGTTTTCTTATATAATTAATTATATAAAAATTTAAAATTAAATTCTTAGAAATTTTAATATTTTTATTATATTTTAATTAAATAAAATTTAAATTATTAATTTATTAGGTCCTCAAAAATTTTTATTCACATTTTTAATTAAATCTATAATTTATTACAATTTATTACAAAAAATAACAAAGGTATTTTTTGAAAGAATATTAATATCTTTAAGAATATACAATATGAATCAAATATGAAAATATAATATATCTAAAAAAATTTAAAAATATATATTTTCAAGAATACTTACATATATATATCAAATAATAAATTGTGTGATGCACAAGTTGAAATTTGTTTAACCAAAAGTTAATATTACAATGAATATATCAATTATCAATTTTATGTTATCAATGATATATGCTCAAATATCCCTTGAAAAGAAAAATATAAAATTATATTTATATGAAATAATTTATAAATTTTGAAATACTTTTTTAAATATAATAATAGTTGTGATGTTACAATTATTTATCACTTTATTATGAATTAGCACAATTGTAAATATTTTTATTAATTAATTAAGAGATATTATATATAAATTAATTTAAAAAATTATTAATTTTCTTATCAAAAATATATCTTTTCAATTATTTTTGAAGGAAAGGATTTATTTGAGAAATAAGAGATATTATATTATTATGAATTAATTTAAAAAATTAATTTTAACTCATACATGACTTCCTTTGTTATATTTTATTTATTATTTTAAATAAGTTTTTTATTATTTATCTATATCTTTAGTAAATTGAAAACAAAATTATTAACTTTTTCAATTTTATTATTAATATCCTAACAAATAATCAATTACCTTACATATTAGTAACTATTTTTTAATAAAGAATAAATTTAGAAATTAAAATTATTTTTTTGTAAAATTATAGTTAATAATTGCCCTCCTTAATTTTCATACATTTATTTCAATGATAGATAAAAATAAATAGGGGAGTAAATAATTGAAAAAATATCATATAAATATTTTATTTATATTAAGTATCAAATAATTATATTAAAATCATTAAAATTGAATTTTTACATTATTTATATTACTTGAAAAATTCATGAAAAAATTTAACACTAATAAATTTTGAAAGTTTTATGCAAAAAAAATGGCTCAATCATTAATTAATATAAAAAAACACTAATTTATCAAAATAAAAAATTATATCTTAGAAAAAATTCTAACTTGATCATTTATATATTTTAATGAAATAATATTTTAATAATTATTATTTTTGAGCCTAATTCAATTTATCAATTAAAATTAACTTTTAATTTAATTATAAAGCAAATCAAATATGATTGACGTGAGATGAATTTTGAAATTGCAATGAATAAGTAAAAGAAATTATAAAGGTTACTCTAAAGAGAAAGAAAATATATAAAAATTAGAAAATTCAATAAATTAAGAAAAGAAATTAAAGAAATTATGAAAGTGTAATAACAATGAAAAGAAATCAAAGAATTTTTTTTCAATTTAATACTATATATAAATACAAGATTCAATCTCTTACACTAATTATCTAAATATAATTTATTGTGGCACAATATTTTAACATATTTATTACACGAGTGTGACTCATCACAATATAATATTTATTAAAAAAATAATAAATTGACATATAATAAGTTATGAGAATAATACTTATTATTATAGAAAGTAAAAAATATCATGATTAATATATAGTATAGAAATATTGAATTAAATCTAAGAATGTTACATTCTAAAAAATTACATATATGGAAGTTACATTTTTTAAAATGTGCATTTTTTTAGAAATGTAAAATTTCACAAATTAAATGTCCTCTTATTTTTAAAAAAATTATTTTATTTCACTATTATATCATTTAATATCATAATTATTTTAAGTAAAATATATAAATAACATCCATGTCACTTCTTTAAATCAAATTTTTTAATAAAAAAATATCTTCGGATAGAACAAGTCAACCTAAAGTCTTAATAAAAAACCTTAGAAAATAATACCAATGCCTCTTAAGCTGTAAAGCAATTTTTTGAGCAAGCAATTATGGCCACGAGTTTCCTTTTATCTTTTTTGAAAATCCTTCACACATTTTATTTTGGGACATTGCTACGGTGCCCGGGAGTTCCAAACTGGGGTATCGTGGTGACGTGACACAACACAAATCTTTAGATGAAATTTGATAATTTCATCCAATAATTTAAGATGTGTCATGTCACTCCACATTTTGAAATCCCCTAAGGTACCATAAAATTCTCCTTTTATTTTATATTCATTTTTTATGTCGGATTTAAATTTCAAAAATCCCGCGCTGTGTAACAATGGAACCAGCCGGTCATGAACTGCGTAGGGAAATCTCAAATCAATGGCCCACTATTTCTTCAATTGGGCTTTGATGATTGTTACGACCACGGCCCACTCTAATTGGACCAACCTGAATAGTTCTTTTGATGAACCATTTTTTTAATGAAAAATAAACTCCCACAATTATTATTATTATTATTTGGCCATATAAACTCCCCTATTTGGTTCCATTCTTCAATTTCGGGCCATTGTAGTCATCCTCTTCGTCTGGCTGGATCGTCATACGAATTCCAGAAATCCAGAATCAATCCTGCTTCCCCGCCGATTCGTTGTTGAATTCGGCGTCTTCGTGTTCTCGTGATCTCAAAGGTGCACCTCTGAACATCTTGAAACCCTAATCTCGATCAAATTCCCCTAATTTTCATCTTCCTTTCACCAATTTACGAAACCCTAGAGTCCCAAAATGCATCCCAAAACTCACAGCCCTGTCCAATTCTTAATCCAATCGCTGGATCACCAAATTCCTACTCAATCTGTAACCTTGACCGCGACCTCGAATCAAACCCTATACAACGTTAAACGCTCTCTCTTCCCCAATTTATTGTCTTGCCATGTTCTCTCGTCGTACTATTTCACACTCAACGGTAGACCTCTTAGCGACGATACTGCGATTCTGAATTCTCAAATTACCCCGTTCTCCACCCTGATTCTGCGGTCTCGATTACGTGGCGGCGGTGGCGATGGCGGTGCAACTGGTGCAGAGTCCCGCGATTGCTATCTCAACATGTACGCTGACAAGAAGCCCGATAAGGTCGATCCGAATGAGCAGAGGTTGTCGAAGTGGCTGAATTGTGCGTTGTCGAATGAACCCTTGAGGGAGCCTTGTGTGATTGATAAACTTGGGAACATATTTAATAAGGAAGCACTGGTGGAGGCTCTGCTGGGGAAGAAGCTGCCTAAGGAGTTTGGCCACATTAAGGGTTTGAAAGATATGATCAAAATTCAGCTTTCTGTGATTCCTGGTATGGAGGATGTGAACGGTGCATCGCGGTTTCAGTGTCCTATTGCAGGGCTTGAGTTTAATGGGAAATACAAGTTTTTTGCTTTGAAGAGCTGTGGCCATGTTTTGAGTGCTAAGGCTCTGAAAGAGGTAAAGTCGTCATCTTGTCTAGTTTGTCGCAAGGAATATTCAGAAACTGATAAGATAGTAATCAATGGGAGCGGGGAAGAGGTGAAGGTTTTGAGGGAGAGAATGGAGGAGGAGAAGTCAAAAAATAAGGAGAAGAAAACAAAAAGGGTTAAGAATGGAGAATCGGCAGTGAATGGGGAGGAGAATGAGAGTTTGGAATCATCAAGGTTGAGTGGAACCAAGCATGGTATACATGTTAAGGCCGTAGAGAAGGTTTCAACTAAAGTTGAAGGAAATTTGAAGGTTGCCAATGGTAATGGTGGTTTGAAGGGTGTCACTGATGGTTCCGCAAAGCGTTTCAAGGTTGCTGACTTAGCCCCAGCTAATGCTACAAAGGAAGTTTATGCATCAATATTCACTTCATCAAAGAAGTCTGATTTTAAAGAGACATTTACTTGTAGATCTCTACCTCTAGGTAGGAACTGATTGTTGTATCCGGTGTCCAGTGTAACGTTGTCTACTGTTCTTGCTTTGTTGGTTTTACAGTACTTGAAGTTAGCGAATGTTATTTGGGTTTCATTCCCTTGAGATGATTTGTAATCTTGGCTATGAAGGGTTTTGTTAACTGACATTTATCTATTGCCTTATGTGACAAGGAGATTTTATTTATCTTAATTTTGACTGGAACAAAATTGCTTTTGGAAAGAATGCTGGTTAGAGCTGGGAAAACACGAATGCAGTTTGACGATACAGTAAATTCAAAATAAGAAAAATACAGAGTAGGGATATGTCTAGATCTAAGATACTTAGAAAAGAAAAAATTATGTAGAAACATCAATATTTGAAAATTAGAAATATGCATTTGCTACGAGTGTGCAAAGAACATAGTTTCATTTGCTGGTCTTCTAACGATTACCACACTATTGAGCGACAATATTCATTCTAGACAATACAATATGGTATGAAATTTGGGCATTTTTTGAGAATTTCCAATATATAAAAAAAATTGTTAAATGGGAAATGTCTCCTAGAAGTAAGTATTTAAGGGGTCAAGGGTATCCTATAAATATTGTGTTGAGCTTGAATTCAAATCTGGCATGCATACAGCGTCCATTTTGAAAGATATGTGCTTCGTAGGATTTATGTTTTGCGTTTTTTATTGTTTCTTTTCTCTTGAAGTTGCATTCTCAGATGTTTAGCACAATGATGCAAGGTATAACTGAGGTGTTCTCCGCTTGATATTACATGGAGTGATGTGTTATTACCCAACTTGTCATCTTTTTCTGATTGCAATTTGGTGGATATCATGCAGCGGACAAATATTAAGGTTAGACAGTATGTAATTTGAGGTTTTTTCATGGAACCTCGGATACTACCTGCTTGCTTATATATATATATATATATATAGATTGCTGTCTTTCCTTGAATATGGTTTTCCTTTCCGATCTTCTTGTCGTGGA
This sequence comes from Sindora glabra, assembly GCA_020226215.1. Lineage (NCBI taxonomy): Eukaryota > Viridiplantae > Streptophyta > Magnoliopsida > Fabales > Fabaceae > Sindora > Sindora glabra. The sequence goes on from CM035231.1 coordinate 65,575,425, forward strand.
TGACAAATGATTCATTAGACCATCAAGGAGAATTGACCTTAATTTAGTAGTCTGCTTTGATACTCTGATACTCTGGTCCATCATGCATCATTTTAGAAAATTATAAATTGCGATGCAATACTTGCTTTTTCACCTTGTATCCACGAGACCATGCGATTCTTGCCCGTGTTTCAGACAAGCAACAAACAAGAAGACTCTGTAACATGTTTGTCTACTCGTTAACATTCATAAATTCTTTCTGGGTATTTCCCTCGCTTCTATGATTATTTATTTTCCCAAAAAAAAAAAGCTTGGATAATGGTATTTATCATGCTGGATGCATATTTATTAAGTTCAAATTGCTAGAAGTATGAGAGGCCGCCCCTGTTAATCGAATCAAAGATCTAGAAGTACGAAAAGTAGATTTGCAGAGGCTCTGCTCAGATTGCTCTATTGTACAGCGAATTGCTTTCGTTGAGAGTCGAACTCAAGACCTCCCGCTTACTAAACGGGTGCTCTAACCAACTGAGCTACGAAAGCGATTGAGGATGCTTTCGATATATTATCTAGTTGGACAGAGCCAAGTCCGTGACAAGCAAATGTTCATGGGGGTCCTCAGTTCCATACATGAAAACATTAATTTGATGGATAAATATTTGCAGGATAGTGCAATACCAATCAATTCGTGATCAAATGGCCTCTGCTTACTTTGAATATGATACAGTCATTCAACTTTTGAGGTGGTCTGCCTAAGAAGAAGATAATGATGATTTAATGGACGATTTATCAATCCCTCACAAATTTTTAACCACCGTATTATGTTTGCTACGGTGGAATGGAACGATCTTTTATATAGTTATATTTTATATGGTTAAGAGTAGAACCAATATTGCATTTTATAACTATATTTGATATAATAAATATTGTAAAAATAAAATAAAAAAATGAAGCATGATAATAATATCTTTAAAAATAAAAAAGTATAAAATTGAAATCATATTTATATGAAAAATAATATCATCATCTTTTGTTTGTGTGTGTGTGTGTATACATTGCAATCAAACATAAATAATAAATATTAAATAGTAAAATAAAAATATATATTATTGCAAAAAATATGAATATATTTTAAATTTAATTATCAAAATTATAATTAATACAAGATTTTATTTGGTAATTGAACATAAATAATAAATATTAAATAGTAAAATAAAAATATATATTATTACAAAAAATATGAATATATTTTAAATTTAATTATCAAAATTATAATTAATACAAGATTTTATTTGGTAAAAGTATTAAAAAAAAATTAATTTACCAAATTTTCTATAAAATATAAAATATTTTATTTTAAATTTTATTATTAAAAATATCCTAAAATCTTATATTTGTCCTATTAAGATTGAGTTTCTATCAATTTGATTCGTATAAGATTAATTTCACTTTAAATTTTAAAATTTTTGTACATAAAATGGAATTACTAAATTATTGTATAAAGGGACTAAAATTTGATTCATATAAGATTAATTTAACTTTAAATTTTAAAATTTTTGTACATAAAATGGAATTACTAAATTATTGTATAAAGGGATTAAAATTTGAAGTGGAATTAATCTTATAAATACTAAATTAATACAAATTCAATTTTACAAAAGCCAAAATAAGATTTTTAATCTTAAAGATATAATTACCAAAATATTTAAATAAAAAATATTAAAAATATCATTTTATTATTTATTAATAAAATAATACTAAAATATATGAAAAATATGATAAAAGTATCAAAAAATCATTTCATAAATAATAGAATCATCATTTCATTACTTTTACTATGAAATAAAAATTCCATTATTTGATGAAAGAACCTTGAACATTTGCATTTTATAATATCTATTAAAATAATTTTTTTATTTCTTTTCATTTTATTCCATCATATCAAACACTTTGCATTCCTCTATCAAGATCCCTTTTTTCACAATCGGACCATATTTGTTTAATACAATGTTGTAAATATTAATATTAATGTTGAGAAAAAGTTACAATTAAAAAAATAAAAGAATTACAAACTTTCAATTTTAAATAGTAACTAACAATTTAATAAATATCAATTGAAATTTGGGTATATATTTACTTAAGTGATTTTCTTGATTGCCTCTATATCAGACAAATTTGGTTAACTAGATAACATAATGTACAGGATGAAAATTTTTAACCTAATGTATTATAATTGTATACTTTATCTTTTCACAAAAAATGGTATAATTTATAAGTTTCAGAATATTTTTCCTATATTTACGAAAAAAAAAATATCTTTCCAATAGATTAATGTTATGAATATGTGTAGTTTCACATCATATAGAGTAGTTTTTTTCCTTTTGGTAAATTACGCTAACCTTATTAGATTTGACCTAATTATAACAAACACTCCTCATTTTTCAATGATACATGCTTTCCTTTTATGTATTTAACTTTTGTTAATTCTTCTTCATTTTTCATTTTTTTTCTTAAATTGAAATATCTTAACTTCGTAACTTTTCATTTTTTTTCTTAATTTTTCAATTCCTGTTAATTTCCCAATTTCTTGTATGTTTTTCTGCTAAAAAATTTTATTTTTCTTAATTTTTGTAAATTTTTTTATTATAATAGACTTCTAAATTTTTTTTTAGCCCACAGAAATTAGACGCAATAAATAAATATAAGTTCTTAGATTTTTTGCCTTTAAAATTAGTATATAACAATTTACATATTAAACAAATAGAATAACTCTTGTAGCATTTTAAATATATTAAGATAACTCACATAATGTGTTTTCTAAAAATATGTAAATTGTTGTGCACAAGATTTGTAAAATGTGTTTTACTACAATCAATCTATGAGTTTATCGAAAAATTTTAACTTTGAAACATAAATTTTAATAGTGTAGTGTATCAAAAATTTTAGTAATTCTTATAATTATATTGGAAAGAATAAATAATCATTAAATTTGCTTTCATGCCAAAAATAATTAATTACTGGTCCTTCTTTAAACTAACTAGTTATGAGTACATTATAATAGAAAATTTTGGAAAAAAAGAAAAATAAATCTAAAAAATTCAAGGAAAGAAAAATGAATCTGGTAGAAATAAACCGAAAGTGAATGAAATTAAGTGCAGGAAAGGCAAGGTTATATTAATAAAATAATCCAATATAATTAGTTCATGAGGTCAGTCAAACTCTGTGAGAGATGAATGTACTGTACTTTTTTTAATACGAAGAATATTGTATGTTATAGAAAAAAATTCCCCAATGAAATAATTTTGGAGTATTTTTTTCCAGTTATCATATTTTAATTTATTTATTTTCTACTTTAAACTTATTCTAATTGATTACTTCCTTTTTATAATTAAAAAAAAAAGGCCTCCGTTATAAACTATCTCCCTGATGACAAGGGGTCTTTCATTTCAGGCTGCGATTTCCAGTTTATAATGTAATCCATCAAGTTCTAACAGGGTGAGCGAAGGAAGGCTTTCAACGTATTGTTCGAAGCCTTTCTTTCCCCTGCATCTCTTCGATCCATCTCTGCCAATTCCATTGCCTACTCTCAACAACTCCGCTTTTTTTACAACTTCTGTTACCCCAATAGGAAATTTTCCCTAGAACTTTCTCGAATTTCTCGGGGAAAAGAAAGACATCAGAAAACCCAGCTTCCGTATCTTCTTCCGTCATTGCTCCTGCCCAATATGGAATCCTGACGGCTTTATTCAGTATTGAGGTGAAGATGCAAGCTTTTTATAGTTTATCCAGTCTTGTTAATCTCTGATCAATTTATCTTGTTTCTTGAATTGATTTCTTGCGTTTTTAGGCTTTATGCAGTTCTTGAGAATAATGGTACTTGTTTTGCCTCTTTTTGCAGATTTTAGGGTTTTGGTGTTGTGGAGAAATTTAGTCTTGTGTCTTCTTGTTACTAAATCTTCTGGCATCCGCGAAGAAAATGTCGAATTTGGAGAGGAGCAACGTTCTTATCAGAGAAGTTTGGAAAGACAATCTGGACTATGAGTTTGATTTGATTCGTGCTGTTGTAGACAAGTACCGATATGTAGCCATGGACACCGAGTTTCCAGGAGTTGTTCTTCGACCAGTCGGAAATTTCAGGACCCCCAATGATTTTCATTACCAAACTCTGAGGGCAAATGTTGATCTTCTGAAGTTAATTCAGCTGGGCCTGACATTTGCTGATGAGAAAGGAAATCTTCCAACTTGTGGAACTGAAAAATACTGTGTGTGGCAATTCAATTTTTGCGAGTTTGATCCTAATGAGGATGTCTATGCCAATGAATCTGTTGAGCTCTTATCCCAGTGTGGCATTGATTTCAGGAAGAACAATGAAAAGGGTGTCAGTGCAGTTAGATTTGGTGAACTACTGATGTCATCTGGGGTTGTATTGAATGATGAGGTTCAGTGGATTACATTCCACAGTGCCTATGATTTTGGGTATTTGGTTAAGTTGCTCAGTGGTAAGAATCTCCCGGATACAGAAGCAGAATTTTTGGATGTGATCAAGATATTTTTCCCCAAGCTGTATGATATTAAGTACATGATGAAGTTTTGTGGCAATATTCATGGTGGATTGAGCAAGGTAGGGGAACTTTTGGGAGTGAAGAGGATCGGCGTATCTCACCAAGCTGGCTCTGATAGCTTACTTACATGTTGTACATTCATGAAACTGATAGAGGTTTACTTTGATGGCTCACCAGAGAACCATGCCGGAGTTTTGTTTGGTCTCGGTGTTGATGGTGTTCGGATTGCTCATTAAAAGATCAAAGAAAAAAGCTATGAAATAAAAATAGAGATAAAATATTTATTAGATTTTGAAATCATTCTTGATGGCATTTTCGTCAATCTTGGATTACTCCTCTCTTTGGTCTTGCTCATACTGGTTCCCCATTATCATTTTTTTTTTTCCAACTACTGTGATTATCGGTGTTTTTCCTTTCTTTTGCCCTGCAGCCTCTCTTTTTTAGGTTGGGGCAGAGGATAAGGATCCGCCGGAAGGTTGTGTTTAGGTACTAGGTTCATTCTATTTGCAGGTGTAATAGTGCTCTTTAATGGAAGAGAAAGTAGTTTTGCTTGGTTATTAGGATTTAATAGCTTGGAGAAGCACCGGAAGGTTCAACTTCTTTTTGACTCCTGGGATTGTCTGGGAAATCAGACTTAATGATATTTGAAGCATAGCTGCTGGTAGACTTTTACTATCCTGTCCATTGATTGATTAATAACGGTTCTGAGTAAAATCTTCCATAACTGGTTCTGAGGGATGTATTTTTCACATTCACTTGCCATGGATTTCTTCTTATCTTTTGTGAATTCATCTTATTGAATATCTCACAGTTGTAAATAACATTGGTCTGTTCTATGCTCTCTTCTGGTAGCAATTAAGTGTTAATTATTTTCTCTAGTGTGTGCTATGGCAGACAGTTCAGTGTTTCTATGTTCTAATGCTTACATCGACCGGTTGAACAATTTTAAGTATCTAGCATACATATCAAGCAACATCAAAGTAGTATTTTGCTTCTTTGGGTACTCTTTGCAGTAATATCTGATATTGTCTTATGGATTTTTCCTTTTTGGTAAAGTGGTTTATCCCTCTTATTATAAAAATATCCCAAAGTTGTGTGCGAAAGTTAAGTTGCTTTATCTTTCTTGCCGTAAAAAATATAATATTGATCCAGAATTGCCAAATGCATTTGATTGAAGGGGTGGACAGAACTTCCCTTAGGAGTTTAAAAGCTTCTTTATGTCAATTTGTAAACAATATTTTGCATATTTGGTGTCTCATTGCACTGTGAATATTAAATGGGAGAGTAGTTTTACAGAAAGATTTAATTTTCATGTGGTCGGGTATTTTTATTGTCAAATTACTTGTCTTGACATATAAATAAAAAAACAAGTTGTAAACTAAGGTTCCGTTTCGCGCGTATAGTTGATAAATTAACTGATAGTTAATAAATTACTTAGTAGCTGATAAAAAATGGAATAGTTGATATTGTCTTACGGATTTTTCCTTTTTGATTAAGTGATTTATCACTCATATTATAAAAAATATCCCAAAGTTGTGTGTGAAAGTTAAGTTGCTTTATCTTTCTTACCGTAAAAAATATAATATTGATCCAGAATTGCCAAATGCATTTGATTGAAGGGGTGGACAGAACTTCCCTTAGGAGTTTAAAAGCTTTTTTATGTCAATTTGTAAACAATATATTTGCATATTTGGTGTCTCATTGCACTGTGAAATATTAAATGAAAGAGTAGTTCTACAGAAAGATTTACTTTTCATGTGGTCGGGTATTTTTATTGTCAAATTACTTGTCTTGACATATAAATAAAAAAGTAAGTTGTAAGCGAAGGCTCCATTTTGCCCGAATAGTTGTTAAACTAATTGATAATTGATAAATTACTTATTAACTGATACGATAACTAAAGTGTTTTAAAAAATTAGTTATTAAACTAGTTGAAATAGTAAAATGATAAAAAAAGACATATTAATAGAAATATATATATAATTAAAATAACTTATATTTATCTAAAAATTAAATTATATTAATGTAATTAAAAATTTTCAAATAAAAATGTAATTTTTAATATTTAATTAATTATATTTTATAAATTTATATGTTTATTTACTTTTATAATTTTTATTTTATTATTTACTATAAAATTATAATTACTTAAAATATAATTAATTATATTTTATAAAAATTATTTTAATTTATATTACAAAGGATGTGGGTTGTAAATTAATAAAATGAATGAGGATAAATTTAAAAAGAATTTAAAAAATAGTAATTTATAAGTTATAAACTACTTTAGATAACTTATTAAATCAGAACTTATAAATTATTTGGAATAACTTATAATTTAGTACAAGAAACACTTCTATAAGTTAGCTTATAGTTTATTAATCAAGTCAATTTATTTGTTACACGAAACGGAACCTAAATAGTAAATAGTTGGATTGCTATTTGCGTGATGCATAATTTATTTGTAAGGCATGAATAACAATTAATTATTGGTTCAAATAAATTATGTCAAAAAGAAGGGATGAAATTTTTATATGTACATGTTTGTAATAATTACGTAATTATGTAATAACTTGCTGACATAAACTAATTGTAAATATCAAATAATCATAAAGAAAACACTAAAGAAATAATAATGAAGAAGTTAGCATTATACATTCATAGATTTTGAAGTGCACAATATTGAAAATAATAATATCAACTGGACTCCTAGAGATTAATTTGGATTTGTTTTTTATTCTCAACCCTCAATTATGTGAAAATAGAGAGAAAAATGAAAACAAATTATATGCAAAATCTCATTTTGTTGGAATTCAAAATTTAAATTTAAATCTTCATTTACAAAACAACCTCTTGATTTATTTTTGTGAGTCTAATAGCTTCTTTGATCAATCTTACCTTAAAAAAAATGAAAACTTGTGTGGAAATTAATTGAAGCATCTGAAAATTTACACAAACACTAGCCAATTAAGGGAGATGAATAAGTTTTCAAGAAAAGAATTTTTTTTTTCCTCCTCGCAACCATTTTGAGATTTTTTCCCTATATTAACGACAAAAAATTTAAAGATAAAATTTTCGGTGTATCATTCAATTCCTCTGTTACTAAGCTACCACTTAACGACTTTTCCCTATTCCTTCAGAAATCACATTATTGAAAAATGTTGAATGGTTTACGGAGAGAGCAGCGGATTTTTTTTTTTAAGAAAAAACGTAATATCAATGCTACATTGAATATAATAGATTTTAAGAAAATATGCATTCCATCATGATAATAAAATAAAAATGACAGGAAATAAAAGAAGAAAACAGAATTGCATGAGAGGAGTTCTTCTTATATCTTTTGGTAATAATAAGTAGTTAAATAATTAAACGCATTCATATATAATTTTATTTTTTTTTAGTAATAGTAAAAATGATTGAACTATTATACATGATCATAATGTTAAACGCATGACAGACAAAAAGACAATGTTTAAAGTAATATTACATTTCACTTGAATTAAATGAAGTAATATTACATTTCACTTGAATTAAATGTTATTGGCAAATTTTTCTTATTTCTAAATATATCAAACTATTCTCACAACTTTTTGTATAGGGCTTAAAGCATTAATTGATAACCATTACCATTTAATAACTATCACTAATTGATTACAATAAAAAATAGATTAATCTCAATCAAAATAGATTACAATAATGGATAAATAAATAAATAATATTTCGTGAATATCTATAGATAAATATTTAAAATATTATTTTTAGATATCCATTTTATAAAGAATATAATTTGTTAAAATCTTTACTAGAAAAACTTAATAAAAAAAAGAGTCTCTGTGAAGGATAAGATAGACGAAAAAACTTAAGCGCAGATCCATTTGTTCATAGGTTTTTTGCCTATTCAAACTTTTATTTTAGAGGCTTGTTAAAATGTGGGTCAATTCTAACCTAATTCGCATGGGCTGCAATCTATAGAAACTAACCTATAAATGGGCTAAGCCAACTTGCATATTCCTTTTTTAAATTCTTAATTTTTTTAATTTTTTTACACAAGTTCAAATTTTTAATTCATAAAAAATTACACTCTTCTTTATCGCTTTTGATTATATAGGATTGTGTTATAAATTATTTTTAGATAATATTTTTAATTTTGAGGATATTTTATGACTTATATATATGTACAACTTTTTTAAGATTATATACAAATTTTAAATATATTATAATTTATTTATAAATCGATATATGGTATTTTGAAATAATTTTAACTTTTTTAATATTTAAAAGTTTAGAAGTTTAAAATATTTTAAATTTAAAAAAGGCCCATAGGCCAAGCAATTTGCCAGTGATTTTTTAAAACTAGATTAAGGACTCCAATTGGAAAGCTCACAAAATATGTAGACTAGCTCGTTTCACAACTATAGTAAAGGAAATGGAGTACATTATTTTTTAATAAATAATTTATCTTATTAAAAATCTTTCCAAAAAAATTCAAAAAAGAAAAAACATGATCAAGGCAAAAAATGCATAAAAAGTATAGTATATATGTAACTTCCCCTTAATTAAGAATATCATTAACTATCTTTGAGTCAGTATCTTACTAGCAATTTTGTTGGAGACTACTTAAGTAAGTATCCCGCCATCATCAAATATTACTACAATCCTTTTATAATCATGAAAAAGAGTTTTCAAGAGATATAATTTGTTCTTTTTCATTTGAAGCATTATTCTTCCAACTAATTGAGCTTTGTACATAATATTACCTTCATGTAGATTTGTTAAAATTTCATTCTTAAAATTTACAACATATATCTCTTAGATGTACTGAATGAATTGATTCTTGACTCACTTCATATATGTTAAAGAAATTGCAACAATAATTTAAATTTCTAAGATGTGTGATATAAATGCTTCATCATATAACAATATGAAATTAAACTTTATTTGTATCAAATATAGTATATTTACATAACTAATTAGTTGTAATTGAAAATTTAGATAAATAAAATAATCTCATGTCAATTTTCTATGAAGTTACCAAAATGTATATTTAATTTTATTCCAATATCATCTAATTATAAAAAAGTTATATCTTGCTAACTTATCGACTAGTTATATGTCACGACCCTTCTTGGATTATTATTTGTAATATCCTAAATTTAAATTAAAATTGTATAAATTTTAAAACTTATGGATAATTATTCATTTATTTATTTGGTTAATGTTGATTTTAAATTTATTTTTCGTATTAAGAGATTTTGGAATATTGAAAATGATATTTGTGAAAATATTTGAAATTTGTTTATTTATTTTTATATATATGACTACTATTAATTTAAGATCAGTTTAAAATATTTTTACAAAGAATTTCTTATAAGTTGAGAATATTTTAGTGATTATGAGTGCAAGAATTTATAAAATAAATTATTGTATTTAATAAACTATTTTTAAGAATTGTTAAAATTTGAAATAGACTTATTTTCAAGTGGTCAATATTAATTCGAGATTTGTGTGAATATTTTTATGGAAAATTTTCTTATAAGTTGGAAATAGTAAATATGGATATAAAATTTTATGAAATAAATAACTAGTAATTGATAAATTATTTTTGAGATTGTGCTAGTTTGAAATAATAATTAAGATTTTAAATAAAACAAGTTTCATAAAAGAGTTGTAAAATAGGTGAAATAATTTTCTTTTCTTTTTTTAGCATAAAGTTAGTACCCCACTTTTGGTAAGTCAACCTACTATTCTAAACAATTTATTGATTAATATTCTAATTAAAATACTTTTCCTAATATAAGATGATATATTCTATAAAATTTAAGTAATTACATAATATATATATTACTATGTATCTGAACCATTCAAATTATGATGTTAAATTTGATATTAAGAATGCCATAATTGAATTTTTTTATATGCCCTAGGTTTTGATAAAGAAAGATAAAATAGTATAATATTAGAATAATGATGAATGAAAGTGCTCATGATTTTAACATGTCTAGGTAACTAATTTCTTTTGCTTATAATTCCTTAGTATTTGATTAAATATATGACAATGGCTCTAGCCAAGAAGACTAAGAATCACATTTGTCAAATTTTTCTCCTTAAAGGCATTTAATAATACCTTAGCTAAAATTGATAAGGAAATGAGAAGTACATAAGTTCATATAGTTAGAATCATGCATATCATATCGTGCTATTTGAATCTAGTTTATTATCTAGTGTATAATCTTTCCTTTCTTTTCATATGGAATTACAAGACTTCCAATCCTTCTTGGAAGAAGCAAAAGCTAATATTGTTGGCATTAAGGCATTAAGGTTTCTAATATGTCAACTTAGTGATATTTACTTAAAGTTTAATTGATTTTGGTTTTGAAATTTTTAAATGCTTTTAATTATAGATATAAGTGCACTGAAGTACATAAATTTATATGGATTTATTATTTTCTTTTCTTGTTTTTCTTATGCAATAATATATCTTTGTATTTACTATCTTTTGAATAATATGATTACTGATTTACTATTTCTAAAGCAACCTATTAATGTTAGTTTTTCATATTCCTATACATCATCAAATATGTATATCGTGGGTGTGAATTAATTTGAAAGTTTAGTCAATATATGAATGGAACATTTTGTATTATTAGATAAGTTACTTAAGTCATTTTCCAATTTTACATATTGGCTTTACTTTGAAGACTTCTTTTTCTGAGATAATTATTTGAATGCCTAATAACAATAAAATGTTAAATGATCCAATTTCTAAAAATTCTTTTTAAGCAATAACTATATTGAATCCTAACATTAATACATAGAATATCACCTATATCACTATATTATCTTATAAATATAAGGAGCTATGCTTTTTTACTTAATTATCATGTTGACTATAGCTTATTAAGGTTAGAAGCATATGGCTAGATTGAGACAACAATCTATTGAAGTGCTAATAGGATTTTTAATTTTGACAATATTTTTTATTTTGGTTTTTCAACCTTTTCATATGTTCCAGTATTTTGTAGTTTTTTAGTCTCTATAGTGTTAGTAGTCTAAGTTAAAGGTCATCCTTTTATAGTGAGACACTTTATATCTAGTAATTAACATTCTTTACATTAAACCATTCAAGTTAAGAATTTAAGAAGAAAAAAGAGAAGAAAAGAAAAGTTGAACCATCATAATGTTAGAATAACCATTTATGCTACCATTGTATCCAAAGAAAACAAAAGACTAATATGTACTCCTATACTATATTTTTGGTTAAAACCTTTAAGCCTTATATATGGGTCATTTTTTTATCTTCATGATTAAGTTTTAAATAAATTGGTTATGATTTTATTTATATTAAAATGCTACAATTCATCACATGGCAATGGTATATATGCTAAAAATATGTTTTTTCCCATAAAAACCACAGCCCTTCCTTTTTAATATTTTAATTAGAAATAATCCATCTCTATGTTTTCCTAATTATGATCTATAATTCTATATAAATATACGATTATGCAACACCCACTTAAAACTTGATTGTTACTTTAAAATTATAATTATAGCTATTATTTTATTGTTATGTTGTTTTTCTTTGTATTCAAAGAAATGAGATTATATGTCATTATGATTGTATGTAGCATTGGCATATTATACTTATATGATCATCATATGAATTTTACATTTACTACATATTAAGTGTTTACTTATATAGAGAAGTATTATGTCATTTTTTTTAAATCTTGGCCCATTTGGATTTTGTTATGCCTTCTTTAATTATCAATAAATTAGAAATTATTTTATGAAAAAAAATAATTAAGGCAACTAATAAATTTAGTTAAGTTAGGATTTTTATATATGAAATGTGGAATAATATAAAGTTAATTAAATTAAAAATATAAGAATATGAATTTGATAAAAATTTAATGGAAAAACTCATTGCAATTTTTCAAAAATGCCCCTAGGATATTATTTTCTCTTATTTTTAGCCCTCAAACCCTATCTCCCTAATTTCTCTCCATTTCCTAAATTCTCCTAACTCTATCAAGACAATCTCTCTACCACTCCATTAATCAAGTAAGGAGAATCTCAAATTTTTTTATTTCTTCATCCAATCAAGGTAAAAACATTACTTTCACCAAGAATCCCTTTTATTTCTTCTTGATTAATGAAGAAATTTAAGATTTATTTAATTTTGTTGGGTATTCTAAACCCTAACTTTAGAACCCATAAATTTTAATTTGATTGGAATTGAAAAATGTTCAAACTAATTTTGTAACACCCTCTTCCATACAAGATAAATGGATAATTTAGGATAATTTAACTAATTTATGAATTTTGTAGCTATATAATGGTACTAATGAAATATTAGTTATTTTTTATTTTGCTTAAATAATATTTGTTTTGATATGGTGGCATTAAGTGTATTAATGATTGTATTAAGATTTGGTAGTTAATACATATATTTAAAAGGGATTTATGATTAGATGAACAATAAAATTTTTGTAAAAAACTATGATTTATGATTAGATTATAAAGGTTCAAAGACAAATCTAGCTATAAGAATTAAGTATGCAATCGATTCTCCATAAGTAAAGGCAAATTCAAGATAAGTGAATTGATTGAACAATCGATTCATCAACCCTAAAATTTTATGCTAACTTTAAAGAAGCATAACTCATATATGCCTATTTTAAATGAATTACTCATTATTGTGAAAATAATTGAGTCTATTTTTAAGTGAAATTAGTTTTAAATTAATTTCTTATATATATTTTAAGATATTATCAAAATAATAGACTGATGTAAAGAACTTGTATTTTAAAAAATGAATTTTTTATCTCTATCTAAAAAAATATAACATTTTTAAATTTTAATCAATTTGGGTAAATAACTGGTCTATAAAAAGCTAATTGAATTTATTTTCATATAAAATAAGTTTTATAAATAATATATTTATAATTTTTTAAATTATCTATAAAATATTACTAAAAAATCATAACCCTGTTTACCATATAATAAACCATACCTAACTCATTTTATATTTTTATGATTTATAATGGTCCAACATAGAATGTTTAGTCTCCAAACATAAAAAATAGAATGGTTTATAAAAATTATAAGATACAAACATGACTTGAGTAATCACAAAATGAAAAAGTAAAGGTTATATAATATAATGTATATTATAACAAACTTATTGCATTAATCATGGAATAAAATATGTGAAAAAATGTTTTAGGATTCGTTATTATGATGTATGTGAATGCTTGTCGCCATACAAGAGGGCATAATATTCTTGACATTTATTATAATATACATTGAAATTGAATTGTGATTGCATTTTATAAAGTTTAAGCTTTGGTGTTTAAATTGTATTATGAATAATGTCATGAGTGGCATTAAAAATGAGAAATATGATGGGGATGATATTATGAATACCGAATGAAAATTTTCCAGTGATATGTTTGTAAAGGGTATAAGGCAGACCTTGAAAGCATAAGGATAGGAAATTTATGAAAGGTATAAGATAGACCTTAAAAAGATAAGGATGGAAAGTTTGTGAAGAGTATAAGATTAACCTAAAAGATAAAAGGTAGATAAATATATTTTATTTATTACTTATTGTTCCAAGTTAAAATGTAATCTTAAGTATAGTTATTCATGAGTATTCTTATATGATACATTGAAAATGAAATAATTATGTGTTAATTTCATTGTTATTAGCTCTTATTTATTAATATACTTAAATGTGATATGAATTATTAAAGGAGGATAATCCGATAAGTAAGTTATTATAAATTATTATTATTTTTATAGATTACTTATTCACTGAGCCCCAAACTCATTCTTTTATGAATTATTTTATACATTCCTAGGTCGAGCTTTTACATCTATCTCCTCAGAGTTAGATTCCATGAAAGTTCATTAATGGTAGTATGGTGGCACAAAATCTTATACATAGTATATTTTGAGTCTTATTTTATCATAAATTTGAGTAAATAAAATATTTAAACTGATTACTTTCAAGTTAGTTAAACTTGTATATCTTCATTTTAGAGAACTATAGATATATATAACTTTTCTATCTTTTGTAGAAATCTTAATAATTTTCAATGAATATTTTTTTCTAAAGTACCATTTTCTTTTATATATGCATGATTCTTCTTAATTAAGATCAAGCTAAATAATTAGGAATAAGATGATAGAAATTAAAAAAAAAATTCCATGCCAAGTATGATTAGGTTAGAATCATGATAGATTTGAACATGCTATCTACCACAAGCTACTTTTTCAAAAAAGAAAATCACATTATGCAAGTTACAATTTGTTCAAAGTGATCAACTTGTCTAAATAGGCAAAGTTTTAACTAAGGTGTCTTGTACATGTATAAAGTATGAAAGTTGTGAAGAAACGAGTTATATAAATAGATTTATATTTACATCTTACATGTTTCTTTACTTCATTCATTGGATAAGCTTAGCCACATATATATTTCTTCATTTTTTATAATTAATTTTCATTAGTGATAGGGTTTGAATTTAATATCATAAAGTTTGGATAGGCTTTCCTCTAAATTGCAATGCAAATTTGACATTTTAAATCAATTGAAAGTAGTAATTTTAAGCAAATTATGATTTTTGTATTATCTTTACATCTTAATTATTATTGGCAGTGGTAAAAATGTATGTAATAGGTTATTATTGGAAAATAAAATATCCCTATGAGTTTTGTGAGTCCTAAGCTAGATGGAGGAACAACATGATAAGTGGGGCTTTATCTTCTTTGCAACATGCGCATGTCATTTGTATCAATAGCAAACTTTTTGTTAGACAGTTGGAAAAAATGATTTATGATCCAAATTGTTAAATTAGTATTTATAGGCTTTGTTAATCAATTAATACAAATAGAAAATCACTATTTATTAATGATCTCATGGTATTTATAGATTATGATTTATTTGTATTTTTATCTAGTTAAAAATTAGATGAACTCATAAGTGTATAGTGCACTTATTTTAATCCTTTCTTTTCTATTCTTAGATGTAACCTTCTTCATTAATTTCTTATTTATCATTAAGTTAGAGCCATAACAAGACCCATACTTTAGTAGCTTTTCTTTAATAGTTTTTGTTTGATGTATTCAATTTAGTAACTCACATTTGTGATATTTCATTCACTTGTAGAATTTTAATTATTTTTGCAAGTAGCAAATACAAGAAATGGACATGGTTTGTAAGTAAGACCTTTTTCCTCAACCTTAAATGCAACATTATGGGTTTGTTTACATTTTTTTATTTTCAAAAATTATTTTCAAATTTAAAGAAAATAAAAAATAAAGTATGTTTGGATAAGTAAATAAGCAAATATTTCATTTAATTATAAAATTATCATCAAGAACAAGTAAAGAAAATATCAAAAACTAACTTTTATTTTTTTATTTTTAAGTTATACATTTGGAATTATACCGTTTAAAAATAATTTGTCAAGTAGGAACTTCTATTTTTAAAATATATAAAAAAAATTAAAAATCATTTTTAAAAATAGTAAATAAATAAACCATATAGTTTTTTAATTATTATATTTTTTAACTTTAAATTTTTTCCAACTATATTTAAATTGAGGAGAATTTTTAACAAAATTACTATTTAAATACTTATTTATAATTCATATGAAGTGTCAGTTTAATTTGCTTTGGAATTGAAACATATGGATTTTTTTGTAAATTATTCTAGTAAGCTAATGTTTGATTTGGAAAAAAAAATCAAAGGATGAATATAAAGTATCAATTTAGATTATTTTGTAACAAAAATCAAAGAACTTTTAGTAAAAATATTCTTGTAAAAAATATATATTATCAAAATAATGTATATTAAAAACTACTAAATTAAAGAAAAAAATTTAAAAAAATATTAGAAGTGGTTTAAAAAAAGTAAAACAATATAACAAAAAATATTAAAAAAATCACTACCAAGCTGAACAAAGTTGATACTAAAAATAATTATTTTTTATAAGTACAAAATCATTGTTAAGTTCATAGAAATTATCACAAAAGAAAAAAATTATCAACAAAAATTGAGCAAAATTTATTTTAAATTAAATTAAATTAAATTATCACACAAAATATTTTCTTAGTGAAGAAGAAAAAAATTGCCTCTAAATTTAGAGTTAAAGAAATTTTATTTACATTTAATAATAGTTAATTGCCACTAATATCAACCCATAAATTCATTATTTCTAATAGTCATTTTAAACCACCATTAATACTTTCTTGACCTCTATTTATACAATGATTTTTAAAATTGTCACAATTTATTTTAGTAGCAGTTACTAAATGAATAAAAAATACCACTAATTATATCTTTTTTGTAGTGACATACAAGATAGGTTAGAATCTTTACTTACTGCTTTTGGAAGGGAGAAAAATCTAAGGTGAATAAGGTGATTTGCTAATATATACACATCAAAAAGCATGAATATCTAGTTAGGGCACTAAGTTTATTTAAACCAAAAACTTTTTGTTTAAATAATGGATATTTCTTTGTAAATCACAACCTAAATGAAGAAATAAAGGGGAAATTCTTGCAAATTTTAAAAAGTAGGTGTCATTACCTTGTAATGATTGAGGTAGATGAAAAATAGAAAATTAAAGCTTCTTCTTGCCAATATAAGGAAAAGTATAAGGGTTTTAGGTTCTTTAAAAGTGAAATGAGAATGAAAAGCTAAAGTTAAGAATATAAATAGATAAAAAGCCCTAGGGTCAATTTGGAAAAAATATTCCAAAGTCTATTTCACACTAATATATCCACTTTTAATCATATTAGACTTACATATTCCACTAAACTTAATTTACAACCTTTTTATGTAAAATTTTACCTTTATCTTTTTCTAGAATTAATTAATTATTTTTGTATAAAATATTTCAAATTTCATTAATGTTATATCTTTTTCTTATAAATTCATCATATTGAATAGTTAATAGTTATAAATTAGAGATGGATAAAATAGGCTAACCTAATATGACGGAACCAAAATTGATTAAAAAAATCGATTCGAATCAAACCATCGAGTATAAATGGGTTTTAAAATTAGGCTAGTTCAATCTATATCAATTTAGTTTAGGTTAAGGATGCTGGACCTATTTAAAACCAAACCCAACAACTATTAGTAAAGGTGAGTATTTGCGTATATGCTTAAGACCTTAAGTCATTACATAAAAGGCTAAAACTAAAAGCCTAACTTAGCCTTGTCTTTAGGCTTTATAAAACAAAATATTGCTACTTCTCCCTTTAAAACAAAACACAACATTTAATATCTTACAAAAAAAAAAAACTAACTCCTCACTTTTATCTAAAAGCCTTCATTTGTAAACTTTAACACCATTCTTATACTTTTTCCATTGCTTCTTTGTTATGTACTCTCCATCTCCACTTGAAATGCTAAAATTTTCTCAACTTTCACACATTGTTTGACTCAGGTTGCCAATATTCCATATTCTACACCATCTAATATGCAATTTTGTCACTTCTTTTACTTTACTTTTTTTTTTAATCTTTACCAAAAGATATTAATCACTCATTGAATTTGTTTCAAGATAAGATTTTATGAAGTTTTGTCAATTTATTTTTTTGAAATCATGTCTTTCTTTGCTAGTTTATTGTTTGTTTGTGAAAACTTTTATGGATTTCTAAATGATGACCACACTATTAACTTTAATGATCAACTGTACTTTTCTAAATTTATTACCAATATATATCATGATGGTTTTATACCTATCAACAATATAATTTCTTCCATGCATTGCAATACAATCTTCCATCTAAAAAAATCATAATGAGGAAGGATATAAACTTATATGCATATTATGTTTAAGTGAATCATTTTTCTTTTATGTTTAACTTGGACTTTTCTATAATATTCATATCATGGTCTAACTTTAATATCAAAACATAAAGAATTAACTTTTATTTCATATAATATGCACTTAAATATAATAGAATAAAACTAAAATAAGTTTTTTTATAAAATTATACATTATTGGTTAATCTCATGGACAATACATGATTAATTAAAATAAAAACTCAGGCGCCAGTACTTTAATTATGGAATTTATCACCATTAGTTTTGAATTAATATGCTTAATAAACATTTTCTTCTCTTTAATCCTTTATGAACAACAAGATATTTCATTTTTATATGCTTTGATTACTTAAGTACTTGTTATTTTTAAAGAAGAAAATATCAATAGAGTTATCACAAAACACTTCGATGGATTATTTTTCTTTAATTAAATCCTTTACCAATAAGTTTGTCACGATACTAACCAATATTTCTTTTGGAATCTCTTTTTATTTTAAATACCCATCTATATTAAATTAAGATGACTCCATTAAGTAATATGACCAATCCCTAAACTTTATTACTATTTATAGAGGTCATTTCATCTTTCATAACTTTTATGACTTGTGAAAACGTCATTGGATAATCTTCAATTTTATATTCCTTTAAATACATATGTAATCATTTGAAATCGTTAATTTTCTTAATCTTTTAAATTGCTTTAATGATTTAGAGCGATCCACATTTTTTCTAATCATATGTACTTTGTTTTATATAATGCATAATAGTTTTTTTTTTATGATATTATATCTCCATATATCTATGCTAGTTTAATTTTCCATAATTTTATTCTAATCAACACTAGTCAATCCCTCATTTGGAGATAGGATAACCTTTTTATGTTTATGACTCCTACTATTAACTCTATTTTCAAGTAACTTTATCATACTAATTTCTATAATTTTGTTTTAATGATTAGATTAATAAAATCTATTTTATTTAAACCATTCTAGATATTGAATAAAATTGGTACACATCTAAAGACACAAATTCAAGTTTGAACATCCTAAGGTAATTTCTGGGTTTAATTTCCAAACACTAAAATTATAGCTACTTAATTAAAAAATGCTAAACATGTATTTGGAAAGAGAATCTAGAGTTATAACTTACACAAAATTTTGCCATATATTATAAAATTTAATGTGGCAATTCCAAAAATAATTTAACACATTATCATATTTATCTTTTGAGTTAGATATGATATGTAATAAATTTAATCTAAAAGAGATAATCTTTTTTCACTTTAAATATTACAAGTGAGAATATTTTTATACATTTTTAACATTATTCATAATATTTTATGTCTTTGGATATAAAACAACTTAAATGTCTGTAATATAACTACAAAAATAATTATACCTTTAAGTGTGAAATTATTCAATAGTCACAACTTTTATTATTTGTGCAACTAAACAATTCCATAATGTCATATAATTTAATCTACTTTAGCAAAAATCAAACCTACCAATAAATCTAAAGTATTACACAAATTATGAAGCTCTACATCAATTAGATTTGAGACTTAAGTATATCAAATTTGACTACTTTGACAATTTGAACTAATCTCTTAGGCCAATGGATTGAGCTTAGTGGTTATCTTAGGTTAATTAGGCTTAGAGCATTACAAATGAAATTAGAGTACTCCCAAGTCATATACTTCAATTATACAAATCTTGGGGCATAGGATTTGATAACCTTAACAAGGAGATTGTAAAGCCCTACATTGATTAAATTTGAGACTTGAGTAAGGTCTATAAAATATCAAATTTGATGATTTTGATAACTTGAACTAATCTTTTAGACTAGTAGATTAGGCCTAGCAATTATCTTGGACTAATTAGGCTTTAGGCGTTACAAATATGACCATAAAATAAAAGCACTTGTGGGCATAAAATTATTTTTACAATCACAATCTCAATAATTTATGCAATAATAATTTTTTATAATATTATATAATGGATGTAAAATTATTTCTATAATCAGAATCTCAATAATTTGTACAATAGTAATTTTTTTATAATGTTACGTAATTTGGATCACTTTAGTAAGACTATATTAACCAATAGTAACCATAATAATATACAAAAAATTTAATTTATACAAAAATAAACTTTCATATTATCATATAATTTGGATTACTTTAGTGAAATTAAATTAACTAATAGTAAATATAATATTACACAAATAAAATTTAATGGAATCATAAACATGAACAAAACCTACATTAATACCAAATGTTAGATTTTATTTTTGAAAATAAATCCTTGAATATTTGATATATCATAATTCATAAATATAATTAAATAATTATAACTATTATGGAAAAGTAAAGTAAGTAATTATGTTAATGTTTTCTTATCTTCAAACTATATGTTGAGAAGATATATTTTGTACTATAAGAATTGAAACATTGCATAAATTTAGTAGCAGCACAAAGAAGAACAAATTTTAGCACAAGATTAATACATTGATCTTCCCTTTCCTTACTTTTCTTATTATTCTAATGCTAATATTAGATAATGAGAACTTTTCCTACTTAGCTTATGTTCAACTTGTGGTATTGGTGGTGATGGTGAATGGAGCGAAGGATTAAAAGATTCAAATGATTCAACTTATCAAAAAACACCATGACTCTTCAGCTTTCTCTATTAAATTAAGAGACCTTATTCTATTATTTTAAATAATAAAATTACTCATTTATCTCGTAAGGAAATATAAAAAGTATTCACTAACTTTATTTAATAAACATCAATCCACCTTAATATGAGAATTACATAATCATGGTCATGATTATTTAATAAATTAATGAATAATTCAATAGACTTAATAGTTAGTAATTAATATAATTTAATTACATACTCAATAGAATTTAATCATATACCTAATAAAATTTAACTTTATAATTATTAAGATTTAACTACAATTTTAATATGTAGTATTTATAATAATTAATAGAAATTAAGTCCAATTATGACACTCTTTTTTGTGGCTACCAGTGCTACTAATTCTTACAATTATATTATGTGTGTAATATAAATCAAAATATCAAGTTATATTTGTAAACGTTGTAACACACAAATTATTTAGAATTTTATAAAAAAATTAGTTTACAATAAAAACTTAAAAAATTTACAGAAAAATAAATTTAATGAAGTATAAATGTATATATACTTTTTTTAAACATATATAAATGATAGTAAAAATTTAGAATGATAAAATCAAAATTGATAACAAGTAAATAACAATTTTAGTATAGTAATATTATGTGTGTAATGTAAATATGTGTATATGAATTTTAACATATATATGTTTTTTGAAAAAATAAAATTAGAGTTAGACAAAAATTAGAAAAGTAATTTGTAAATCATGGAAATTTTTTGTTTCAACTAAACACATGCTTCTATAAAATATTTTTATGATACAATATATACAATAAAAAAGTTCATATTTAGCAAAAAGATAGATAAATAAAAAAATTAAAATATAAATTATTCGTAATTAATTACAAAAGAATTATAATCTTACATTTTATATTTTTATATCTATCATTTTCATAAAGTTTATTTTTATTACATAAATATATATTTTTTATTATAAATATATTTTAGAATTTGAAGAAAGACTATAATAATAATTATAATATATCTAAGAGAAAGTATTGAACTTTGTGAGTTAAGGGACTCCAATCCCCTTGGCTCCGCAGTTGGTAAAAATTGGTGAATCTGGATTAGCTCCCGCTTCCCACGAACAGACAAGCAAATTGGGAAGACCTCATAGAGCTTCACTGCGTAGCACCTGTGAGTCGGAACTTAATTAGAAAGCACAAACAGAAGCCGACGTTAGATTACATGTGCTATGCAATCAAACTGGGAAATTAAGAATATATTTGAATATATTTTTTTTTTACATTTTAAAAATTTTTTAAAAAATTTATTTTTAGATTTAAGTAAAACAAATAATAGAAGGTGATCTACATTATAAACAAAAATATTTTATTTAATTATAAAATTAATATTAAAGGTAAGAGAATAAATTAAAAAAATTTTAAAAATAAATTCTAAATAGATTTCGTCTAAAGAACCATACTCAACTGTATAAGATATAATAGAAACCAGATCATCATGGCAAAATCTCAGTCCCCTGATTGTTTTGTTAAAAGATATATTTTTCAGAAATGTGTCATTTGTTTGTGCAAGAATAAAACAATTTTTTGTTATATATATATTACAATAATAAATAATATATGGTATTAAAGAAAATAACTTTTACTTCAATATTGAAGATGCTATTTTTTAAATACTTACCTATTTAATAATAAATTAATAAATCATTTTTATTATTTTAATATTTTACAATTATAAATATTAATAAATAAACCTATTTCTAACACAAGATGTATTCCAACAAAATAAATAAAACTCAAAGAAAATAATATGGATGAATGTGGATCTGTTATCCTTTTGATCATTTTCAATTTCTCTCGTAGAAAGGTACGTACAAAATTTTGCATAAATTTTATTTTATTCTATTTTATTATATATAAAAATAAATTTTTTAACGATGTTTATTTCCCTTTAATATGAAATAAAAATGATAAATAAAAGGAGAGAATCTGAATATACTTTCAGCTCTTTTTTGGCAAAAATACCGGATTACGCGTATTTTATAAACAATTTATCGTTTTACCGTAATTTGGAAACATATTACCAAAATACGCAGGGCGCCATTCAAAATGGCGTCTGAAGGCTTTGGAAGCGTCATTTACAATGGCGTCCTCCCCTTGGAGGCGCCTTTTGAAGTGGCGCCCCCCAGGCGGGAGGCGCCATTCAAACTGGCGCCCTCCGTAAGGGGAAGGCGCCATTTCAAAAGGCGCCCTAGGCGCCATTTTTTTGAAATTCGAATTGGGAGTCGCCATTTCATCAGGTGCCTCCCCCCTATTTATACACCCCCGCCCCTCCTCCCTCCTCCCTCCTCCTTCCTCCCTCCTCACTCCACAACTCCGAAATCCTTTCGCAGCCGCTCTGCTTCTCTTCTTTCTTCGTAAAACTTGCAGCCACTTTCCGCAATTCTTCATATTTTATATTCCTTTGTTCATAAATTATCATCTGTTCTTTCTTTTGTGCATTTCATTCGGAAGCATTTTCTGCTTTGGAGCAAATTTGATCCCAGTCAATTCTTGCTTGGTTAGTATATTTATAATTTTTATTTTTATGTTATATTTTTTTTAAATTAATTATTATGATTTATGACATGAAATGATGATTTAGGATTTAGAAAGAATTTTTTGTTATAATTTATAAATTTTATTTGTTTAAATTTTGATAATTTTTGTATTTATATTATAATATTTATTTTATATTGATTATTATGATTTATGATGTGAAATGATGATTTAGGATTTAAAAAATATTTGTACAAATTTATATGATATGTGATAGTTTATATTTTTTACTGGTTAGTATTTTTATAATTTCTGTATGTATATTATAATTTGTATTTCATGTTGATTATTATGATTTATGATGAAAAATAATGATCTAAGATTTAGAAAAAATTTATATAAATTTATGTGATCTGTGATAGTTTGTGATTTTTACTGGTTAGTATTTGTATATTTTTTACATTTATATTATAATTTTTATTTTATGTTGATTATTATGACTTATAATGTGAAATAATGATCTATGATTTAGAAAAAATTGAAGCTTTAACATATTATATTTTTTAGAAAACTAACATGTTATTAACAATATTTTTTTTACAATCATTAATTATATTTTTTAATTTATTACAATATTTTAAGTGAATTGAAGCTTTAATATACATTTTTTTAACAAAAATAAATAATTTCATATTATAATCTATAGAAAAAAAGTTAGTGATTGAATTAAATATTTTTTATATAAATATCTTTAAATTTTTGTTGATGAAAATTTTTAAATATTATATTTTAAATTTAAAATACATCAACTAAAAGTTCTCAGAGGGTTTACAGTTCATACATAATTTATTCTTCATTTCATGTACCTTGTTGAATTTTTTCTTCTTTATTTCTTCAATCATTCTATTAAAAGTTGAAATGGAATATATTGAATAATATTAATATAATATAATATCATATTTTTGACATAAAATTATTTTTAATGATCAAATATCTTTTTTTGAAAAATTCATGTTATGAAAAACGCTAATTGAAATAACTAACTATATATTTTAGTTTTAATGATATGAGTTAAGAATAAAAATTAATTATTTTTTAAAATTTATTAATATTTTCTTGATATAAAAATTCGAACACTATATTTTAAATTGAATATACATTAATAAAATTTTATATATATATTATTATTTTTATTCCTTTAATATATTATCTTACAAAATATATTTAATTTAGCATAATTTTTACATAATTTTTTAATTAATACAATAATATCTAATAACTTTTACTTAGAGATTAAAGTTATTAAATTATCTAACAAATTTTTCTTTCATGCAGAGGCTTTTTTCTATCTGCTTTTCCGAATACTTACCGGTTAGTATTTTTAGAAATTTTATGCTTATATTATAATTTTTATTAGTCATAGTGAAAATATTTTTTATATTGGTAGAGAAATTTATTTAGAATGTTATGATATTAATAATATAAATTTATTTATTTTATATCGATTGTTGTGATTTGTGATGTGAAATTATGATTTAAGATGTGAAGTTATGATTTATGAAAATTTTGTAGGAATTTATATGTAATGTGATAGGTTGTACTATTAAAAGAATAACAAACAAGATAAAGAAGAATGTCCTAATATAGGTCTTACGACCTAGGTGAAAGTTATATTTAGAGAATTTTTTCATGTGAAATCTTAATATATCATAAGAGAGGTACTAAAAAAGATTCTAGGAAATGTGAATGTAACCAAAAGCCTTAAAAAATAGGAATTGTTATTGAAAATTTGTACTATTTTGCATTTAAATAGTAAATATTATAAATGGAAGAATAGTAAATGTACTTGAAAAAATTATACTATACATAGGTTTATTTAGGAAGAATTAAAATATATATGGAGGTATTGACAATAATAATGTAAACATAATTTTGGTTGCTATTTGGTAGTAGGTGTGAATGGAGAAAAAAGTCGTAAAAATAAAAAAGATAGTGTATTAAAAACGTTAACTAATTTAATTAGTATAATTTGTGCAAAATCACTAAGAAGTGCTTAATTGAAAGAGATAAACTAAACCATAGATAAGATTATATAGTCAAATTTTATATTAGTTTTGGAAAAGAAATAACATTTGCTTGGCCGAAAAAATAATCTTATTATTACGTAGAATTAATAGAATACCTTACAAAATAGTAATACATCCCGTTCATTTTTAATTATAGTATTAAATACTAGTACACTCATTTACGAGAATAAAATTTATATATGAGACTATCTGTCAGTTGTGGGGGTGCAGTGAGTATTGTGCAGCTAAAAGTAAGAAGATGAAGAAAAATTTAATTGCCTTTATATATTCAAATGGTACAATTATTGAAGGATCAATGGGGGTAATGTACGATGGACCTCCCCCAAAGGCATTGAAATTAAGAGGATGCAGCACTATGGATGTTTTGCGGGAGAGAATTCATGCCCGACTGAAGCTTCACGAAGATCAAGATGTGGGGAAGATTGTTTACAGGTTTCCACAGCATCAAACAGAGGCTCAATACATGGCATACGAATTGGACGATGATGAAGACTTGGCATGTGCCATAGCAAGCTACGAACAGCATCCGACGATGACAACAATGGAGTTGTACGCGGAGGTGATCACATCTGAACTGCACGCTGCCAATCTGGGTTCACAAGAAAGATTTCCAACAAGTAGATCACCCATGGTTCCAACGGCTAATGTCAATACTAGTTGTTCGATGGTGCGGGAAGGCCTTCCTTACACGGGTGGAATCGAGTTCCACATTTCTGATAGTTATACTCCTGCATTGGACTCATCTGTTGCCGGTGTTTTTTCGAGAAATATATCACATACCATGATGGGTTCAACAAGTGCCTTACCGGTCGTAGAGGAAGCATCCGCTGATCCCATATTGATGGATGCCCACCTTGAGTCTAGTTTTGAAGACAATGAGGTGTCTTGCAGCAGCGATGATGATCGTGACACTGATGACGAAGAACGCGCCACTACACATGGAGACAGTGTTGCAACGCGGCAGGTGAGGAGTGACAATGCTGCACAGACATCATGTGGTGTCCCTCAAGCTGTTGTCTTCTCTCACATTGATTGGGATGCCATACGGAATCCAAATGAATTTCCGAAAATAATGAAACCAAGCTATGATTACGACATGGAGGACTTACAGGTTGGGCAAGAGTTCGATTGCAAGGAGGCTTTAATTGCTGCAACCAAGCATTACCACATCAGAAGGCACCACAGTTATTATGTCGAGGAGTTAGATACCAGAAGATTAAGCATGAAGTGTGTTAATTACGGGGACCAATGCAATTTCCACCTCAGAGCGACGAAACTGAAGAATTGTAATGCTTGGACAATAACTAGATTTTCAAGGCCTCACACATGTATTAACGCCAGTTTGACACAGGATCACAAGTCTCTGGACTCCGAGTATATCAGTTCCTTGATACTGGAGATGATTAAAGTGAAACAAGATGTTCCAATCTCGTTTATACAAGAAAGGGTGGAAGGCATGTACGGGTTTAAGATTTCGTACAGGAAAGCATGGAAGGCGAAACAAAAGGCAATTGTCAAGGTGTACGGTGCTTGGGATAAATCGTATGAAGTGCTTCCTAAATGGTTAGACATTCTAGGCTACTGTGACCAGGCACTGTTCAAGTTGGAGTCACAAGAATTCGTCACAGCTGACAACCGTGTTGATCCGCAGAAATATGTTTTCAACCGAGTTTTCTGGGCTTTCAAGCCATGCATTGCTGCATTTTCCTACTGCAAGCAATTCATACAAGTTGATGGAATGCAAATGTATGGCAAGTTCAGGGGCGTGCTACTGATTGCTGCGACCCAGGATGGTAACAAATGCCCTGTTTCTCTTGCCTTTGCCATTGTTGACAGGGAAAACTATGAAAACTGGAGTTGGTTCTTGGCATTACTGCGGGTAAATGTTATGAACAAGCAAGGAATATGCTTGATATCAGATCGACACTGAGTTATAAAAAATGCTGTAGCCACTGAAGGTCTGGGATGGCAGCCTCCTAATGCTTTTCATCGGTACTGTATCAGACATATTGCCAGCAACGTTCACAAGAAGTGCAGGGATGACAATGTGAGGAAAGTTATCCTTAAGATTGGTATGCGTTATAACATAATTTCTTTGTTGAACCTTTCATCTATAAATTTGTGTATCTGGTAGTTCAACCCGGTTAACCTATTTATCTCCTTATGTTCAGCGTATGAGCCCAGTTGGGAAAAGGCCATGGAGAGATTGGAGAACTTTAGCAAAGTCAACGAGGAGATCCACAAGAAGTTGACCGCTATTCTGATGGAGAAGTGGACGCTTGCTTATGATGAAGGCAGAAGATATAGTCATATGATGACTAATATTGTAGAGTGCATCAATAGCCTCTTCAAAGGATTAAGAAAGCTACCAATCACAGGTCTTGTTCAACAAACATACTACAGATGTGTCAAGTACTTTATGGAAAGGGCAAAAGAAGCACATGCTGAACTATAACAAGGTCACATATACGCAAGCAGATTCAGACAGGAGCTTGCGACTATCCAGTCACGTGCTTCTTCTTACCACGTTCGTGCTTATAATAGACAAGGAACTAGGTTTGAAGTGGTAGAGGGTCCTGATATGGCAAGGGGGTCATGTGGAAAGGTCATCCAAGTATTATTAGACAACGGGCATTGTGAATATAGACAATTCCAAGCATATAGGTACCCTTGCGCTCATATTATTGCTGCTTGTGCCTCAATCAACATATCGTGGGAACCATATGTCGATGCTGTGTACAAGCTTGACACACTACTCAATTGCTACAAATTTGAGTGGTGGCCTATCGGGGAGTGGTCGCAATGGAATAACTTACCACCATTTCCTGTCCTAGTTCCAAACTATGAAAGATTACGTGCAAGGGGACAACCAAAGTCGATCCGGATTAGAAATAAGATGGATTGGCCTCAAGAAAGCGATGTAAAACGAAAATACGGTCGTTGTAAGATGGAATGACATAATCGTAGGCGCTGCCCACTGCTACATGGGGAGGAAGGCCCTTCTACACCTTAATTTTTATTATTTACTTTCGCATATATGTTATAGAGTATGTTACCTAATATCATAAGTGTAACGGTCGCACACTGTAATTTTTTTATGGTTGTAAAATTGCACGTCATTATGTATATATATGTTACCCCATTACTAGTAATGTGAACCGACCATTAGTTAATCGTCCAAGTGTATACAACTTGGTTTAAATACTAAAATATAAAAATTTTATCAACTTTTTTTCGCTTTACCGTGGTTTCGAAAATATTCACCAGACGCCTTTCAACATGGCGCCTTTGCTGCACCTAGCCCGCTGGGGGGAAAGGGGCTGGGAGGCGTCATTCCACTTGGCGCCTATTTCATTTGGTGCCTCCCCCAATCCATTTCGCATTTTATAATATTTAATATTTAATTAATTAAATTTTATAAATTTATATATGGAATAAATACATAATTTTTAGGTTATTAATTATTTATACGAAAATTATAAATTTTAAAATATAATTAATTATATTTTATGATATTATTTATATATATTATAATTTAAATTTAAGATATATTATTTGTACTTAAATTACACAAGTCTGTTAAGTTAGTGTGTGTTTAAATTTCATTCTAATACAATGCTTGTCGTGGCAGATGGCATCCACATCCCAATGCGTTGATCCTGGACCACGGGATCCTTCACTGCTGACGGCTCAGGCCTCACACATATCCCAGTCGATTTGGGCTGGCCATGTATGGAAATAGTTAGATCTTAATTAATCCGAGTATAAACCGTTCCGAATTGTCAGACATGATAATTGGTGATTTTTTTCCTTTCGCAGCCTGGCCGTGTGCTCAGGATTCGACGAGCTCATCACTACCATCACCAGCAGCCGCTAGAGTTGATTGTCCCCTTTTTACGAGAGGCAGGCTTTTACGGCTTGGCGATGTGCGAGTTTGTGTCGATCGACCATCAGTTGATCAGTGCTCTTGTAGAGAGATGGAGGCCGGAGACATACACCTTTCACATGCCGCAGGGAGAGACGACTATTACCCTGCAGGATGTTGCTTTTCAGCTTGGCCTACCCATTGACGGCCGAGTAGTGACGGGGCCCACTGTGTGGGGATGGGGAGCCTTGATAGAGGAGTATTTGGGACTCTAGTTACCGGTGGATGAGAATGTCATCCAAAAGGGGCGATTAAGGATGAGTT
Organism: Sindora glabra; assembly: GCA_020226215.1. Taxonomy (NCBI): domain Eukaryota; kingdom Viridiplantae; phylum Streptophyta; class Magnoliopsida; order Fabales; family Fabaceae; genus Sindora; species Sindora glabra. The sequence goes on from CM035231.1 coordinate 65,605,283, forward strand.
GGTTGGAGAGGCATTTCACTCATCTTCCAGCTGATGCGGATGAGGTGATAGTACAGAGATTCGCCCAAGCTTACATTTTACGTCTCATTGGTGGGACGTTATTTCCAGACCATTCCGGCACATATGTCCACTTCATGCACTTACCCTTGATCGGACACTTACATGAGGCTGAGACGTACAGTTGGGGATCTGCTTGCCTGGCCTATCTGTACAGAGAGCTCTACAAGGCCACCGCTCCGGATTACAGGGAGATAGGAGGTTGTTGCCTACTACTGCAGCTCTGGGCTTGGGATAGATTTCCCACTATCGCTTCCGCGATAGCTGTTTTAAACATACCAGAGGGGGACGTAGGGATTGGCCCCTTAGCACGCAGGTTAGAAAATTTTTCAACTTTCACTTATAATTAAGTTTACTAAGAAGTTGTTTAACTTTGTTATTGTACTTAACAGGTGGCACTATTAGAAGACGTTCCAGGATAGTCCGGCACACAACCTACCCCATTACAGATACGTGCTGGACCGTCTTCAACTTGACCAGGTATGTAGGGGATAATGGATTTCTTTATTTCAGGGCTTTGTCCATTCCATTAGCGTATTTAAATGATAACCTAAATTTGCAACTTCAGATCGCCTGGATCCCGTACACTGAGGAAGTCACTGCATCATTGCCTCAGTATTGCTTTGACGGGAGTGACACGTGGACAACAGTGGTGCTGCTCATTCACTTTCAGATTGTCGAGTGGCACCAGCCTGATAAGGTTATGCGGCAGTTTGGACTACGCCAGGCTATTCTAGAGCTACCAAAACAAGTGGCGGAGGTCCATTGCCTTCACTTGTCCGGTCGGCATGATGAGGAGTGGCACATCCGCCATCAGCCGTATATTGCATTCTGGGATATCCGGTGAGACTTGTGCGTTACCGCCGAGTCGACGACACGCCTAGTTCTGGGACCACGATCTGATTACATGACATGATACAGACGGGTTACCAGGCGATGTATTACACCCGTTGGGGGAGCGCTAAACCTTGTGGTAATATTGCGTGCTAGTTTTTTATATCTGATTTTCTTTAAATGCATCAATATTATAACTAACTTTAATGTCAAAAATTTGCACAGGTAGATGAGGTTTCCACACTACAGGACTTCACTACCCCTGAGGGGCAGGCTGTGTTCACCTTCGATGCGCTTAGATCAGGGACGGAGTCCATCCTTCATGCGATTCAAGAGGTTGATCATGTGATCCTTGACTCATATGCAGAGCCAGCTCCCCAGGCCCATCATATCCCAGACCCTGCGGAGGGTGATCATGATCAGCCTCGCTCTCGCCGATGACGTCGCACTGCTCCACGACATACATCGCAAGCTGATGTTCCGTCCGCTTCGATAGTGTAGCAGATTCCACCTTCGACTGCCCAGTAGACCATGACGATGATGCCTGATGTTACTGCCTCATCTCATGTGTACCCTATTGCACCTGATGATCTTTCATCCTTCATCATGTTTCCGGCTGCATTATATGGGCCGTCGTCATCCCAGATGTACCAGTTTCCTCCTAGTATTCCATCCTCATTCCAGACATTTCCACACATACCAGGAGTTTCATCTTCATTCTATGCCTTTCCTTCCGATGATGCAGGTCCATCGCAGCCATATCGTCCTGCATTTGATTGGCATACCCAGGATCAGGGATTAGCACATGGTGGCATGATGACAGACGACTCAAAGCTTGTACATAGAGGTAGAGGTGGAGGCAGAGTGGGAGCTAGGGGCAAAGGCAGAGCGGGACTTGGAGGTAGAGGAGACACAGACACCAGGGATGTGACTCCCGAGCCTGCGTAGAGGGTTAGTAGATACGGCCGCCACATTACCGATCCTGGATGTGGAACTGGACATCACTTACGTAGACATTAGCTTTCTTTTCTATGTTTATTGTATATTTATGTACATTTATCTTACTACTTTATTGCTAAACATCAACATTTAGGATGATTTTACTACTTTATTGCCAAACATCAACATTTACGATGATTTTAATTAATACGACATTTTTACTTGCTTGCGTATTAACAATTATAAATAATAATAAACTTCAAAATCATTGCAATATTTAATTTTTTTAAAAAAATGATGATAAGGACATCTCTCAAATATAATAACTAACATTATTAATTATCATACTTTCACAACTGTTATAATTATCTACTCTTTTTTTATTTACCATGTGAAAATAAAAAAAATTAAATTAATTTAATAACTTTTATATTCATAATGTGAAATAAATATTTATTTTGTAATTAAATTTTTTTCTCATTATTTATTTAAATATCAAAAAATTAATAATATTAATTATAATATTTGAAGGATAAATAACCATCATCCTTGTTAATGACATTAAATGTTGTGTTTATTCAATACGTTCTGAATCGAGTTCACTAAACATTTAAGAATAAAAATACATAGTACAATTGTCAACGTAGATGGGGATGTTGCCCATGTACAGTATCAAAATTCAAGTCTCTTGGATTCACAGTCGACATGGTCACCGGCTAATTAACTTAGAAATGAGGAGCGAGGGTGCCGTAGGCTAAAGGTACCATATCGCCAGCCATCCCATCCCTTCCCTTGAGCGCCAACGACGCCATTTCGTCTACTGTACCTCTACATGCCATTTGGCGTCTTTCCATTGTTGTGCGTATCTTCTGTGCTTATTTCGATAAAATATTTCAAAGGAATGATAAAACGAATAATAGTTTCTTAAAAAATAATTAATCAGTACTTTTCCCTCTCATTGCTAAAATAGTTTCTTAAAAAATGAATTATAGTTTTTTTAAAATTTTCAGCTATCTTCAACCTCGTCATTTTGCATTTACTTTGTTACAAAAAAAATAATTTTATTGAAATAAATATAAAGTGACAAGAATATTATTGGAATAAATACAAAATAAGAAAAACATATTTATTTCGTTATATTTCTTTTCATTTTTAACAATCTTCAAGTTCGTAAATAAAGAATATTATTGAATAATTCAATAAATTTACTTATGTGTAATAACATATTAAATAAATACTTGTAATAATATAATTCTAAATGTTGAAAGTTTATAATTTCGAAAATTGATAAATATTAAATGTCATTGGATCATATTTTGAGAGGCATTAATATAAATTACGTAATTATTCTTTATTGATCCTATATTTTTAAGATAATATTTAATTATTTACTAAATATTTATTATTTTTATTTATTATATTATTATCATTTACTCCTTTCTTATTTAATTTCTATAATAAATTTATATATTAGATATCAAAGTGGAGTTAACATATTTTTATATGACATCAAATATAATTATAAAATGAGTAATTTATTTTCAAAAATTTATTTTGAGCCACAATTATATGTTATTTATTTTTAAAATTTTAATTTTCAAATGATATCAAAATTAATTATTTTTGAAAGGAAAATTTGAAAAAAATGGGACCGAGGGCGCCACCTTGAATGGCGCCCTCAAAGGTTGCCAGAGGCGCCATCCTGGATGGCGCCCCCCCACATGGCACCTTCCCCCTCCGTATGTATTTTGGTAATAAGTTTCGAAAGGACGGTAAAACGAAAATAAGTTTCATAAAAAATGTTAAAATGGTATTTTATCCCTCTTTTTCCCAACATTATTAAGCCAATGGCAAATCATAAATTTCCAGCACGAACATGAACAATCAAATAGGTCTAGGCTTTAACTGGAACGAGAAAGGACACATGTTGATGAGGCAGCTTTAAACTCGTTTGGGCTTGTCGTCCAATCCCGGAATCTTAGGTCTCTTTGTTTTTTACTTTTCATAAAAAAAATATTTTTTATTTTTGAAAATAAAAGAACTTATTTGTTAATTTATTTTCAAAAATTGTTCACTAAATATGAACTTAAAAATAAAAAAATAAATTTTTTTTAATTATTTTCTAAACTTATTTTTTATTATGAATGTCAGTTTTATAATTAAATGAAATATTTTTTTATTTACGATATCAACCATTCTCTAATCTTAATTTTCTTTCGATTTAAAAATAATTTTTTTAAAAAAATTAATTTTTTTTAAAAATATAAAAATAAAAATATATCCAAACATATTTTATATTTCTAAAAAAGAGTACATTCTCGAGAGTATAAGTTATGAAAATTTAATTAATAAGAATATAATATTTCTATTTTGATTTACTATAAATTTCATTGTAAACATTCTATTAAATTCTCATATATATATATATATATATATATATATATATATATATATATATATATATATATATATATTTGATTCATATTTGATATTTTTAAAAATTTTGAGATTATTATAAATATACCTTTATCAAGTTTTTTTTAAAATATAATATAATAAATTATATTTTTATTTCAAAATTACATAGATATTTAAAATTTTTTAATACATAATAAATTAAATCTTAATATTTAACATCTAAAAAATTATTGAAATATATAAAAATATTTTATACTTTATTATATTTTAACAATTAATATATTCTTTATTTAGAATAGAATTTTATTCTTTATTATATTATATTTTTTATAAAATATAATATAATAAATTATATTTTATTTAAAATTACATAGATATTTAAAATTTTTTAATACATAATAAATTAAATCTTAATATTTAACATCTAAAAAATTATTGAAATATATAAAAATATTTTATACTTTATTATATTTTAATATTTAATGTATTATATTTTAACAATTAATATATTCTTTATTTAGAATAGAATTTAATTGCTACCTTTAGTAGCAATTAGATACTATAATTTTACTTAGAAATAAGTTATATATAAACTAGTTGTTTATTCATTGTTTTGCACTTTTTACTTTTACAAGGCATATTTATTATTAATTACATTATCATTATTAGATCAATTTTCAAAATAAAGTGAGTATAATTTATTTAAGTTATTATTATATTATTAAATATATTTGACATTTCTTTTTTTACAAAATTATAAATTTTTACCGTTAAATTATTTCCATAGTTATATTTCATAATGGTACTATATTTTACATTGTAGTTTTTTCTCTATTATAAAAATATTGGTATTTTATATTTTTATATATAAATATGCCTTTTTTTAAAGAAATTTCAAGCTTATTGAATTATTCTTCAAAGAAAGAAATCATATGTATATATAAATATATTAAAACAATCTTTTAAACATTAGAAATAATAATAAAAAAGGAATTACAATTAAAAAATTAATGTCATTGTATTTTTTAATAATAATAATATTTTAAAAATAAAGTGATAATTATTTTTTAGTTTAAATTAAAAATTATTTGATAAAATAATAAATAAAAGAGAGAATTAAATGTAAAGATAATTTTATCCTTTTATTTTAGTATCAAAATTCTCATTTCATTGAAATCTAAGATACTCACCTCTTTCAACGAGAATATTTTGGAGGAAAGTTGAGTAAAAAATATTTCTAAAAATGTGATATTCTCATTTTTTTTAAATAAAGCTTTTAATTAAATATAAAAATATAATATTACCTTAAAATATTTTCAGAAATATTAAAAATATTCTATGAACTAAATACCCTTGTAGGCTTAAATGTGGTTGGAATCCAAATAATGCCCTCTTATTGTGCGATATCTACATTATAGTGTATACTTTGTATTTGTATAAAATATTATTCAATTTAAGGATTATAATAAAATGATGTTAATAATTATTTTATCTTATTTACATGATTGATTGTGTTGAGGCTATCAAACTAATAGCAAATAAAATCATAAAGTAATAAATTGGTTGTGAAAAAATTAAATAGTAGGATGGAATATTGAATTTAAACTTAAATGAATTAATAGATATATAAAACAAGTCTCAATTTGCGAGTTTCAACTAACTAAGTTACTTAAAATTTGATTATTTTTTTGTAGGCTTATACAAATCAATCCACACGAATTAGTCTATGGACTAAATCATAGACACAAATTGAATTGAATGATTTAAAATTTGATTAATTTTTTTTCATGATGTAAACCAGTCTAATCTAATTCGATTTGTCCACTTTACATCCTTATAAATTGGATTAATTATTTTTTATCAACATGTTAATCACACTCTTTTTAAATCAAATAGACCAAAGTCCAAAAATATAAAAGAAAATTAAAATAGAATAATACATCTAAATTATATAAGCCTTTACGATATCAGCTAAAAAAAGATTAAGAATCGATCCATACAAATTGGTTCATTGACTAAATTATAAACACAAATCAAACTAAACTATTTAAAATTTGGTAAAAAAATTTTCACAAGGTTAGAGAGATTTATCTAATCTAATATATTCTATCTACTCTACATCCCTATAAATATAGATTGATTTTTTTATCAACATATTATTCACACTCTTTTTAAATCAAATGGACCAAATCCCAAAAATATAAGAGAAAATTAAGATAAGTTGCCATGATATAAGCTGAAAGAAGACTACGTAAATAATTAGTGTCTGAATATTAGTTTACGTGTAAGGGTAATTATGATCTTAAAGTTTTGAGAATTTTGGTGATCTATGCTTTAATCGAATATTCTAATAGAGGGCTCACGACAAGGGAAATTGATATGCAAAAATTTAAACAAAGGATAGGAATGTAGGCTTTTAAAAATTGAATGGAAGGGGAGTGTATTTGGCCAAATTTTAGGATAGGTTATTGTAATTTACCTTAATTTTTATAAATGCATATTTTAAAAAAAATGTGAATTTGGCATTATTATTTTTTGCATCAAAATTGTCCTATTTCTACACTTGTTCCTATACTTAGAGTGCACAATTCTACGAGCCTCCCTATTTATTAAAGGTGTGTGATCATCTTTTTAGAAAACGTTTAATATATGAAAATAAGAGCAAGGGAAATAGCACTAACGAGTGAAATTTACTTTCTTCATTGATGCCTACTATTAAAGTGAATAAGACATTACTAATTTGGTCGGATTTAGATCTTTATTTTTTCTCTTTTTTTTTCATTTTTGAAGAAATAAAGAATACAATTTTTATTTTGAACTATAATATTTTTTATTAAAATTCATAATTTTAAAATAATTATATATTTATCTCTTTTCGGAACTCATCCATATATTTTTAAGGAAATACACTCATTTCCAAATTTGATTTAGTCATTTTTTAACCAATTAAGTGTCATTTTGTAACCTACTAAACTAAACTACAAAATTTGTATTTTTATCTCTCTTGATTATGTTTGACAAAATTATCTTGAATTCTTCGAGGTTACCTGAAGTATCATAATTATTATCTCTTTACATATTTAAAATTATATTTTAACTTTTTAAATTCTAAAATAAAAAAGAAACTTTAACATGTTTTGAGTAAATGCAAGAGATTAGTATAAGTTTGGAGACGAATAATGGAATTTTTGTTATACTAAAAAAAAATGCATATAATTTTACAAAAGAAATCTAAAATTTGATCCTTAAAAAAAAAGTAAATTTAGATAAATTTTTTTAAATATTTGTCATAAACTTCTCCATAGATTTTAATATTTGTATTAATAATTTTATTATAAATATAAAATTACTAATTATTATTATACTTATTAAATTAAAATTACTAATAATTAATAGAATAATTAATACTTTTTATCGTAATTTGAACGAAGAATTTTTCAATAAATACATAAAAAATTTACCTAATTTTTCTCAGAAAAATTGATACTATTGACGAAAATTGGATCATTAAAAAAAATTGATATTATTGACGAGGCTGATGCTATTTACTTCTTATGTTGCACACTCTGTAATGGGGATTTTTTTTGGTGAATTTGAAAACTGATTGCTTCAAATAAGATGCCACTGTTTACGAATTCCTTCATTTTCATCACACCTTGCCAAACCTAAAAACCCTTCTCAACTTGGCTTTCTTCTCCATTTCAGTTCCTTTCACTCTTCAATACAGAACTCTCGTCCTTCCTTCTTCTCCCTCCCCCATGGAAGACGACGATGAGTTCGGAGATTTATACACCGACGTTCTCCGTCCCTTTGCTTCCTCCTCTTCCTCTGCGCCGCAAGCCCAGCCCTCTTCCGCTGCACCCCAATCTCCCTCCCGTCCGATCGATCTCAACTTCGACACCCATGACGATGAGACCATAAACGGAGCTACCCACCCTAATTCAGCTGTTCCTCAACATTCAATTGATCAAACCAAAGTTCCCAGCCACCGGGATGCCGTTCAGGAGTTTCCCCCCGCCACCGCAGCGCTCAATTTGAATGTGAGGAATGAGCAACGAGCTGGGAAAGAAGAGGAATCGGCTGAAGCGGGTAGGTTTACTCGACTTGGGGTTGTCGAATTGACAGATCGGTCTTTGCAAGATTTGAACCGTGGTAAGGAATCTGCTATTGACGACGCTCGTAACGAAGTTGGCGTGAAACCTGTTGATTTCTTGGATAAAGATGTGAAATTTGATATCGAGGAAGATGGAAATGGAATTGAAGATGTGGATTCGGAGCCAATTATACCGGGGCTATCGACTGATGCTGGCGGCGGAGATGGTGGCGGTAGCGTATTGGTTGCTGCAACAGGTGCCGAAGCTTCACGAAAGGTTGATGAGAGCGGTGACAGAGGTGAGGGCGATGATTGGGATAGTGACAGCGATGATGATCTCCAGATAGTGTTAAATGACAACAACCATATGGCCATGGAAAGAGGTGGAATGGTGGATGGTGATGATGATGACGAGGATGAAGATGGTTTGGTTATTGTGGCAGATGGCGACCCGAACCAGGCTGCAGAAGAACAAGACTGGGGCGAGGATACAACTCAACCTGCGGATGGTGAGAGAAAGGATACAGGAGAGTCAGCCAAAGCCACTGGTGGCATGGCAGTGGCACCAAAAGTTGGGTATAGCAATCATGGTTATCATCCATTTCATTCGCAGTTTAAGGTCAGTGTCTTATGTTGCTTAAAAGGCAATCACTTGTATGTGGGGTTTTATGTTTCCCCCTCTTGTTATAGTATGAACTCTGAAAAACTTGAGTGTAACTGTTCTGTATTGTAATAGTACAATTTCATTAAGAAGGCTATTTGTTGGTGAAATAAAAAAAAAATGATTTCTATTTAATATAAGCACTATATTTCTATTGTACGCTTATGTCGAGAAAGATGTAAAAACCTAAATGCAAGCGGGAAAGGCGTCTTGTATAAAATTGATAATGATGCACTAATAAAAACTGGGCGGCTCTCTTTTTGATTCACAGGAAAATGTGAAAGCTTCCAGCTAGCCTATATCGGCTTCTTTCCCATTGTCAAAAGATTTCTGGATCTGTTTTCACTCGTTAAAATTTATTCCCAAGGAACACAGATGAAAATGATTTAGCTCGTTTTTCCACATTCCTGAATAAATACTCTTTCTACTTGAGTCCTCAGTATTTTTACGGCGGCTTGGGTTGAAGGTGCAGAGAGCCAAGTGAAAATTTTGTTATAATACAGTATATATGTCGCCATGATAAAGTCATATGCAGCATGGTAGATGATATTAAAGGAAGGGATGTAGTGGAAATGATATCTACCTCACAACCAAACCCCAAATAATAATAATAATAATAAAATAAAATAAAACAAAAGAAGGAAAGAAAGGAGTTTTACAATGCAATCATGAAACATGATTGTTCCTGATACGGTTCTTTGGGGGCATCACGGAATGGAAATGCAATAGTAGATAGATTTCTCCTCTTTTCAGTAATGAGATCAAATTTATTATATTTATCCAGTGAGTTTTGTTTTGAATCCATTGATTAACTTATCATATGAATGCACATATAGTGGTATGAAGCATTTTGGGGGATCAATTTATCTGGTATACAATGAGTATATTTTCTACTCTGGGATGAATTAGATTAGATTATCTGATACTTTGTATCAGTTTTCACCTTAGCAAAAACTATGCAGATTGGGCATGAAACTTATCCAAATTGATGATTGTAAAAGAAAAAATAAATTACAGTAAGCTCGTGTGTTGTCCATGCCATGGCAATTGATAGAGGAAGATATAATTAAATCTAATTGCCAAGCTTTTTCTTTTTATCTATTTTAAATAATTTATGATGTATTCAGAGTGAAAATGGATAATTAAAAGGGAGACGTCCACATTCAATTGTTGATAGCACTTTAACAATTGTGTGGAGTGAATAGAAAATATGGATTTGTAAGTACATGTGTCTGGTTCTCAAGCAAATGTGTCTTATCAGTCATATCTATGCTGTTTTAGCTCTGCTCATTAGATTATACTTTGTACTACTGGAGAAACTGATAATTAGATGATTTTGGGTTCATTTTTCTCCTGAATTATAATCGTCAGACTATATACAATGGGTGATATCAATATATCATCTACCATTGCAGTTTTCACTTCTGGATGGTTTTCAAACCATTGCAATTCCCACGGCTGCTGTACCTCCTTGGTAGTGGAAAAATTATTTGACAAAATTGAAAAGTTGATTTCTTTATTCCGTTGTTGACTGAATTCATTTAGCTAGCTATTTCCTGTTGTGAGGCCTTGCAAAAGATAGTATATTTATATGCATTTGTGTGAACCTTGAGTCCAATATGGCATTTCCTTCATAATTTTGTTCATATGCTCAGTTAACCTGGTGTGGTGCTGCAGAAGTGCTGTATTTTCTTCTTTGATTCTCTGCTGATAATAAGTTTAATTTCGAAGCTTTAGTCTTAGTGAAGAGAAAATACTCTAGATGTGTTTATTTCCTGATGGCTAGAGTCTCTTTAGAACATGATTTCTTTTTTCTCCCCCCAATATAAATGCTATAAGTTACTCTTTAACAAAATAAAGAGATCTAACAATTGTTTTCTACTGCGTTGTAGTATGTCCGACCTGGTGCAGCACCGTTGCCTGGAGGAACTACTACTCCTGGAGGACCTCCCAGTCAGATTCGTCCAGTTACTAATATGGGCCCTATGGCTGGTCGTGGCAGAGGAGATTGGAGACCATCTGGGATCAAAGGTGGTCCAGTTATGCAAAAAGGTTTTCATTCAGGTCCAGGAATGCCTGGTTGGGGCAACAGTGCAGCTGGACGAGGTTTTGGTGGTGGATTGGAATTTACACTTCCTTCACACAAGTAATTTTTAGTTGGCTGAATGTTGTGCTGATTACTTGCATGAATTGCACCATGTTTTATGCAATTGTAATCAACTTTCTTATCTGGAGGGCTTTTCTTTGAGTGGTTGAATAGCACTTCAATTGTGGGGATAATATTTAGAATCCTAAAAACATGATTGTGGGTCTGTTTATATTTCCTCTGATCTCAATGAATGTGTATAACTTGAAAGTAATTGTGGTTTAGAGCCTAATCTGCATATATGGTGAGTCAACAAGCTGTGTAATTGATAATTACACCTGAGAAAAATTGTGAGGCCATCATGTGCATCAAGGTCATCAAGTTTTTGTTTCAAATGTTGTCCTGCTCATTCTTACAGTTCATGAAGGTGGCGGTTTGCTTGCTATTGGTTCAACACTTTACTTTTTGATATATACCCTGCTGATAATCAGAAGTTATCACTTCCTAGTGTTTTTATTTGCATCTCAAAATCTTAAACGGGGAAAAATCTCTGGTGTGAGATTCTTCATCACTATATCCATTTGTTACTTTTAATTTCTGTTTCAGTATACATCACTATGTGAATGAACTAAATTTCAGCTATGTCACCTGCTAGTGCTTATTTAGCTTTGCAATTTTTTTTCAGGACTATATTTGATGTTGATATTGATAGTTTTGAGGAGAAACCCTGGACCTTCCCTGGCATTGATGCATCGGATTTCTTCAACTTTGGCTTGAATGAGGAAGGCTGGAAAGATTATTGCAAACAGCTGGTAAAATTTTTTACGACTTTTTGTTCTCTGAAATTTAGTATAGACTTAGAAAATTCTTGTTGGTTTGACTTTGTAGGAGCAGCTACGCCTGGAGTCTACAATGCAAAGTAAGATCCGTGTTTATGAGAGTGGCCGAGCAGAGCAAGTAAGAGATGCTGGTGTATCTTAGAAAGTAGAGAGTATTTTTTTCCTTAAATTTGTTCTGCTGTATTTTGGTCCACCCCTTTTTCTTGTTTAATATTAGTTGATTTCATTCCAGGAGTACGATCCAGATTTGCCCCCTGAATTAGCTGCTGCTGCTGGTATACATGATGTTTCTGTTGAAAATACAAATTTTGTGAAGTCAGATGTTGGACAAAGTGATCTCACAAAAGGTTCTGGGCGTGTACGGCCTCCACTGGTATGTGATCTGTCAATATTTATTTTGCATAAATATTAATTTGACCAGCTGTGTAGGTTCTCTCTCATGTTAAGGCCAGAATGCTGCTTTCTTAGTTTCCATCTTCTCTTTGCCTCTATGCTTGGATTTAACTTATCAATGTTTATGGTGGATATATTGCATTTGTATTCATCTCCAATCAATGTAGAGTTCTTTTTGTTTCTGCCAGCCTACTGGGAGAGCAATACAGGTGGAAGGTGGTTATGCTGAACGCCTTCCTTCTATTGATACTCGGCCTCCTCGAATCCGTGATTCAGATGCAATCATTGAGGTATTTGGTTCATACGAAGCCTATGCATTTCTCATATGACTTTCTTTATGTTGAATATTGCATATTCAGTGTACACATAACTAAGAGTGTGCGCAAACAGATTGTTTTGCAGGATTCTGCAGATGATGATTCCTCTGCAGAAATTGGTGGCCAAGATCAATCAAAGGGAGAACCTCAGATAGAGGATTTTAGAGAAAATCTTGTAGTCAGTGGTGATAATCCACGGGAGGAGAATGATTATTATGATGGTTATGAGCAGGATCATAATGGTCAAAAGAGAGAGTTAGTTGGACGAAGAATGTCATATATGAACTCCAGTCCAGGTAACGTACCTGAAGGAGATGAGGATTTGCCGTATCCTCAGGAAGACAATTACCTGGGATCCAGGGGCCAAACTTCTGGGTACTCTGGTGGCAATTTTGGGTCCTCTTTTGATGAAAGGTATGAATGTCCTGGATATATGCTTTTAGACTAATTAAAGATTGCCAACCCCTATGATTGTTTGACACCACTGTTGTGCTTCATTGTTCTATCATGTTGCTTTAAGTTGAATCTAATTCCAACAAAATTGGTTTGTAATTTTGTCCCATTATAGTGCTTTCAAAATCGAGTTTTTATGCTCATTAGTAGTCATCATTTTGTGTACTACAGAAGTGATAATGATATATTGTAACCATGATTAAATTGGTTAGGTCAGGTTGAATTTGTTTTAATCAGGAAGGGATTTTCTAGTTATATGGGGCAACACTAATATTGAAACACCACATAGATTGCATTGAAGTTACTTTGTATGAACTTTCTATGACATTATCTAATTGAATTTGAGCTGCTTTTCATTTATTGTAGAGAAATATTACAAGACAAATCTTGAGCATAATGGTACATGGGAAGCACATCTTCCTTGAACAAAGAAGGCTGAACTAAGCTAAACATTATGCAACCTTTCAGATATTTGAAGTTGATTGTATGAGATCAGTGCTGGGTTAAGTAAAACATCTAGTTTCTTTGTTATGTTGAAATTAAAGAAAGTAAAAGGGGTTACCTGTCTTGTTGAACACTCTCCATAGATGCGTTTTATTTGCCTTGTATATTCTAATAGCTCCCATGAAGGTGAAGCTGACATCTTGAACTAATGGATTAAGTAATTTTCATCTTAACAAGTTAGATGTCACTCTACTATTTACAGGCGGATGAAAGGAAGAGCTCAGGATCGATCTCCTCACGTCGCTCCTGGGGGACAAATGGCAGTTGTTGACAATAGAAAAGAAGAGTCAATTGGAAGCATGGGAGATAGACATAGTGCACATTTGTCATCTAAGGATGCTAGGGAGTCCAGTGTGGAGGATAAAGATGTAGAGCTTGGTGAGGATGGGATGGTTGATGGAAGTTCCAGAAACAAAAAGGTAGAAATGGATTTAGATGCAGTAGACAATATTGATTCCCTTCAGGATGGGGAATTGAAAGGAGAGAAATTAACATCTCAAGTTGAGCAACCTCCACTTGATGAAGTTGATGACTGGGAGGACTCAAAAGCTGCAAGAAGTAGTGATAACAGCAAAGCGAGATCAGCAAGTAGCAAGGATTATCAGAAGAGGCGTGATGGTTTTGAGGAGGAAGTAATTCAGGATGCAAGGTCAGCACGCCTGGGTAGCATCAGAAGAAACGTGGATGACAATGAGCAGGGTCTCCGTAGAAGAGAACATGAAGGAAGGCAAGAACTTGAAAGAAATCGCATGGTACCAAAAGGCAGAGAGAAACCATACCCTTACAAGGAACGGCATCCTAGCTCGTCTCATCAGTTGCACACAAACACTGATGGATTTGAAAGAATAAAAGATAGAGACAATTCGAATACAGCTTGGGCAAGGAGAGATGATGATCCCTATGGCAGAAGGGTTAGAGACAGAGATGATGAATCGAGGAAGAGGGATAGGGGTAAGGTTCGAGACAATGAGAGAAGTGACAAAGGTGATAGCCTTAATTTAAGAAAACAGTTGGATAATGGTAGCTACAAGGTTCCCCGTGATAAGGATGTTGGGTCAAGGGACTCAAGACATAGGGAAAGGGATGATGGCTTGAAGAGTAGGTATGAAGCTATGGAGGATTATAATAGCAAGAGAAGGAAGGATGACGAGTATCTTAGGAGAGAACATGCTGAGAAAGAAGAAATTCCGCATGGCTATAGAGAAACTACCAGTCGGCGTAGAAGAGAAAGGGATGAGGTGATGGATCCAAGGAAAAGGGATGACCTACAAAGAAGTAGAGATAGCCTTGAGGATCATTATGCTGGCAGGCAGAAAGATGAGATTTGGCCTCAGAGGGAGAGGGGTGACAAGCAGAGAGATAGGGAAGAGTGGCACAGGGTAAAACAGTCGCATGAAGAACATCTATCCAAGCGTGACAGTAAGGAAGGACGGGGTACTGTAAGAGGTGGACGGGGAACTGAAGAAAAAGCATGGGTTGGCCATGCTAGGGTGAAGGATGAGCAGAAAGTTCTGGATAAAGAGTGCCAATCTAGAGAACAATCAAAAAGGAGGGAACGAATTCAGGATGGGAGTATGCATCAAAAGGTTCGTGATGATGCTTATGCTCGTGGAAATCAATACAATGGTGACGAAAGGAGAACAAGGCAGGAAAGGTCAAGTAGTCGTGGTGATCGTGTTGCTAATGCTAGTGATAACCTGAAAGTTCAGGAGAGAAAGCATAAAGAGAGCACTAGGAAAAGCAAAGAATCTGATGCTAGTGATCATGACAATTTGGTCCTGTCCAAGAGAAATCAAGGGGACCAGTGTGGTCAGATCAATGAGAAGGTATGTATTATGCTGTTGTTTGAAGATTTGAAACTTATCTAGACAGTAAATTCTTTCTTTCTTTTTAACTTGAAACCGAGCTGTTTGAATTTTGTGTCATATAGACTTACGTAGATTTCGAATCATAGTGAGATTTAGAAAAGTAGATGACATAGTTCTGCATTGCCCAAGGTTTTAGATAATGGCTATGGGATGGCAGACCTGATCATGAACCTGTTCATAAGAAGAGTCTTGTTCCTCCTGTCTTCTTTGCTTGTGGTCCACATTTGGGCTCGATCTTGGCTTTCAAATTTTCAAAATGATACTCTTGTTAATATTAGAGAGGTTAGAAACCTAATTATGGATCAATGATAATATTAGATGAACATGGTCATGGGTGGGAACTAAGGCTGAGTCACCTGGTTGATTGAATTGTTAATTCATGGGAGTTTGACTTATCATTCCTGTTTATGGGGCATTAAAATTCTGCTATAACTGCATGTAGCATCAATGCCCCACCCAATGATTGAAAGGAAATTCCTCTTTTGTCCACAATATCTTGCTGATCTAGAAATTTTTCCCCACATATTTGTGCCTGTTTTTATTGTAGTTTCTTTCTGTTTGTGAAGGGCTTGAAGGACACTGGTGATGAAGGGCGTGCAGAGCATGACATTCCAGGACATCGTTTGTCCAGAAAAAACCGAGAAGACATTTCCTCAGATGATGAACAGCAAGATTCTCACCGAGGACGATCAAAATTGGAACGCTGGACAAGCCATAAGGAGAGGGATTTTGGTATTAGCAGCAAGACGTCATCTTCCTTGAAGTTGAAAGACATTGATAAGGACAATAATGATGGATCTTCTGAAGCTGGGAAACCACTGGATGAATCTGCTAAAACAGTTGATGCTGTTGATAACCAACATCCGTCATCAGCTGAAGGGAAGGATCTTCTTGATATTGAGAGCAAGGATGCTGAATCAAAATTAGGAGATCGGCACCTAGACACAGTTGAGAAGTTGAAGAAACGCAGTGAGCGGTTCAAGCTTCCAATGCCCAGTGAGAAAGAGGCTCTGGCTATCAAAAAGATGGAGAGTGAACCACTGCCTTCCGCTAAAAGTGAAAACCCTGTAGAACCAGAGATCAAACAAGAGCGACCAGCAAGAAAAAGAAGATGGATCAGTAGCTAAATGGGAAATCTTGGGCCAGCAATATATTTTATTGAGTCTAGGAGGGCCTTGAGAAAATTTATGCTTGGCCTGATTCTTTTGAATCTATAACGTGGGCAAACCAGCCATGTATTAATATTTAATGTTGAGGATGGCATCTGTAGCGTTTGAGATGATTTCTACTTGAGCAGTTTATGTCATTCTGTAATCATACTTACATATACATTACACAATGTATGTGCATACTGGTAAAAATGTAAAATTTGAACTGATCACTATAGGTGGCACATTTTTCCTGGTGTCGAAATGTGGCATGTACCTATTTATTCCAGGGTACGAGGATTATATTTTGAACATGACTATGGCTGGATGCAATATGACATACAGAATACCGTTGACATGGACATGGCTGGTGAGGCATGAGCCTATATTTGCTTCTCCTTTCTCTGGCCTAGCAGCTCCAAGGTGGAAAAGGAAATCAAGAAACATCTCAACCTGCAGAAAGAGATGGATGACAGGGCTTTTGTTGTAGATTACATGCTAGTTGTGGCGATATTTGGATATCCTTGGGGAAATCATGAAATAGTAACACAACTGTTGTATTAGGGATGAAATGGGAATGTAATAGATCCGGAAGTTCAACTAGTAATGAAAGAAAACGGTTTTCCACTGCTTATACCCTTGAGTAGCATTAATTACACTGAGGTCTTTTTGATCATCTACCAAATTTCAATTGAAGATGCCACCAAGGTGCCCAATGAGGATGACTTTAGATGATATATTATTTTTGATAATTGACAGTCAGGATTCATCTTCCGGTTGCCTCTGTATGGTAGCTGGATTGGCCCTCGTATACTGGTTGTCTAATGCAGTCTTCCTCTGTTAATATACTTCCAGAGAGATCTTAAAAGCATCTGGTCTAGAATGAGATAAAATTAGCACTTTATTTTGCCAGTTACTACGTTTTTTTAATGTTGGTGAGATTCTTACCCTGACTATACTTGTGAAATTTGATTTTGGGAAGAAAAATAGCAGTATGGTTGGTATACATTGAAAAACCTTGTACAATATAAACACGGACTTCATTTGGCAGGTAGCAGATTATATTAACACATAATTGATTTAATCAGTTAATAACTGATAATTGATTATATTTAACATCAGTTGCTTGAATAAAGAAGTTTTTAAAAAATTATTTATTTATTAATAACTATTTATATGTATATATAAAATGATATATATGTATAGGGGATTGCTAATTTCTAAATTCACCTTTTCATTTATATGAAAAAAAATCATATTACTTATTTAATAATAATAAAATAACAAAGGATATTATAATTAATTTGTCATCAACTATTTCCATTAATAAGTGCATTTATTATAAAAACGAAAGAAAATGAGAGAAGTTGACTTAAATGTATTCATTAATGGAAGCAGTTAGCGTTGGCGGCAAATTAATTATAATACTTTGTATTATTATTAAATTAATGGCCTAATTTTTTGGTTCAAATAAAAGAGTAAAGAGTGAAGGCTCCTAACCTTTATATATGGATGTCAAGATTAGCAATTCCCATATATATATTATGTGTATAAATTAATCTCATTAATTTTTATTTTTAAAATAAAAATAATTTAAATTTATTAAATAATTATATAACAAAAACCTTTAAATGTATTATAATAATTATTTTATTGAAATATAATTTTATTATGTAAATTTAAATAAAGTTAAATAATTATTTATTATTTTCAAAGAGCTATTTTGTTCCAAAGAGCTATTTTCTTCTAGTATATAATAGATTAGTTCCTATATAGTTAAGAGAATATAATGAAATAGTGGTTAAGTACAAGACATTATATACTAATGAACATGGGTTTAGTTCTTCTCATTAGTTTTTTTAACAAAATAATTAGCAAAAAGGGTTATTATTATGTAATTTGAGAGCAATTTTTACTTTTTATAGATATTTAATAAATCAATTGTTTGAAAATATTATAATTTTTAATTTTTTTAAATTAGCTAATCGAAGGTCAATAAACCAATTAAATCAATTGTTTATCAAATATTTAAAATAACTAACTTATCAAACATCTAAAATAGTTAATTAACTAAATCAATAAACCAATTAAATCAATTGTTTACAAATATTTAAACCAATAAATCAATTGTTTGAAAATATTAGAATTTTTAGTTTTTTTAAATTAACTAATTAAAAGTCAATAAACTAATTAAATCAATTGTTTATCAAATATTTAAAATAACTAACTTATCAAACATCTAAAATAGTTAATTGGCTAAATCAATAAGATAAAATGACTTTAATCAATTAAAAATTGATTAAGAAGCTGTTTATTAAACACCTTATGTGATCACAAGTATTGCTTTATGTGTATAAATTTTATTGGTTTGAAAACGCTAAGATTAATAAGCTAAAATGACTTCAACTAGCTAAAACTTAATGAACATGAGTTTAATTTTTGTCATTAGTATTTGTAATAAAATAATTAGTAGAAAGGGTTATCATTATGTGATGTGAGGGTATTTTTTATTTTTTATAAGAATTTAATAATGTGAGTATTCTCAACTTTTTCAAATTAGCTAATTGAAAGTTAATAAATTAATCGAATCAATTGATTATCAAATACTTTTTTCATTTTTTATTATTTATCATAATTAATTAATTCCACATATATTAAAAAATAATTTAATTTATTTATTTTTAGTAAGCTTTCTAAGACTATTGTTATACAAAGTTTAAGATAATTGAAAATAAAAAGAAAAAATATGATAAAATAATGTAAGTGGATTAAAAGTGTAAAATAATAAAAAAATTATTAATAAAAAAGGATAAAATTAAAAAATTAATATTTTATAAAAAATTTAAAATTATAAATAATTTTTTAAAATGCAACAAATAAAAAAAATCTAAAAAAATTGATTGATGAAATTAATAAGTTAAAATCTTCTCAATTAACTAAAAATTAATGATGCTATTTTCCAAACACATCAAATAAGATTTTTTTATCGTTTGCCTTGGGATTCGGATTTTATGTATCGAGATACTGCACCTGATTTTTTATTTACCCTAACCTTTAAAAAAAATTAAAAAAAATAACTAATAACGGGTTACAGGAGCCTGTGATCAGAGCTTTGATCACGGGTTCCTGTAGCCTGTGATCAGTGTAGCTAGTGGATGCCCGCCATGTGTCATGTGCCATGTTCTCGCCAAATCCTCCACCCTGCATGCGCGCCACACATTTGCCTCCTGTACTCCCATGATGCCAGCTCCCTCTACATGCATGCCACGTGGCGAGCTGGGGTGTTTCGGGCAGATGATGCGCCTCCCTCGTCTGCCATATATCTTTTTCCTGTGTGCCCGTGACACAGAACGCCTATAAAAACCTCTCCCTCCCAGCTCCTCTCTTCACACACTCACGCAGCAATTTTATTTCCCAACACCCTGCAGCCTTTTGCTAAAAAAACCTTTCTACTCCCCAGCATCCTAGCAGCATTTTTCTAAAAGAAACCTTCTTTCCCAGCAAATATCATTTCCATTAGTAATTCAAAATTCGATCTTTGGCGGTAGTTACATTGTTAAAGGAACGTTATACAAGTAAGATTTTTTCAGAAAATTGAATCTATTAATTTAATTATTTTATATGTTTGTATTAATTAATTAATTTGATTTATTTATTATAGTATTTATGCTGCTTTAATTTACTTTTATTGTTGTATTTGTATGTATTATTATCATATGCTGTTATTATTTAATTTTCTTGTATTATTTTGATATCTGAATATATTACCATATTTTTAATCTGAGTAAATTGTGCCTGTTGTGCAAATTATTATAATTTTAATTATTAGGCTTGTGGGTTGGGAATTATTAACATAAAAAAAATAAGAAATCTAAATAGTTAGAAATGTTTAAAAGAAATAGTAAGAATTATTTACAATAATAGATTTTTATACCTTGAGAAATATTAGTTAAAGGTTCTTATAGTTTCAGATTTTGAAAAAAATTTTACACACCATAAATCTTAATTTAACAAATAATAGATATTGAAATATGTGTAATTTTGTTTTGATTAAAATACTAAAATATATCATTTTTAGAAAAATAGATTTTTACTCACCAGACTTTTTTGAAAAAAATATACTTTAGCTTATAAAATTATGGTTAAAAAATTAATGTATTTAAATAAAATTAATTTTACCTTATCAAATTTTTTTTAAAAAATATTATTTTTAAAAAAATTATTTTTTAGAAAAATAACTTTAATTCATTAGACTTTTTCAAAAAAAAAAAGAAATTTTAGCTTACTAGAATGTTTAAAAAATATATATTTTTTTTAAAAAATGATGCTGAGCTTATCAACATTTGTTTAAAAAATTATTTTTAAAAAAATTTATTTTTTCAGAAAAATAATTTTAACCCATCAAACTCTTTGGAAAAAAATTAATCTTAACTTATCAGTATGTTTAAAAATAATATATTTTTTTGGAAAATTTAATTTTAGCTTAGAACCCCTTTTTCTTAAATAAATATTATTTTAAAAAAATTTAATTCTTTGAAAAAATAATTTTAACTCATCAGAGGATTTGGAAAAAAATATATTTTAGGTTGTCAGTGTATTTAAAAATAATAATTTTTTTGTAAGAAATTTAATCGTAGCCTTTCAATCTTTTTTTTAAAAAATATTTTTTAAAAAAAATTACTTTTGTAGAAAAATAATTTTAACTCATCAGAATTTTGTAGAAAAAATTAATTTTAGCTTATTAGTATATTTAAAAATAATACATTTTTAAAAAAAAAATTAAATTTAGCTTATCAACCCCCTTTTTTTAAAGAAATATTTATTTAAAAAAAATCTATTTTATAAGAAAAATAATTTATACTCATCAAACTTTTTTGAAAAAAATATATATTTCAACTTATCAGTATATTAAAAAAAAGTGTAGTTCTTTATAAAAAAATAATTTTAGGTTATCAATTTTTTTAAAAAAATTCCTTATAAAATATGAATTAAGAAAATATTTTTAACTTATCAATTTTTTTAAAAAAAACTAATTTTAGAGTTATCAATGTATTCAAAGATAATATAATTTTTTTAAAAAATTAATTTTAGCTTATAGTTATTTTTTTAAAAAAAAAACTTTAACTTAGCAGACCTATCTGAAACAGACTTTGGTTTAAAAAAGATTAATATTTAACTATCATTTCTTTAAACAAAAAAATTATAGTTAGTTTATACTTAAATTTAGCCATTATAGTTTAGGGTTTAGTTACCACTTTTTTATGAAATTTAATTTTAAAATTTAATTTAATTTAATTTACATTTAATTTAATTTAATTTTTTTACATATTTAATATTGCTTAAACCATAATTAGTGTTATAAAAATTAGTAAATATCATAAAATCTTTATAATAAAAATATAGTTAGGGATAAATACAAAATTTTTTCCTCTTCTCTTACAAATATAGGCTTTCAACCTTTTTTTTAAGAAATATTTTTTAAAAAAAATTATTTTTGTAGAAAAATGATTTTAACTCTTTCGACTTTTGTGGAAAAAATTAATTTTAGCTTATTAGTATATTTAAAAATAATATATTTTTTGAAAAAAATTTAAATTTAGCTTATCAACCCCTTTTTTTAAAGAAATATTTATTTAAAAAAATCTATTTTATAAGAAAAATAATTTATACTCATCAGACTTTTTGAAAAAATGTATATTTCAGCTTATAAGTATATTAAAAAAAAAGTATAGTTCTTTGTAAAAAAATAATTTTAGGTTATCAATTTTTTTTAAAAAAATTCCTTATAAAATAATGTTTTAGGAAAATATTTTTAACTTATCAGTCTTTTTTTAAAAAAAAACTAATTTTAGGTTATCAATGTATTCAAAGATAATAGAATTTTTTTTTAAAGATCAATTTTAGCTTATAGTTATTTTCTTCAAAAAAAAAAACTTTAGCTTAACAGACCTGTTTGAAATAGACTTTGGTTTAAAAAAGATTAGTATTTATTTATCATTTCTTTAAACAAAAAAATTGTAGTTACTTTATACTTAAATTTAGCCATTATAATTTAAGGTTTAGTTACCACTTTTTTATGAAATTTAATTTTAAAATTTAATTTAATTTAATTTATATTTGATTTAATTTTTTTACATATTTAATGTTGCTTAAACCATAATTAGTGTTATAAAAATTAGTAAATATCATAAAATCTTTATAATAAAAATATAGTTAAGGATAAATACAAAATTTTTTCCTCCTTTCCTACAAATTTAAAAGTTAGAAATTTTAATTTATAAAAGTTTTATTTTTACACAAAATTTTTCTTACTCAGAAGTATTATTGGATAAGTGTTAATAGTACTATTAAGGGAGAATCAATATTTATTCAGTATTTAAATATAAATTAACTATATTATAACAATCACAAAAATTGAAGTGAACATAGGGTTTGAGAAAATACAAACATTTAATAGTTTGAGTGTATAGATCAACAATCCCATAAACCAAACAAACATAATTATATATATAGGACTTTTTTTCTATTTTATCTCTTCCTAAAATGAAAGAATAAGTAATATTTCTCTTGCATAAAAAACTTACAAAAGTAGATAGATTCAAAGGTCCTTTAGGTAAAAAAATTTATATATATGTTTGAATGTATTATTGCAAGAGGCTAATCAAATTGATAGTAATTATAAAGTTATGAGTAATTATGTAGTTATAGTATTATAAAATTATCTTTATAATTATGATATATATTTCAATCATTATTAAAAATTTTCTCCGAGGATGACCCTTCAATCGGACCATGGTACGAATCAGAATTAGCTCCAGAGTTCAAAATATATGTATTTACGAGGAATGGAGAAATTTATGAATTGGATGAAAGCGATACCTTTAGGTGCTCCAGGGTCAAAGTAATTTCAATCAATTCAAACATAACCCTTGATTCTCTGAAAAATATAGTTAGGCGAAAGCTGTGTCTTAATGAAAACCAAGTTGTAACCGAGTTGATATACAGACATCTGCTCTCGCTAAATCCGATACGGTATAAGGCATGTGAGTTAGAAAACGATGAGAACATTCAGCGGATGTGGGAAGTGAATGCGATGTTTCCTACTCAATTGTCATGTCCAGAGATGTGTGCACATATTGGACCAGTGGGTTTTGATTTGAATGTAGCATATCAGCCAATTGCCTCAAGTGCTCTATATCTGCTACCATCCACAAGTCAACGTAATGACATTATTGGAAGACCCTTATGCTACGACCTGTACATGACCAGCGTAGAACCAGTGAATAGATATATTAACTATGGTCAGCAGTTTTACAACTTTGTTGATGATTACACTCCACAACCATGTTTCTCTCGACAACACTTTGGATTTTCTCACTCCTCCTCATCCCCAGAGGAAACAGAGGACATAATGGACGATTTCGAAGAGGAAGGTGCATGTGATCCCATTCCTGAAGGATTTGATAGTGATGGTGACGATTGCGTTGATGATGATGATGGGAAAGATGTCACCAGTGCACTACCAACAATGCTTAGAGGCCATCTCATAGAATTGACTGCTACCTTTTTCTTATGACTAAATGTAGATGCTGCTGCTAGTCACGATTACCCCGAATTCAGACATGAGATAAATATAAATGACAATCAGGAGCCATATGTGGGTTTACAATATATAAACTAAAAGGCATTTCATCGTGCAATGAAAATATACTCAGTGCGAACTCACCACACATTTTGCAGGCACTACTTATCGGTCAAGTATGAAAAATATCAGTGTCTTCATTATGATGATCATTGTAATTGCAGGGTCAGAGCATGCCATAAACCAAGGGAGGATAACTGGTAAATATCAAAATACAATGGTCCCCCACACATGTGTGTTTGCATCTCTTTCCCAAGATAATCCAAAACTAGACACAGATGTCATTTCATCGTACATTATGGCTATGGTGACCGAAAATCCAAGTGTGTCCATTTGAGAGGTCATAGAGCGAATCCATGGTATATTTGGGTACTGTGTGTCATATAGGAAGGCGTGGAAGGGAAAACAGCGAGCTATTGCTCTTGCTTTTGGGAATTAGGAGAAGTCGTACTCTATACTACCTAGATGGCTGGTAACAGTGCGTCTCTTCAATCCTAGGTCTTACTTTGAGCTTGTTACCCAGGAATGTCCATTAAGCAGTTCTGCAGATGAGCCAATTGCATTGTTCCATCGAGTGTTCTGGATTTTTAGACCATGCATCGAGTCGGTTTCTCATTTGAAGCCCATAGTCCAAGTGGATGGCACTTTTTTATATGGAAGGTACAAAAAGATTTTGTTAACGATGACGTCGCAGGATGGTGACATAAAGGTCATCCCATTTGCATTTGCTGTGGTGGAGGGAGAAATTTATGATATATGGGTTTAGTTCTTATCCCATGTTCGATGGCGTGTTATTAAAGACAGATAGCACATTTACTTGATCTCAGACAGGCATCCTGGAATATTAGCAGCCATTGCAAGCCCACGCATAGGGTGACAAGCCCCTTATGGTTATCATGTATTCTGTCTTCGACATATCACTAGCAACCTGAACTTAACTTTTAGGACGGTGTGGTTAAAGAAGATGTTTACAAGTATTGGTGCGTATTACTGACAATAGCATCCTCAACTGACATTTTATGTTATGATTATTACTCATTGATTGATAGCATTTTCGGATACATGTTATCAATATGAATAGTATGTTGTAGATAGCAAGCTCGAAAAATTGCGCCAATTGCAACTTAGAGCTGCGGACTGGATTGATAATATCTGAAATTACCAATGGAGCCATGCTTACGATGATGGAGGCCGACGGTGAAGTCACATGACAATAAATCTGGCCGAGTGTATCAATAATATTTTTAAAAGGGTCAGACATTTACCGATCATCGGGCTAGTTAAAGTTACATTGTATCGAATAAATGCATACTTCGTGAATATAGCAGAAACCATCGCAGCACAGTTACAGACAGGAGAGGTGTTCAGTGAAGCTGTGCGAAAAAAGATTCAAGAGTGCACCCGGAAGGCATCTGCTTGTCATGTCTGGCATTTTGACTAATTCAGTTCGACATTCGAGGTGGAAGAGCTATATGATCCGACATAAAAGCAGTTTAGTCGAACATGTAAGGTTAGCCTGGCCCAGAGAACATATGATTGTGGCGAATTCCAGGTAGAGCATTGGCCCTGCTAACATGTGTTCACAGCATGCACGAAGGTTGCATTGGATCTTTTGCAGTTTGTCGATCCTGTATTCCGACTGGAGACAATGGTGCAGGCTTATAGCTATGAGTTTCATCCTATAGGCGGTATGGAGCATTGGCTAACCTTCAATGGACTAACACTTGTGCCAGATCCTGCGCAGATGTGTCTTGGTGGTCGCTCCCGTTCATCACGTATAAGGAATGAAATGGACTGGATAGAGGGTCCATCAGAACCTCCTAGGTGTGGGTTGTATCGTCAATCTGGCCACAACCACGCAACTTGTCTATTCAGATAACGGAATGTGCCATAACACTTAGGGCCCCTGAGAAAGCCAATGGAATATGCATACCTCAATTTTTCAAAGATTTTGACTTTACTTGCGGCAATGTATAAATTATTTTTTATTGTTGCAATCATGTCTGAACAATGTGAAATACATATGTATGTTGCAATGATGTCTCACTGTGTTGCTCTTTTTTTATTTATTAAGTCGTTTTGGTCTCCCTGTATAGTTTATTACAAAAGATTTACATAAATTTAGGGGTGTGCATTTGACTGAATTTTTGTAGTTTGATATAGTTTATAGATCTCCACAGTAATGGCCACTTAACGACGTGTCATCACCCCTGGACCCGATAACGAGTCTCTTTTATACTTACAGTCACGGCATATTTCACAGGTAATATGGCAAAACCATGTAATTCCATCCCTTGAATAGAACTTTATTAATTGTAAACGTCCTAACTATTTTATTCATGAATGGCAACAGGGAAGACCAATCCTGAGGCTACGACGTGTCACCTATGCAGACCGACTATTTGATCCACCACTTGCAATTGTGCCTTATCTGTAATAGGTTGGCTTCTACAGCGTCAGCCGGCTTGGATATTTTAATTTCAATGCAGCCATGGTGTCCACCTTAGTTGAACAATGACGTCTTGAGACACACACTTTTCACACCACCGCTAGGGAGTGCACCATTACGTTACAGGATATATCTATCCAGTTAGGTTTGCCTTGCGAGGGTGTCCCCATATCTGGAAGAATTGTACTTGACTAGCCAGGGGTTTGTGAACATTTACTTGGGGTCAGACCGCCTGATGAATGTTTACAAGGTCAGCGTCTGAGCATCACCTGGTTAGCAGCTAACTTTGGATATTTACTAGATGATGCCGATAATGAACTAACACAGCGCTTTGCACATGCTTACATCCTGCGACTCATTGGCGGTTGCCTTATGCCTGACACTTCGGGTCACAGAGTGCTTCTAATGTATCTGCCATTGCTAGAGAATTTTACAGATGCCGGTCAGTACAGTTGGGGATCGACAGTCCTGACATGCTTGTATAGAGAGTTGTGCTCCGCCATAAAATATGATGAGCTAAATATTAGTGGATGTCTGCATTTATTGCATTTATGGGCGTGAGATCGTTTTGCCACTCTAACGCCGGCGAGACCTCTGTATCCAAATCCCCAGCTAGACATGTATCCCTTACTTCCACCATTGGACTTCAGGTCTGGATTATACATGTATTCTATATTGCATCTCTTACATCTGCTTAAAGAACCCAAACAGTTAATCCACAATATGTATTTCTCGCAGATGGAAGAACATTGGCTTACCTCCCCGGTCGCCATCAACGGCTTTGCGTCAGTACAGGGTATTACTTGATCAGATGAAGGACGATGAGATAGGAAACACCGTTTTCTTTAATTCATATAGTGCCATTGGTAGATCTACTGATATGCTCATTTATATTGTATTTCTTTGTAATTTTAGATTATTTGGCAACCCTATAACATTTCCAGTGTACGGTGATTTATACTAGGGTATTGCTTGACGTCGTCTGACATATGACTGGCATCAATTCCCGTTATTTGCTTCCACATTGTGGAGTGGCACCACACAGATCGTGTGCTCTGGCAATTTGGAAGGAGGTAGTCAATTCCATAAGAGCCATTTAACTTTGGCTCTTGTCATACATTACAGTTTCAGGGTAGAACATCAAAAGATTGGCGACAGGAGCATCTAATATTCATCAATGCTTGGAATGCATGGCGTAATATACTTTCGTTGATCGAGTTAAAGACAGATGCTCTTCATCGTGACTCAAGCTATATGTCATGGTATTAGAAACATACCAGATGATAGATCCATTCATCTAGCGGTGGTCCAGGATTTATGATAACCAACGATGTTCACGTTGTGCTTTATGATTTCTTTATGATGTAATATGTATTAACTATATCAAATATACTTCTTTGTAGGCTGACATAGCTGAGAGACTCCACAAACTTAGTGTTGAGGATTCCCCTTCACAGTCGTATAGTCAGTTTAGGGAGACCGTGGGTCAGGAATGTCGCCTCATGCTACACGCACTAGGAGAGCATCGAGATGTGACTGCTACCCAGCCTGCCTACCCAGTTGATGAATTACCAAGACCACCCATTCCCAAGCCTAGGCATGGTAGGAGAGCCCACGGTTTCATATCTTTTAGGGATCCTATTTTGCCTGAAGAAGAGGACGACAACGAAAGTGTGCCTTATGCTCATCCGTCAACAATGCAATAAGGTGTCCCTAGCCTCTTCATCCTTTCATCGTGCATGCTGATATAGGAGTTACGGGACCATCAACTTATACCCCGTCATCGCAATTCTTCTCAAGTGGAGAAGCTAGCCCATTTCACAGCATGACATTTCTCCCACAACACCCCTATGATGCTCCATAACCATCTTTTTTCACACCATCGCTATCACAATAAGCTCAGCAAATCCCTGGCTCTTTAATGGGATTATTTGATGAACTATTTGCATTCACGGTTGAGTATACCGACAGATCTGTGGAGTAGCAGCATCAAGGATTTTCCACACCGGGAAACCCTATTCCAGCATTTCAATCCTCCCCTTAAGACTTGAACTCTTTATCTTCTAGGGGTCAGACCCATCTAACTCATGCAGACGACGATGAGGATAACGATGGAGAAGAAC
This sequence comes from Sindora glabra, assembly GCA_020226215.1. Lineage (NCBI taxonomy): Eukaryota > Viridiplantae > Streptophyta > Magnoliopsida > Fabales > Fabaceae > Sindora > Sindora glabra. Next base: position 65,634,107 of record CM035231.1, read on the forward strand.
AACCCCTAACTCAACGATCGTAACGAGTAAGGCGATGCCTTCGGTGTAGGACTGGGAGCCATTATTTTGGTGATTGAGGGTTTCATTATTGTAATATAGTGTTTCATCTAATTTTTTTATTTAATTGAATGTTGCCTTAGAATTAGTAATTTCTCATGTTACATAAACCATATTATCCACTTTTGGAGGTAAGTTGTGCAATTTTACAATTATATATTTCACTTTTCTTCATTTATCTTTATCACATTATTGATCCCACTCCATTCATTATATTGTTATTTGAAATTCAATGGAACATTCTAAAATACCAATCTTCAAGATGTAATTTTAAATATAGGCTTACATCTAATTATGGAAAATGGTGTCAATTACTCATCTAGAGGTCACTATGGTAACTCACACTATTAAATTTAGCCCCGCTTAATTTTAGGGATTCGAAATCACACGTTAAATAATCCTAAACTAAGACTTAATATTCCACTATCTTAATTAATTAATTATTTAGGCAAGTGATGTGTTTTTTTTTTCACATGTGAATTGCAACAATATAATTTATAAAGATCTACTTTTCGATCGTAACACTTACCTTGGGAAAACAAATTTCTCCTATCCTGCATAGTAAAAAAATTTTCTGCTATACCAATTTTATTATGTAACATTATCATACAATATAATGATAGCTAATAATATAGTTGATTATTATTTAAAACTTTAAATAATTACTATAAAGAAGTCCAAATTTTCAAAAAATTGACCAGATATATATTAAATGAAGTTGAAATATAAAGTAAAAACAACAACAACAAATACAATTTACGCTTATATTTTTAAAAATTTCTAGGTCCAAATAAGTCAAATAAAGTGCAACATGTACAAATTAAAAAAAAATATGTTAAGGTTAAATGAATTAAAAAACTTCTTACTTTAAGGGCGGCGGTCAATCAAATATTATTACAGTGATAATAATCAATATTACACAAAATATTTGTAGACATAATGTAAATCAAGTATTATTTAAAATTTATTCTTCGAACTCACTGGATTGATTACAATTGCATCGAAATTTGTGTACCTCCACTAAATGTATAAAATAGTGATATATAGTGACTAAATAGCTAAAAAAAATAATTAGTTTCTTCTTTGTGTAGAATATATATATATATATATATATATATATATATATATATATATATATATATATATATATATATATATATATAACTTCCATGCCCTCCAACAAATTTGATGTTAATTCAAATTATTTTATTGTGGAGCTATGCCTTAGATTTCTCTTTACTCACACATATAATCAAATATTTTGGAGCATAATTTAGCCACTCTAAGTATAAAATAGAATTCAGGGGATAAGGTGAATTGTTATGAGATAACGGATCATATATTTTGAAGTTAATGAATGATAAGTGATTAAAAATGGATTAATTTTTTAAAATAATATTATTAATTCTTTTATTTTTTTTAAATTTTATTTTCTGACTTACATCTATTAAGTAATAAGTTTACAAGAGAAAATGTAAGTGTTTGTATTTATTGAAATAATAATTATCCCACCAATCTTACCACACTTACTATTTTATTGCATTATATATATTGTATAATTTTATGAGAGTTAAAAATATTATTAATTATTATTTAGAATATTGATTAATTAATATAAAATAAATATTTAAATTTTAATAAACTAAATCAAATCAAAGTTAGGTTAAATTTATAAATAAAAAAATAAAAGGGTCACAAATTATAAATTATTACAAAATTTTAAGAAAAATTAAATTCAATTTGAAATAAAATAAATTTAATGTATATAGGGTGAAAAATAGTTAAAAATATCTTAATTGGAAAAAATTTTATTGGTAAAAAATAAAACTCAACAAATGAAGAAAAAAATTGATTTCGGGAAAAATAATTGGTAAAAAAAAAGAAGAATAAATGGATAAAAAAATTAAAAGCTAATTAAAAAATATAATTGATAGAAACGAAAAAATAAAAGGTTGTGAGAAACTAAAAAAAAAAAAGAAAAAGGTGATGGAGGAGGGCAGCACTGATCACGATGTCCTGATCAGTGCTTTTTCTTGAAAAAAAAAAAGTTAAGTATTCTGGTAAATAAAAATAATGGTGCAGCATTTGGGTAATTAACTTTCCAAAATTGCAGGAAACGGTCAAAACACCAGCTGAATGATCGTAAGCATTGCACTGCAAGAGTGTGAACGATTGCAACGGAGAACCGTTTGAAAAACGTGATATAAATAATGTGTCTTTATCGGAATGTGGAAGACAAAATGATTGCTTCTGTGATTTTTTATTTTTTTACTATTAAAATTTAAAAACTAGTGGGAAGTTGGTCACGGGGAAGATTTCAACAGGATCAGGTTTGCATTTTGAAAGAATAGTATTTTATGCACATCATTCTTGTACATAAATTAAACCATGTGAGGCTGGCGTGGATACTCACATGCTTGTGCAAGTCCCGCCTGGAAGTAAGAAAGGGTGATGTATTGAAACAGTAGGGTTGTTGGACTCGAATGGAATATATCGGACCTTAGACTTTGAAAATTTTGAATTATTTAAAAGTTAATTTATTTTAATTATAAATTTATACATATAAATTTGTATTAAGCATGTAAAGTCGATGGGGTGGGCTATGCGAGGCGAGCCCGCATAAAAAATAAACATTTTTTGATAGGATCGTGGGGCTTGCAAGTTGTTCACATTCTTTTTTTTTACAATGAAAAATAATTAAATTATTAAAAATGCACATACAAAAATAAAAAATTAAAATTTAAATATAAAAAAAAGTATATTTAAAAAAATATTAGATTAATTTAGATTAAAAAAATTTAATTTTTTCAAAAATTATAATTGTCCAAATAAATTTTTTTAATTTTGTGTAATTAATTACTCAAATAAGTCTACAAAAATTATATTAAGTTGTTATATATTAAATTAAAAATTAAATTACATTAAAATTTTTTTAAACACTTAAAAAGTTATTAAAAAATAAAAAGGTCCGCATAGGCCTGCGAAGCCCGCAGTCAAGCCTACGTTGGCCTTGGCTTGTACGGGCTTGATTGCATGAGCCCGCAAGAAAAGTGAGTTAAGAGAAAGTTAGACCGGACCACCCCGCACTTGCGGGCTACCCACAAAGTCCGTAGCCCAGAAGCTCGTTTTACATCTCTAATTTTTATAAATCAAAATCTGAATAAATCAATTCAAACTAGATCGATTAGTAAATTCATATTTAAACCTATGAATTGAATTATAAATTAAATTAAATTGAATCATTTAAAATTTAATCTATTCATTAAATAGGTTTATACAAATTTAATTTTTTATTTGAATTAAGCAATTTATTTGAGATTTTAAATAGAAAACTACTTTTTTACACTAACCCGTTTTCTCTCTCTCTCTCTCTCACACACACATGTATACACACAAGTTAGCCCACCGTCACTTTATTTGAAATTAAAATTAGAATAGTACATTTATAATAATATTCTTTTATTATTTTATACCTAATTTTTTTATTAGAATTGCCCTGCCAAGAATCTGCGTGGGAATTTGCTAGCACTATATTTGTTCTTTTGCATTGGCAACTACATTTGCTTCAAATTTGAATCTGTATTTGCATCGGATGGTTCAGATTAGATCTCCAAAATTTATAAAAATTTCATTTCCTTCAAGATTAATATCAAAATAATCATCATCATTTGATTGAGCATAGTTTTTACAATCTTCTTTTAAATTATTAAATACTTAAGACTCAGCTTGAGATTTGGATTTAAGCATAAGGTACATGTCTTCAATTTGGAAACTAAATCCTCCTTAATTGAAGTTTAGTGTCGCCATAAATTGTGATTTATTTTACTTCTTCCTTTTTAGCAATATCTACTCAAGATTTCTTTGCAATTTAGAAGGATTTTTAAAAAGAGGTTATTAAAGCATACAAAACTTCAATTAAGAAATCATTATTAACAATTTCTTTAGGAGTTTAGGATAGATTGTGAGGAGATTTGAGTTTAGATTTAGTTGAGAATTTGGATTTATTTATTTATTTATTTATTGTTAGAAAAAAAATTTAAAGGGGGACTTCCCTTTCAAAGGTTAGAAGAAATTTGAAAACCTTAGCAAACTTATTTGAGAGTTACAACAATATTTATATATCATTAAATGAGGATAGTAAAACTCAAAAAAAATTTAGTTGTAAAGGCTACATTCATTTTTTGTTCCAACCGTCGTTAGCAAGCCCTTATATATTTCCATATCATAGGAAAAAACTAAAAAGACACTTTATTGATTCCAAAAGTAATGTAAAATTTAACTATTTGCGAGTTAAAGGTAAAAAACAAAAAATAATTCTAGAATAATAACCCTTTTTTAGTTTTTATTTACGGTATAAATGATAAAATTATTAGATTATTAGACTCACGTATGAAATTTGAGAACAAATTTAAAATAGATGAAAATGTAAAACCCCCTTAGAGTCTTCAGTTATAGCCGAAGAATCTTTAACTCCCTCCCAAAATTTTAATCTTGTGCCCAAAACAACCGAAAAGTTGTTTGTCGAGAACTCTGATTATTTACTGCTATCTTAAAGGGATTGACGAGAACGATGCCGGACAGAAAGAAGTATGATATGGGACTTGGCTTATCTGCACTTACTGCTTTCAATATAATTTTCGTGCTCCGTCATCTTTCGAGGAAGAGATAGCATTCACACCATCTGAGCCAGATCAGTCAAGGCAGTATAAATTAACTGTTGAATTTTAGAAGCAGTGTTTGGATTTGAGCAGAGAAAATCGAAATAGCAGAATATTGGGAAAGAAGCTGCTTCGAAATTCTATGTTATGCCAGCAAAATGGGGATGAAAACATCTTGGGTCTGTACTATAATTACTCAGCTGTCTCTCTGCTTCGCTCTCTACATAGCTCTCAATTTGGGTCAGCCTCAGAAGTTCACGAAGAAAAGTGGAAATAGTGGGTTTCAGGATGTTTATTTCATCAGTGTGAATGGAGGCTTCAGACCGATTAAACAACAATTCGACCTTCTCAGGCAGGTGAAATTTCTTCCCCTGAGGAATTTGATATTTTCTTGGTTGCTTCTTTAAGTTAGATCTTTTGGCCAAGAAAGAATCAAATTTGCTTTTCACTTTTGGATAAAAACGGGTATACATGGATTATTTGTTTGAGTATTTGTCAAAGGCTCAGGATTGGATTTTTCATGTTTAATCCGATGTTTTGTCTAAAATTTTGTTTTCTTCACATTTTCAAACATCTAATTTCCCAAGTATATAAATTCAGCGTTTTGCCCAAATTTTAATTTCAGAAAGCTCTTGATTACCATGATATCTCTCAAATTTGCTTCTCATTTCTTAGATTTTCTCTGTAATCCACCTAAATTGATTTGGATGTGGAAATACTATATCTGACTTTTGAGGGAGTGAACAATGTGCTTCTGCTTCTGGCAAAGAATTTTTGCCGTAGTATAATGAAGTCATTATCTAGTAGTACTGTGCGGTTGATGGATTGGCACTCTGTCAAAATTTATTGTTGTATAGACCTTGTAATGCGGTATGTTGTTTGACTCGACTTATTTTTCTGAACAAATGAAGTATATATTTGGATCCTCACCTGTTTCTCTTTTCTATGTCACATTGGATGTTACTAGTTGGCTCAATGCTTTACCTAGTTCTGCTCTGGCCTTACTTATTTAGCTCTCTCCCTTGCTGGTTTAATATTTTTGCTGCTCATGAAGATGGCGAAGGTGGCAAAGACTTACAAGGCAAGTTTTGTTCTCAGTAGTGGTGAGCTTGGGGAAGATGATCCACTCGGGCAGAACATAAGACCACTTCGTTTTTCCCACTGGGAATCCTCGGTCTTGTTTATCATGTTGGTTTCTCTGCCGTTTGGAACTGCTCTTTGCCAGAATTGCCTATTATCTGCAATTCTGGAAATATATTTCTCGAGTTGGAAATTAGTGATAGATTGTTCTCGTCTTCATTTGTCTCTGCACAAATCATTATCATTGACTGTCTTCAACTGTAACCAATATTATGTTCTTTTACAGGGTACTGCGAATTTTTCATCACTGAGAGTTCCCTGGTAAACCTTCCTCCATGCAATCAATTATTTGAAATTGGCTCATTCATCGCATGGAAATGTTGTTTCTCCTGAGTCCAGAGTCTTGGATTCCAAATTTACTTAGATTAATTTTTTTTACTGGTCAAATCACATTGATGGGATAGTTATTAAGAATTAAATTGTAGGTACACCACATACACTGCTAGCGCTCCAAAAGAGAATACACGGGGTTGCTTTGAACAGAAAATCAAGATATCTAATGGGAAAATCTTGGATATTGTTGGGGTAGATACTAAATTACTGCAGGTATGTGCTAACCCGTTTTCTGCTTGAGTCTCTTGGGGGATTCCGAAGAGGCATTTTTATGAACAGTTTGTCTAGTAATGAATTAAGGTTGCTTCTGGATGTCTTGATCTTGTAACTATCTTGCTGCTAAGGTTTAAAAATGAAAACATTACCAAAGTGATCTTTCAAATTATATCAATCCAGCACCTTGTGCCTAATAAAACAGTAAGTTTATTGCCTGTTTCATATTCTTCTTTTTTCCTCCTGTTAAATGACAGTGCATATGTAGACTAGAGTAGAAGATTACTGAATGGTATGGAAATGCAATAAAATGATAATTTAATCGTTGTCCCCTTAATCGTGAATCAAGTACATTATCTAATATCTGAGCTTGAAAGTGTTTAAGAGACTGTTAATTTAAGTGCCGAAAAGTTCAAGGAAGTAAATCAAATTCTAAGAGACGTGGAAGACAGCAGAAGATATCTAATTAGTTTTGCATGAAAATCATTAAAAAACTACCATTTCTTTCAGTGTATCTGTCATTTGTAGCTCACAACTCGAAAGACTATATCCTTCTTTCTCTTTGTTTATTATCATGTTTCAGATTTATCATCTATCTTTCTTTGTATAAAAACATCTGATTTGCTTTTGTTCTCTGGTATTGAAGGATACTGTGTTGAAGGGATCTAGTGGCAAAAGAAACACTCAATTGCACTGGTTGATTAAGACACTGGAATCAAGCACTAGCGATTGGTATGGGCAGGAATTATTGTTTGATTTATACATTTAGGCATAATTTAGTAAAAACCTTAACTGAAAAAACCGAAAATTTCTTGTCATTCTCAAAGCTGATCATCTAAAACTTTAGTTGCTTCCATGCTCAACATCAACCCAATTTGACAATTGAACTTTGCATTCATCACATTGACATTTGATAAAATATATCATTAGTTGATCGACTCTGTATATCTCTTTGACTCCAGGCGCATTGTTGTTGGATCCCAACCATTAATTGCTTGTCAAAAGAATAAGGAGCAAATGGAGAAAAAATCGTTTGATTATCTGCATCGTATATTTCAAAATTTTTCAGTAGTAAGTATATCCGAGGATTCTTATGATGAATTTTCACGTGTTTTCAAAGTTGACATTATGGCTTAAGTGACACTATCTGAGTCTCGTGCTTGTTTTAATTTCCCAGAACATGTACTTGAGTGGACAGGACTGCACTAACCATGTCAGAGGAGGTAGTGTGGCTTACGTTGGGAACCGTGGCTTATCTGAGAAGCAACCTTATTCGATTTTTCAAGATGGAAATTCTGTCTTCAGCAGGTGAGTGCCCCCTTCTGGTCCGGTGTTTCGTCCTTAACACTGTTACAAGCCTTACCGATTCTTTCCTGTTGTTCTTCATTGTTCTAGAGAACTGCCTAATGGATTCCTTCTTCACAGAGTCAGCTCACTGCATATTGTGAGTATCAAACTATTAGATGCAGCCAAAGCCGATGATAGTATAACATCCATCTTTCTGAACTCTGCAGCAGAGATTTACAGAATGCATGAAGTAATGCTGCTTTTTTTTTTTTTGGCCATGGCAGGTAAGCTACTATTTTACCTCAGCCGGTGAAGTTGCATACAAAACTGTGCTCCAACAGAAGGGTAAAGAGGTGATGTAAATATTTCCATTGTTCTTTTCGGCTGATGTCTCATAATTGGGCGAGACTACAATACCCGGACCTGTTCCCAAGCAACTCGCCCTAGATATGTGGGCAAATCAGAGCACGACACCTAGCTGATCACAGGCTAACAGCTTTTTCTTGACTGAATTTGCTGAATTGTCCCTAAACTTAATTTATTCTCATTTGTTGCCCCAAATCTTAGTAAAAATATTTCATATTTTATTATATTAGATTTCATAGCTTGTCCTGCACGTCTCTCCCAACCTGACCTCCGTATTCCTCTTCGTGCTCGTTTCTATCTGTCTCCGGATGCCATTGTTGCACACTGTAGCTATCTGCAAATTGAAGCTGAAGCCTTCATCCCGACAGCATTGCCACGCTGCTTCCCTCGGTTGAATTAAAAAATAGAAGGATTTCTTAAATTGATATACAATATGGAGTTTTCATGATTGAATCATATGCTTACTCTAACAATGAGCTTGTGGGTGTCAAGAACAGAAAAACCTTCGTTTGGAGAAATAATGTTATACTTGCCAACGGTCATGGCATTGCTCTTGATGTCCTTTGATATGCACTTGGTGTGACCAGAAATGATCTCGAACCTCATCGAATTCGCGAAGCTACACATGAATGCCAGGATAAGAATTAGAAGAATATCTAACTCTGACATTGCGAATATTGATGGGATATTGCGAGGGAGAAAGAGTTATTAGGGTTTGATTTGGGGATGAAGATCGAGAAGAACTCAAAATGGAGAGGAATGAGATTAACAATCTGATTTGGTTTTTGTTTCCGTACTAATTGTGTTTCTCAAAGTCCTTGCAAAATAATTTGCGATTCCTATTTTACGACAAACAAATTTGAACCGTTAAGGACTTGGGGCAGCAAATGAGAATAAATTAAATTTAGGGATGATTTAGTAAATCCAATCAAGAGAAGGCTGTCAGGTTGCGATTAACCAGGTGTCGCGCTCTGATTTGCCTACATGTCCAGGGCGAGTTGCACGTGAACAGTTTCGGAGTATTGTAGTCTCAGCCTCATAATTTCCCTTCTTATTTCTGAATATGTCTCTTTCTTTTATTTCCCAATTATAACAAAGGTTCCCTATGTTCGAAAGCCATTTATTCTGCGTATGGGAACAGACATCTGTTTGCTGAATATTTATTTTAGTTTTTCACTAATTTAATGTATATCAATTGGTTATTCAGAGAATCTTAGAAACCAATTTTGTCCTCGATTTATTTTAACTTATCAAGTCCCATATGACTAATTAAGATGGATTACCTGCTTGACTTAAAAGACCTAATCCTAAAAAAATATAGGGTTGAATTTTTTTTCTTTTTATAATCTAAATATTTATTATTATTTTTTTCATAATTTGATTAATATTCAAATTGAACTTGAACTATAATTGTGTGAATGAGGTCAGGTAAACCTAATCTAATTATATAAATGTATTTTTATTAATATGATTATATATTATAAAAAAGTAGTTATTTAATTATTTTTAATGCAAAATATTAATTTAATATAACAAAATATTTTATCACCTATTTAAATATATATTTTTATATAAAAATATATTTTTTACTTAAAATAGTAATTAAAATAAAGTAATTGAGTTTTTGGACTACGCCTATAATTTTAATCAGACATAGTTGGGGCTAATTTTTTTTAAAATTAAATTAGTTGGGCTTGTACTCAGATTCAATTTATTATATTTTATGTGATTATATATAAAAAAATTGATCCTAAAATCCAATGAACTGCCCATGAACATCTATAATAATAATAATTCTAAATTAATAAAAAAAACTAAATTTAGGGATGGATGAAAACATTCAAAAGGAGGCGTTTAGTTTGTTTTTTTTTTTTTTAGGTTTCATCGTCCTTTTCCTCTTTGGGCTATATTTGCGTTGGATTTGAACCATCGCTGTGAGTCCTGGATTCTTATTCTTAATTCTTAAAAAATCGAGAAAAGCAAAACGGCTGGGCCCCTTATATAGAATGACTAGAATAGCATTGCCGATTCCCGTATCACTCAGATCAAGAGAAGGGTACAACTGGAAATTAATAAAAAAGGTGAAAAGACTTATTCGGGACACTTATATTTAGAGGTCGAAGAGGCAAAGGTTAGGGTTCTTCTTCAAGGGAAGGGATCCACACTTCCTCTCAGAATGAGGCTGCCGCTGCTACCTCCGGGCGGTCGTAAGCCTGTGATTTCGTCTTCTCCTTAGGAAGACCCCTTCACACACACACGCTCTCTCTCTCTCTGTCTCTTTGTTCCAAAGCAACATATATATATATATACACATATATCTTCAATGTTTCTCTTTCTTTTCCTTCTTCTTCTTCGATTCTCTCTCTTTCCGACCCGAATGCGATGAGGCTGTGACGATGGTTTGATCTACGGAGTGTGGAAGGAATGGATCGGGCGCCGTGAAACATGTGCTGGGCTTTGGCGGGGTGACCCGATCGGAGGGCCTTCTGGTGAAAATGGCTGCTCCGTCATTTTTCCCGTTGTGGCAACCGATTTCGTCGCAGCCATGCCGGCGTAAGTGTTGTTTTGGTGGCCATCCATCTATTTACGAATCTGAGCCTCCGAGAATTTATCATTTTTTCATTTCTACTGCTCTTACTGGCATTTATTCATTGTTTGGTTACCAGGAAAATGACGGAAAAGGGTTGTATTGCATGTTATCGCCATTCTTAAACAACAGAATCCCTCAAACAACTTTTAAGTAAAATTGATGTTATTTGGAATATTTGAAAAGAAAGGAAAAGACGAGATCCTTTTTAACTTTATTACTTTGGCATCTGCGTGGTGACATCATTTGAAGGGTACCCATTTCTTGAAAACCTTTGTGAACAGTTCTTACTCCAACCTCTGCAATGGAATAATGATATTTTGTTTATTTGTTATGCATAAAATTCATCATGATTACTTTAGCAAATTAGATAATATGCTTTTTTTTTATTTTGATTTAGATTGATGAGGACCTTGACTAAATCATTAATGGTTTTTTGGGCTCTCGATTTCACATAATTTGACAATTGGAGATCGAATCAAATCAACACCTAAGTTTTTCTATGCAATAAGTTAATAAAAAAAACAAATGGAGCAAAAGAAAATTGGTTGTTTCGTCCTTTTTCAACAATGAAATTAATATTTATTATTCATTTAATTAATTAATTTATTAAATTATTAAGTGTTTTCATCAATTTTTTAAGCAAAAAATAATAGTATTATGTCGGTTTGTCTTACAAATTTTTTTTTTGTGTAAAAAAGTGATGACGAAGATTTACATATAATATTGTAAATATTGTAACTGTCATTTGTAAAAATGATCTATTAAAAAATTAGATAATTTTGTGAAATGTTAAATAATTACGTAATGTGGGTTAATTTTAAGTTTTTTTTAATGTAAGAGTTTGGTTTTTAAATTTTTAAAATTGAAATGTGCAAAATGTGGGTTTTTTTTTTCAAAAATTAAATTACTAATATAGTCAGGCGTCCCAATCTTTTCTGTGCCAAAAAAGGGGAGATGAACCATAAGGCTATAGCAGCCCAATAAGACCTTGAATTTGAAGGTGATCCAAACCTCTAGCCCCATCGAAACCATCCCCAGGAAGGGGCATGAATGAATCTAACAGGCCATTCAAACTAGCATCACCGATGTCAGTGACACATAAATATATGGATGTGATATTTCAGAATTGAATGCACGTTAAAGAGTTAGTTTATTTTTCAAAAAATAAGAAAATATGAATTATTTAATTTATCACTATTTAATATACTAGGAGAAATAAAATTAAACCTGTTAGGAAATTTACTTTTGATAAGGTATAGAAGGTTGTTTGTCTACTTTATTTTATGAATACAAAAATAAAATTATTTTTATTAAGTTTGATTAATGATAATTAAAATTTATTAATTTATATTAGAATAATAACGAGGATATAATACTTATTTTATTAATATTTTTTAATAAATTTAAAATTAAATTAAATAAAATATAGAGTTATTTTTTGAGAAGTGTCACTTTTTTAATATTAACTAAATAACTTTAAGCACTTTTTAAAAAGTTCATATAAAAAATTATTTTTAAAAAAAAATAATTTTTTTGTAAAAAATTACTTTCGGTGCAAATAAAATAACTCCTAATTTTTAAAAATATATCAAGTAATAGTATATTAATAATTAAATTTAATGATGCATTAATATATCATATTGCATTTATGAGAAGGAGATACAACTCATAAGAAGGAGTGATCATGGTGAGTGATACTTAGAATCTTTTGGATACAATTTTACTAAATTTAGAGGTTATTTGATTTACAATAATAACATGAAAAGCCCTAATTTCTAAAAAAATAGATAACAAATTAGTTGTTTGAGAAATTTCTAGAAAATAGATAAGAAATCATCTAACAAGTTGGAAGAAATGAAATTTTTTGATAAATTTCACTTCTAAGTAAACAAAAGATGAAGTTGTTTATCTTTCTAAGTAAGTTTTATGTTCTATATTATGGATATAAAGATAATATTATCTTTATTAAATTTAATTAATTACAATTAAAATTATTAATTTATATTATAATAATATTGAGAATATAATTATTATTTTATTAATATTTCCTAATAAGTCCAGAATTAAATCAAATAAAATATAAGAAATTATTTTTTGAAAAATGTTACTTTATTAATATCAATCAAACAATTTTAAAATGAAGTTTAAGTATTTTTTAAGGAGTTTATATAGAAAATTACTTTATAAAAAGTTCAATTTTTCATAAAAAGTTACTTCTTATAAATCAAACAATTTCTTTTACCCCTAAATTTTCACTCAAACAACCTATTTTACGAGTGAAACTCAGTTGGAAGCAGATAGAAGGGACATTACTTTTTTGATGTGGACTTCCATGCCCTAATTTTTTTTAGGCAAATCTACCCCAGTCATCCAGTCTTATTATGTTTGGTCTCACATAAAGTAACTTGCGTTAGCCTTTATTTTCTACGTGAACTTTTGTTTTTCACAATTGTTACTCAAAATTAGAGCAAGACAAAAAATAAAAAATATATTACAAATTTGAAAATAAAATAATATTGATTTTGGAATAAATTATACTCACTTTGAACATACATCTATCTCCTATGATTTTGACCTCTTTTACTTTTAAAATATAAGAGAAGTAAGTGAATTTTTTTAAAAAAATAAAAAGAATATGAATATAATTATATAAAATTTTGGAAGAAATAAGTATAATTTATTTTAATTTTATTTATGAAAATAAAAAATTTAATAAAAAAGATATTCATTTAATTAATATAAATACATAATAAAGAAAACATTTTCATATCTGTATAACAACTCAAATAGAATTTGGTATCACAAAAAGCATATATTTTTTTAATATGTAAAATAATTTTTCAATCATGAATAATGCGTCCCCCATTTCTTTTTATTTATAATTTTGGAGAAAAATTATTGTTTCTATTTATAATATAACCCTTATATATTAATACTTGATAAAATAATGATCAAGATTAAATTATATTCTTGGCTAGTACTAACCTGAGACCAATATAGTAAATTAATAATTCACTGAGATTTTAAGATAATACATTTCAAAAAAAGCACAAAGGTCCCACCTAATTTATAAATTAATAATCCCCTCACACATTAAAATTATATAATATCCATAATTCAATTAGGGGCTTATCATAAAATATGATTTCAATGTTACTTATTTTCTTTTGAAATTTTAGTATATATTGTTAGGATTCGAATTAAAATACGTAGCAAAATTTTAAATTTTTTTATCCAAAACTTTCTTAAGATCCATGCAAAAGTCATAAACTAATATTAGGATTTTACCTTATTTGTGTTTATGTTCTTTTTGATCGAATCCTTAAGAGACTGAAATGAATCAAACACCGGTTGGAAGGTACAACGTCTCTACAGTATCCACATGGAGTGAACAATGACTTCTCCCCTCCATGAAGCTGCTAAGATTCGTTTCTCTCACTAGGATTGTGTTTAAACATTTTCTAGAATGATTTAGGGTTTGATTGAAGCCAATATGAGTTATGTAATGTGTTGCCTTTAAGTCCTTTTATAGAATTAAGACATATCACAATCCTAATCCATAGTTCCACTAAGATAATGCTTCAAAAATCCTAATCATACTAAATAACTATCACCTTATCTTATCCTAGAAAGAGTGAGGAGAGATAGGACTTATATATTAATTATCTAATATTAGATAATAATAATAATAATAATAATATTATCTCATAATATAATTATTTAATATATAATAATATAATTATCTAATATTACTATAATATCAAATAATATCACATAATATATAATATATATATTACATAAATAAATATATATTATCTAAATAATAATATATATACATAAAAATAAGTCCAATTAATTGAATTTTAGTCAAACTAAAACTTAATTAATTATTATTTTATTTCTACTCTTTTTCTGTGATCCTGTAAGTTCTTACTACGTTGATAATGACTCATTTTGGACCATAAATAATGAGCAGTATCTAGCAATACATCACTGCTACTCAAGTAGTAAGAGTGTCTATGATTCGACATCTACGTGATATATGATCAACATTTTGTATCATAATTCCTTTTGTAATAATATCTAAATTGAACTGGAGGCATGGAGTGTGTCATCCTTATCAATATTTAATTTATATTTCTTGATACTGAATAGACTTAAAATAAATTATCAATATCACATATTGATCCAATTGAGCATGACCATGCATTTCTAAATCTCACTCAATCAAGGAGCCCAAGAATATTTCTCTTTTATACAAGAATAACAAAATTTCATCTACATCACTCACTTCTCTCTGCATAATTTGTAACACATCCAATCAATGCCCTACTTATAATCCCGATTAAAGGTGACATAGGATGACATCAAAGTGAGCAACTTCTCATGTAAGGAACCATAGTGACTTCAGGTCAAAAGACTATGTCATTTGTGGTCATATGAGAATAACTAATGACACGTCTATCCATGTAATATTCTCATAATGGGTTAGTCTAGTACATTGTTCACTAACAATGTACTTATATATTAACTTGATATTAAATATCTATGATTCATAATCATCAGTCACTATACATGCTAGTCTCGATATATTATTACTATCCCTTTCGTAATAATACTTGACTAGGTGTATTTTAGGAATAACAAAACTATTCCAAGGATAATTATTATATTTAAATTATAATTTATGTAAAATAAAACAAAATAATTATATTATCAAAATAAAATATAATACATTGTATAATATTGCAAAACAAAATGTAATAAATTGAACTAGAGGCATAAAGTGTGTCATCCTCGTCAATGTTTAATTTATATTTCTTGATATTGAGTAGATTTAAAATAAATGATTAATATCACATATTGATCTAATTGAATATGACCATACATTTTTAAGTCTTACTAAATCAATGGGGTCTAAGGATATTTCTCTTTTATACAAGAGTAATAAAATTTCATCTATATCACTCACTTCCCTCTCCATGATTCGTGACACATCCAATCAACTTTTTACTCATCATCCCGATTAAAGGTCATATAGGATAACATCAAAGTGAGTAATTCCTCATGTAGGAAATCATAGTGACTTCAGGTCAAAGGATTATGTGCATTTGTGATCATATAAGAATAAATAATGACATGTCTATCTATGCAGTATTCTCATAATAGGCCAATCCAATACATTGTTCACTAATAATATATTCATGTATTAACTCGATATTAAATATCCATGATTCATAATCATCAGTCATTATACATGCTAGTTTCGATATATTATTAGTATCCCTTCTGTAATAATACTTGACTAGGGGCATTTTAGGAATAATAAAGCTATTCCAAGGATAATTATTATATTTAAGTTATAATTGGCATAAAATAAAATAAAATATAATATAATAATTATATTGTCAAAATAAAATATAATATATTATGTAATATTACAATAATCTCTATGGTTGGCTTCTAGGTCACACATCAACACCTAGGACACACACCAACATATATGTCATTGTAGAAAATTAATAATATATTTATAATCCATTTTAGTTTTCAAATTTTGCCCTTATAATTTTAATCAATGCTCAATAATTTCGTATCTCAATTAATAGATAAATTAGTAACTTATAATTATCTTTTTCTTAACCTAAAATTAAAGTTGTTTATTACTCCTTTTGATCCTTGTAAATTTACTTTAATGAGAAATAAAAAGAAATGGAGAAAGTGTTAATGAAACAAAATAATATGTGAGAAATGTTAGGGAAAATATTAAGGAAATAAAGTAACACGTGAGAAAGGTTAAGTTTGAATGTTTAAAATTAAAAATTAAAAATCTTTTTTAATTTATCAATATGATTCACATAGAATTATTTTTGTACAATGTTTTACCCTTCCTTTAATTTTAAAAATATATCACTTCAAATTAATAATGCAAATATACTTTTTAATCAATCAGTATTTTACCTTGAAATTATTAAATTACACTAAATAATTAATATTAAGTATCACTATGTACCGATTGAAATCACCTATTTCGATACAATTAATCATTAATTAAATATTATGAAATAAGTAACTAATAATTAATATCTAATTATTATTTTATTTTATGTTATGTTCTATATATATAAACTAATCATATATATTGCATTTACTAGTTAATATCAATAATAATAACGTATATTCTTAGAACTTTTTTTTTTTTGTCTGCGACCCCCCGGTGTCCAGTAACCTTATTGGGCTCCGTCTAATCCAGAGTCGAGTCGGGTTGGACTTAAATTAGGGGTAAAGTTCTCTCAATGGCAATTTCTTTCATTCACAAGGCTCAAACCCGAAACTTTACTTAAGGGGACCGAGCTCCTAGCCACTCGGACCATCTGCTGTTGGTGTATATTCTTAGTTTTAATTTATGCATAATTAGGCATAGCATTTAGCACATAAGTACTATTAGATAAGTTTATAATTTTATTAATTATAAATTTTTTAGTCAGGCACATTGAATATATTTTACTTTTTAATTATAATTTATTTTTATTAGCATATAATTTGGCTAATTAATTTATGATTTTGATTGATTTCGGCCAAAAAAAGAATGGGATAAACTTTATATACACTTGGCATTTATACAATTTGATTATTTCTTTGGGTTGAAGCTGAAATATTTATTCTATTCTAACAATACATTTATCCTATTCTTGGTAGTTGATAAAATATTACTGTTGTACTTTGTAGTCAACTCATCTTTTATACATTATTAAAAAGTTCTAATTGTGCTAACTATCCACAATATACGGGAATAAATTTTAAGCAGGGCATTGTAATCTCCACCAACCTTTTGGTTTGGATAATAGGAAGGCTTGTACGGTCCGGCCACCCAAAACTTCAACCTCCGTATCCCTCTTTCTCCGTACAATTTTCTCATTTAACATAAGAACGCAAATACCATACATTTTTCTTATTTAACATAAGAAAGCAACGTATTTGCTGACACCTTTGGAGTTGTAGTAGTGTTTGATATTATTTTAAAATTTTTATTTAGTAATACATTTTTAAAATAAAAATAAAAATTTATTCAATATATATAATGTAAAATTAAAACACTAATTATAATGAAAAATAAAATTTTTAAGATAATATTAAGGGATATTAAAGTGTTAGTATTTAATCATACATTTGATATTATTTTGAGATTGCTTCTCTTACTGACCAAAACAAGTGAAAAAAACAATTCATTTGCTCATTACAAACTATCATTTTCTAAATATGAATTTAATTGTAATTAAATTAAATTTCATATTTTACAAAAATAAATTTAAAATAACCTTCATTTACTCACTATCTACCTAATATTCACACGTATCTAGACCTTTTGATATACAAAGAAGCACAAGTAGAAGTTTTTAATATGTTCTGACTATATTATTTATTGTTCGTGATTAAATATAAGAGATTTTCATATATTTTAATTATATTATTTATTAATCAAAATTATGTATACATTATATAATCGAAGTATTCAATAATTCCTCCCCTCCGTGTGGGGAGTATAAATGCGAGTGGCCAGTGCCAACGACTGAGTACACCCTACTCTTGAATCAGCAATTGGACCTTCGTGTTGAAATGTCCAAAGTACCCTTGAGCTGATAACAATCACTCACTATAAAGGTAGCAGAAAGGGGCTCCTCATGTTTTCAACTCGTAATCTCATTAGTTTAAGTATGAGGTGCCGTTGATGATGGTCGGGGAGACGAGGGTGTCCTTAGAGCTGTTGCCCCTCTCTGAATCCTGCGGTTGCCGATGATTCCTTTTCCTTCTCATACAAAACAGCTCTTCCAACTTGGGAAATTCTATGTATGCTTTCATTTCTTCAGTCTCTCTCTCTCTCTCTCTCCCTCCCCCCCCCCCCACTGGTCCTTCCTCCTCTTCATCAAATGCATGAGGCAGTGATGATATTTACAGTGTTTCGATCTGACTTCGAGTGAAAATCCTCGGCCTTGGCGGGGTGACTCAATAATCTGTGTGAAATTACCGTCCCGGTCCCTTCCGCATACTGTTGCTGTCGCAGCCATGCCGAGGTTCTTCCTCTTCTGTCTGAGTAAAGGCGAATCTGAGCCTCCCCTAAATTAAATTAGGGATGTTAACCGGGAAATATTTCTAGTCCTTCCTTCCCTTGCTCTTTATTTAAGTATGAGACTCCGTAGTCAGAGACGGAGAGACGAGGGTGTCGTGAGAGCTGTTGCCTCTCTCTGAATCCTGCGGGTGTCGATGATTCCATTCCATTCTCAAACAAAACGGCTCTCCAAACTGGGGAAATACTATGTACGTACATTCTTCATTTTCTCTCTTTCCTCTCTCTCCGCCGCCACACCTATAAGATGGAATTATGTGAGGCAGTGATGATGTTTACAGCATTTATATCTGACTATGAGTGAAAATCTCCGGTCTTGGCTAGGTGATTGATTCAGTGATCTGTGTGAATTTACCCTCCTGGTCCGTTCCACAGATGCTGCAGTCGCAGCCATGCCGTGATTTTTCCTCTCTTGTCTGAGTAAAGGCGAATCTGAGCCTCCCCTAAATTCTCGTTCATCTGATACTAAATCGGAGTAAACAAGGAAAACCCACGGAAACATCATAATAAAAATCACAACTTTTTGACAGTAAGATGTTACAAACTGACTATGCTTTTCGGGTAAATTCCTATCTGCTTCCCACTGAATTATGAGAAACCCAGGAAAACTTTTTATATAATTCACATATTGTTGGGTCGTTTTAATTGCAGTAAGTGGAAATTCAATAAGATTTATAAGAAAAATATCAATTTTTTGGGTTGGGAAACAATGTTTCAAATGTGTAAGATAACTCCAACGCTACAAGGCTTTAATTTCCACTAAATGCCTTTTTGATGCCCACTTACAAATGTCCTGACAAGAAATCTAAATTTATGAATTCTGAGCTACATGTTAATAATCTGCAATACTCCGAGATTCAAGCTAAAAAACAATAAAATTAGTAGAACTAAATTTACATGCTTTTATAATACAGTCCGAGATCACTGAAGTGGCTGGAAGAAGACCCCAACTCTGTCTTGCTGGAAGAAGACCCAAACTGGATTCGGAGAAGATTGAAGCAATAGCTTTGGTGCATGACAATCTTTTAATCATACAATGCTACTCCCACTTCTCTCACACCCTCTCTCAGTGTCTAGCTGAAAGAATGCCAAACACCAGAATGGCCACCCAGCAAAAACCCAGGTCGGCAACATTGTCCCTTGCACCTGAACGATGTGGCGGCGGTGGCGGTTTTGCAGCATGCTCCTGTTCTGTCGCACTGTTCACTGCAGGAAGTGGCGGGTCAACAACATTTTCAAGCGGAACTGGTGCATCTGCCGGTGGTTGTGCACCAAGTAAACTCGTCACCAAATCACCAGGATTTGCTCCTAAGATGGTGTAAGTATCTGGCGGAGGGTTAGGATTGCTGCACGAGCTTCCTGCAAGTAAGAGAAAGGCAACATATAAATTCAAGTTGAAAAGAACGTCGATGGTTGTTCTTTGCTCTTGGCATATTTAAAGAAAGTTGTTAATTACTTTTAAATTATTTTTGTTTGTGCAACATATTACACATTTAGCAGAATTTCAACAAGTGAAGCCAATCAACTGAATGATCATAGCATTTACATTAAAAGAGAAAACTAGAGAGATTGGAAATACTTACTCATATATCTACTAGAAGTAGCTGGATACTCAGTTACTATTCCATCAACCGCAAGGTTTTGGACAAAGGTAGCAATTTCTATGTAAGGATCTGCAAAGTAGTCAAATGCTAGAGTCATGTACTCATTTCTTAGATAGTGGACAAATACTGTGATGTTTGCGTCTTTCATCTCTTTAACAACATTTGTGCTTCTTGTAGTATAGGCAGTAGCTTCAACGATGGAGCCTCTCCCAAGATTCACCGCATCGGCAAACTTCTTAATATCCTCCACAGATTGCTTCGGAGCATCATTTATGATCTCATTGACGAATAATACTGTTTTGTAAGATGGGATATCCTTAAACTTTGACAGCACTGAAGTATCATCAGATTGAATCAGGACTTCTTGTGTGGATTGCTTGTCAAAGGTGGCATTGCTCAAGGCAGTGCTGACGGCTCCTGCAATATCAAGACCTTTCTTTGACGCCAGGTATGCTGCATTCTGCATAAAAAGTAAAGAAATGTAATTTACGGCTATAGAAAACATCTTTTATATGAATATAGTTATAAATTATCAAGATGATGAAAAATAATTGATATGTTATATATTAAATGTAATGAGTTTGGTAGAAAATAACTTTCCATTTTTTACTGAGGAAATTATTTTCTTCCTATCATGATTTTATCATGATTCAAAGGATAATTTTTATTACTTCACTCATATACAAGAAAATAATATTTTTCTACAGATATTATCTTTTGAAAAACATACAGAGCCTGCAAGTAGTAAGCTTTTCAAGGAAGTAATGAAACATTATAGGAAATTTAAGATTAGCTCACTTCTATGTTTATTAAAATGCCGGTAACTGCCTTTGCCTTGGCCAACTCCAAAAACTGAGCCAGAGTGACAAATTTCCCGGTGTTCTTGTTTGCTGGGTTTCTCACAAAGCCCATCGCAGTATAAGGACTCGCAATTTGAGCTGAAGCAAGAAATTTATAAAGTAAGTTTGTCTAAATCTGATGTGGTTAGTTGTGTATGTGAAGTTAAACGGATGTGTTGAAAAAGAATGCATTACGGGTCAGTTTCTCAGTTATCTCGCTCCATGTGAGGTCAAAGGAGAAAATTCCACTTTTTGATTGAATTTCTGGGACATTTGTAGTTCGAGACATCATAGTGTTCATTGCATTGGTAACTCCCATTAGGTCTGTGGAATTTAAGCAGAAGGCAACACCATCTTTGGTCATTTGCACTGAACAATCTATAATGTCAGCTCCATCAACTACTGCTTGCTCGTATGCAAGATCAGTGCAGCCTGGATAAACACTGCTTGCTCCATTCAGGGTTGCGATCAAAGCTTGTCCTGAAAAAGCATGTGATTTTAAGATTGTCATTAGTCTGTTTTTTCATGTCTAGCTAGGCTTTTAGATTTTGAAGGACTGAAATTTAAGATTATCGTACCTTTTTTGGGCTGGGAATCGGTGTTAGCAAAGCATGCTGCAAGAAACATGAACTTAAACTCATGAAAGATCAGAATTATTGTAGAAGTTAATAAAATGAAGAAAAATTCTAGGTGGGATCAACCAATTCGAAACATATTGTGCTGTCGATGCAGATATGAGAGTTGTAAATAAAGAAAGTGTAATCCCAACCCAGATTGAAGTTATAGATAGAGCAAGCACAATCGTAACTATTCTGTTCTGTTCTCGTAAATGAAAGGTTGCCGGTTTGAGATCTTACCAATGGTTTCTGATGCTGTACAAGGGTAATCTGTGACAATCCCATCAACAGAATCAACTTTATCCATAAAATTCAGGTACTCAGCAACAGGATCATAGCTATAATTATAGCTTGCAAAGACATCATTTGCAAAACCAGAAGCATATACCTCTAAACCCAGTTTATGGGCATCAGCTACGAGTGTTGTGGGAGGCCCCAAATATTTGTCTGGTTTAACCGGCTTTATGTAATCTTTAGGGACCAAAATCCCAGATGCAAATGACTTTATTGTTGCAAGATCCTTCACTATAGTGCTGTAAGGCTGTTTGGTTGTGGGTTCAACATCGTTGGCGTCTAGAAGCTGAAAGACAATCTTGGTAGTTGCCTTGTTCACTTTCCCATTGATGCTCTTCAAGAAAGCAATTTCTGGAGACGAAAGAAATTCTATGCGATATCTGTTCAGTGTGTCAAGAACGTAATCGGCCACTTTTATTCCATGTTGGGTGTAGAATGCTTCATACTGCAACAGAATGCTCAAATTACAAAGAATGGTTTCTTGGTACTAAATTTTACGATGTTACAGAACAAAACTGGTCGGACTTCCATTTATTCATAACTCTCATCAAAATTACATGCATATTTTGCAATCTAAATAAAATGGTCTCATTGTTACGGAAGTTGTAAACGAAGGAAATAAACTATGCATTGGATGCTGTAAAACATGTAGTGGCTGTGTAAGAGAGATACCTGAACATTCAACCAGAATCTTTTGGGAGGCGTATAACCTTCAACAGGAGCAAGGACATCATCAATAGAAAGAATTGGGGAGCCATCGAAATCAGTAGGTCGAGAAAATATAGCCTGATTCACTGCAGAGAACAGAGCAAAAATCATTTTTCACTTAAGGAAGCCACAAATTGTTTCTCTTTTATGCTAAGAGCATTCTATCATAATTTTTCTCCAATGTATTGCATATAACTTCCTAGTCTATGTTATTTGTAAGCTCGATTAGTTCTGAATTTTGCAGTTCATCAGCAATAAGATTGTTGCAAAAATGAAAAACGGATGAAGATGTATGTTTTCTTAGCTATGAGGTAATGTCTGAAAGATAAGGTGAGGTTATGGAAAGGAAGTTTTCTTCTTCTCTTTTTTTTTCAGACTTACATGTCACATTCTTGGCTAGCTGTTCCATGGTGTAATCCACGGAGAAATGTGCCCGCACGTTTTTCCCGTTAACATCGTAGGTTTTGGTCCCATTGGCATCAAAATCTGCAATACTTGTTGCATTGTCAAGCCTAATACCCGTCAAGCAAATACCGAAGCCATCTTTTGTCATCTGAAGATTGCACAAGATTACCAAATCTTTCAAGCTTGTGTCTCTTGCCATGTTGATTGCATCCGGGCTACCTTCTGGGAAGAGGCCAGAGAATCCGCCCCGACCTATTACGAGCGGCTGATTGCCTGCAAGCAGCAAGAAGTCACATTTAGCTTACCGGGATGAAGTTTCTTTAATGGTGGTTGTGAAGACTAAATCAAATTCATAGTATTACCGGATAATGTCGGCCATTTCTGGGTAGGAACAGTTGCTTCAGCTTCTATTGCCTGTTGCTGTCCATGTTTCTTGGCCAACGTTATGTGGATCAAGAAGGAAATGAGAAGCAAGCTTCTGATCATTTTGATCTTACACTGTCGCAGTTTCAATCAAATGAATAATTAGAATTGAAGAGAACAAAACAGGCTCATTTATGTTGTAACTTGTAACTCATGAACAACACAAAAGTTTTAAGGAAATGTTTCAATATTTATAAAATCAATCTGTTTTGCGTTTCAACCATTTCAACGTTCAGTCTGCATTAAATTCATGGTCGGTTTTCTTTTAATGGTTTTCCCATATTAACATAACTTCATTTATCCTTGTTCAGCTTAATTTGTTGCTCTTAACCTCTCAAACTGAAATATCAGATCTAAACTTGGAAATTTAACGATTTTGTTTTTTAGTTTTTACATTAAAATAGAATGCAGAAACCAAGATGGTAATGACAAGAAGGAAAAAACAAAAAACAATAAAGAACAGTTATGAAACATACACGAATATCCATATTAGTTAAATTTGATGGATGGAATGGAAGAAACGGACATTCTGTCAAGTTTCTTTAAAAAAAAAAAATTGAACCTAATAGGAATGTAATGACAAAAGAAAGATGAGAGAAAAGAGAGGGAAAATTGGTTGATTATAATTGACTCCAAATGGAACTTCCATTTTACAATTGCTTCCTCAAATTCACCGCATCAATAGCTGGCCAATATTTCATGTTAAAGGATAACCAATTTTACCAATGTTTGTTTTAAGATCTAATTTTTGTTTATTCACTATTTCTTTTTTTTTTTTTCACTTCTCAAAATCATTCTTATTAAATATTTTTTCTCCCAAAATGTTTTTCTAACAGACACAGTTATGTCAAAAAATGAAAATAAAACTATAGGTGATGCTTTGGTGCATATTAAAATTTTTTACAAATTCTTAGGATGGTTAATATAGAATTATAAAAGTTACAAATTTTCATATAAAATCTCACAAGTCATAAGTATTGATGAATTTTATGTAAAAATTTGTAACTTTATTGTTTAAAGTTAGATCCGAAAACTTCATATTATTTTTTTTTTAATTTTTCTGTAAAAGTTACAATTTTCAATTAAAAATTTTGAAAATATAAACAATTTTCATAAAATTTGTAAAATCATGCAGCAATACAAATTTTCCTAAATATGTGTGGAAAAATGGAGATATCGATACTAAACAAACAAAGTTTTTTATTTATTTATAAATTATGTTAAACTGTAAACTAAATAAACAAACACTCTTCTTACGAGACTTTGAGTAAATTAACGCAGGATGGTGCGGTCTATCTTCTTCTGTTCCGCAAAATGAAACTAATGGCTTGTTTGGGTACAAGAAAATATAAGAAAGGAAAATTTTCGTGATATATATATTATTTGAGAGCTTTTCTTAAAGAGAGAAAGAAAATGACAATTTATGATTAATCTTTTAAAATTTTTCATTCTTTAATATTTTTTATTATTTCAAATTGGAAGGAATTTGAAAAGTTATCCATTTAATTTACTTTTTGATCATATTCTATTATTAAATTTGTATTTATATTTACATTTTTAGTATTTCATTATTATTTTCATTCAAATAAAAAATATTATTTACATATTTTAAAGGTATCTAGCCTATAAAAATATATATTATAATTGTGAAATTTTTTCCAATAAAAATATAAAATTACTTTTTTATTATTGATAATAATTGAACTTAATAGTTATGATCTATATTAATTTACCTTTACATATTCATTATTATTTTAATCTATATCAATTGATTTTAGGTGAATGTGAGTTAAATCATTTTTTATATATTATTAAATAAGGGTGATATTAGTTTAATTCATAATAACATTTTTATTAATTTTTATTAATTATTACATTATCGTATTATATTATTTTTCATAAAAAAATATTTTAGAGGGAGAAAATATTTTATAAAAAATTTAAATAAACATGGTTTTTATTTTTATCATAAAAATTATTCATAAATTAATTTTTAAAAATAAGTGAAATTATAAAATTATATATCAATTAACTATATATTTTAATTTAACCCTCTTTATATGATTTTGTACATCCAACGAAAAAATATAATTTAGGAATTGTTTAGTTCATATGAAAAATAAGTTCTTGTGGGAAATTAAATTTTTCAGGAAGTTATTTTTTATATGAATTTTTCGAAAAGTTCTCAATGTTGTTTGGTTAATATGAAGGAAGTTATATTTTTCAAGAAATAGAAGTTACCTAGGAAAAAGTAGGTAAATAATTTCTCACATTTTATGAAAAATATAATTTCTTCGGAAGTGATTCCCATATTTTGTGAACAACCAAACAATTCATAATTTTCTATTTCTTGAGAAATGTAACTTTTCACATTTTTGCTGAAAATCAAATGACTTCTTAATATTCTGTTCCATTTCCTTTTCTTCTATTTACGGATGAAAATTAGGAAGTTATGACTGATTAGGAGCCCTTATCCACTCAATTTTTCTATTTCTTGAGAAATGTAACTTTTCACGTTTTTGTTGGAAATTAAATGACCTCTTAATATTCTGTTCCATTTCTTCCTCTTCTATTTACGGATGAAAATCGGGAAGTCATGATTTCTTGGGAAAAAGTAGGTAAATGATTTCTCACATTTTATGAAAAATATAATTTCTTGGGAAGTGATTCCCATATTTTATTTTGTGAACAACCAAACAATTTATAATTTTTTATTTCTTGAGAAATGTAACTTTTCACATTTTTGCTGAAAATCAAATGACCTCTTAATATTATGTTCCATTTCCTTCTCTTTTATTTACGGATGAAAATTAGGAAGTTATGACAGGTTATGACCGAGCCTTTATCCACCCGATTTTTCTATTTTTTGAGAAATGCAATTTTTCACATTTTTGTTGGAAATCAAATTACCTCTTAATATTTTGTTCCATTTCCTATTCTTCTATTTACGGATGAAAATCGGGAAGTCATGACATGTTATGACCGATTACGAGCTCTTATCCACCTGGTTGATCTTAGCTGATGCATACTCAAAATACACTTGAAACCAATTGCATGCAAGTCTGGAACTGACTCAAACCGTCAAAGTTGGGTACGATCGGTTCGGTCGGGTATTGATTAAAGCCATGATCAATTTCTCGGCCTCCTATTTTTGGAAACCATTACTTCCGCAGTGCGCCACCGGTGGTGTAACTGGTGTTATGCACGGGAGGCTCAGCCTCAGTGATTGAACGCAATGGAAACTTGGCTACAATGATTGAACGCGGTGGAAGGTCCGCGTAAGTGACTGAATACAGTGGTAAGTCCCAATCGCCTTCTGCCATAGCAGCAGTAGTTTTGTATTTTTTCGATGCTGATTTTTTTGTATTTTTTCATGCGTAATCAATGACCACCTATTGTTCGACGAAATTCCCCGCAAGATTTAGACTTTTCTTTCCCGACCTCGCCATTGATGTTGATTATATTCCTGATATTCCCAATTATAGAAAGAAAAAAGTGTTCTTTGTTTTCATTTGAAATTATTAGAGTCTGCACTGGCAATTCCCAGTCTGTAATAATCAGTTTATACGCCTTAATTATTTGAAGGAAATCCAGTGACAAAAAGAAAAGAGAAACCGTTCTCCATGAATGCTTTTGAGTTGATTTCTAGATCACAAAGTTTCAATTTTCACGGTTGGTTTGAGAAGCACATGGTATTAAAGATTAGTTTACTGTGGCCGTTCATGTGCAATGCAATTAAAACCTTCAGTTTATATGGCTGACTAGTCTTGTGGAAGCGGAAACACTACCCTTTGCAAAAATTCGGTCGGGTCGCAGTCGCAGCGGATAATAATCCCTCACCCGATCCGATTCGTCAAGCTTTTTTCAGCTTTCAAATTTTGACCGAACTCGTCCGAATTCCGTCAAAACCCGACTCGTTTTACTAAATTTTAGTTACCCACGGTCGATTATTGACAGTTTGGCCTAAAACTTTCATCCTAACCCTTATTATCTTTCTTTCTCTTTCCTTCCTAATTTTCAAACATGCCAATGACATTGTCTCTTTAAGACCGCAAGATATCATCGCCCATATTTAACTCCCAAATATACCATAAAAATTGTTCTAATTTTGCAAGAAACATATAGCTTTAAATCTCCAAGTTAATGATATTTAGGATATGCCAATGCCATGGCTCTTTAGGAATGCAACATATCATCACCCATGTTTACTCTTTGAAAAAGATTCTTAACGTTACAATATCAAATTTAATTATATATTCAATTTATTTTTTTAAAATCAATTTTAATATATTATATAATAACATATCAATAATTAAATTTGTTGTATATCATTAATGTATCACAATCATCACCTTTACACCTCCACTTTGATTAATTTTTTATCACTCTTAGAAGATTAATACGTTAAATATTTATTTAAATTCGACTGCAAACAAAAAAAACTTGTAACAAATTCTCTAAAAAAAATAATGTCAAAATATATTTGTTTAATGCCGCATGAGTTATATGCTTCCAGGAAATTTTTTATCTATTGCTTCCTTCACGTGTATACATAATTTTTTTTTTTTAAAAAGGAATTTATAATGATCTCTGAGTGTTGGATTTTCAAAATAACAAACGTATCTTTTTCTTGCACGTTCTTAGATTTGTTTACTTAAGCTCTTATTTTTTAAATATAAAAGTATTTTTTATAAAAAAATATTTTATATATATTAACAAAGGAATAATATATTACATATATTGATAATTAAAAAATATACCAAAAATACAAGAAATTAGATAAAAAAGATAAAATAAATTTTAAAATATAATTTTTTTAAAAAATTATTTAATAGTAAATAAACAAAATATTTTTTTTCACATTTTAGCATCTTATAATTATATTTCATTCGTCGAAACAAGCGGGACCTTATTACCAGTCATCTTTGGTGATATAGCCTTCTAACTTACCAAACCGAAAAAGACTAATAATGGTTATCTTTCTTCTAGAAAATATTAATCAGAATTTGAAAATTAAAAAGAATATTAAATAGTTTGATGTTTGATTCCCATGGGTAATTAATCCTTTACAATAATACTTTGAATTTTCATACCAAACTATTGTTGGATAATTTAAAATTTTTTCCAAATTTCATTTTCCTCAACTTGCAAAAATGCTTGGTTGGTTGGCTTCCTCGGAAATTTTTGTCACATGATTGTTTCTGTTGTATTGAACCCACAACGTGAGAGGAAATGTAAATTCTACAGTAATTAGTTATTTACTCTCACCTTATTTTAGGAATATAGTATAAAAATAAATGTATTTAAGAAAATATTGTTAAAAAATAAATTTAAAAATGCAAGATTCAGAATAAGTATTTTTTACATTAAAAAAGAATAAGACTCAAAATCAAGAAACTAATATTTTATTTAAATTGACTAAAAACAAAATTCCTTATATTTTCAAATAAATTTCTTTTAATGATGTTTAGATTTAAATTAATAAAAATCTCCTCATTTCACTTTATTTATTATTTTTATTTTGATTGTATTTGTGCAATTGTGAATTTCATTAATTTCATCCGTAATTTTATTAAAATTTAATTTATTTATTTTTAATATATTTGAAATCAAAAAATTATTTATAAACAAATTAAAATATTTATTCTTGAAATAATTTGTAAATAATAAATTTATTTATAAATAAATTAAAATTATTTTTATTAAATTAAAATAAATAAACTCAATCCTAAAAAAATAAATTTCAGAACTTAAAAATAAAATCAAATAGAAAATATTACCGAAAATTTTATTTCTTACAAAATTAAAAATTTTATTATTATATTACTTTTTTAAAATTTAAAATAAATGAATTAAAAGTAAAAATCTAAATTTAATATATTAAATATAATATAATAATAAAATATTTAATTTTTAGAAAGGTCGACAGACACCTTATCCGGCAGGAACTGACTAGTTGATTTGACACCGGTCCGGGTTAAGATAACGAAAGTACGAAAATAACCTCAATGGGGTTTGTCGGCGCGCTTTATTGGCGCTGGTCCAGACAAGCCAGTTTTCTACGATGCTTCCATTCACAGCCGATCGCATCCAAAAACAGAAATACTGTAAGAATAGGATATTATTCAATTCAATTTATTTCCTCGTCGTTCCACGGCCTTTTCTACGAATCTATTACGGACTGCGTAAAGAGAAGAGCCGACAACAAAGCTTAGAAGAGTTCAGAGAAACGGAGATGAAGATCACAGCTTTGTTGGTGCTCAAATGCACGGCCGATGGATCCGATCCAGTTATACTTGCCAATGCTTCTGATGTAAGCCGCTTTGGCTACTTCCAGCGCTCCAGCGTCAAGGAGTTCATCATCTTCGTCGGTCGCACCGTCGCCAAACGCACCCAACAGGGTCAGCGCCAGTCCGTCCAGCACGAAGGTAAGTCACCCCTTTCTCCTGATTCCTGCGCTAGGGTTTGGGGTCTCGAATTTTTTGCCTTTATTGATCTATTTTAAGTTTGAGTGTTGGATCGGTTTTCGGGAAATAGTGGCCTTACATTGTTTTTGGAAGAATAAGCTCATGCTGATCAGGTTTTGACGATTTTAGCGAAATTATGGATTTGAGGTTGTTGTTGGGTGAAAATTGATGATTTGGTTGAATTTTATACGACATTTCTTTTCTATGGTGTTAGAGAAAAAAAAAATTACTTTACCAAGAGATTGTTCCCAAATTTGGACTTGTGAGGTTTTTATTTGTTCTGAAACTATTGTTGAGAGAGTGTTTATGGTTTGAGATCAGACTTGGTTGTCTCCAATTTAGATACTGCCCAACCTTAAGATTAGTCCGTTTTCAGACTGCTTATCATTAATCGTATGATTTATTGGGTCACTGATATAAGGGTAAATGTGCCCTTATTGAGTTCATTTAAAAGTCCAGATCGTCTGTATTCACTTAAGTATAAACATTTCAAAAACCTGTTTGCGCCTTTTTTTTTTTTTTCACCTTATTTCTTTTGCCTTTTCTAGAGTACAAGGTGCATGCCTACAACAGAAATGGCTTGTGTGCACTGGGCTTTATGGATGATCACTACCCAATTCGAAGTGCATTTTCTCTTCTCAATCAGGTATGTTCAATACATTTTGTGTTATAATAACTATAACACATCCTGTTTCTACTTTCTGGGTTAATCTCATAGCAGTGTGACATTCTTTGAAGCTTCAATGGAGTATGAATTGGAAGATACTTGTCTGTATTTTCAACGAGTTATACTTGTATTTTAGGAAAATTTGTATGGACTTCAGCCTTTCAAAGGGGATAAGCTTATTGTCAGTTCCCCAATGATAGCTATTACATCGAGATGTGTAGGAAATATCCTGTAGACCTTAAATTGACCCATGATAAAACTCCGTTTTGTGTTGGATTTTTTTAGTTATTAAATTCTTGGACCATGAACAATTAGCCTACTTTTCCAATATTAAAGTAGCTGGTTTGTTGTAAGCAATATGTCCGATGATTGAAATATAACCAACGATACAATTTCTTGCAGTTGTTGGATGAATACACAAAAAGTTTTGGAGATTCATGGAGAAGTGCTAAGGAAGACAGTAGTCAACCATGGCCTTATTTGAATGAAGCTTTGACAAAATTCCAGGTATCTCCACGTAGGAGATTGGGTCATTTTATATTATATTCATATTCTAAACTTTGTACCTTTTAGCATAATTACTGATTACTATAATCCTTTTGTTTTGTTTTGCTCCTGTCAAATCTCCAGGACCCTGCAGAAGCAGATAAGTTGTTGAAAATCCAGAGGGAATTGGATGAAACGAAAATCATCCTTGTAAGTATGGTTTTAAATATGTCCCACCCTAAATTTCCATGATACTATGTGTAGAAAGGATGTCCTGCATTATTGTCTTTTAAACATACTACTCTCAAACTTTATTATCATTGGCTTTGTAATTTTTTGTGGATACCTTGTTGGTGCTCTGCTGTGGGGATCATCAATCATTCTATAAGCCCTTCAAATTAAATGTTTTCATTTCTTAGATGTGATGCGTGCTCGCAAGGCCATGCTTGATTTATTATCATTGTCCTGAAGTAACCATGTCGCATGTGGGTTAATGTTTCGACAGAGATATGATAGGATGTTTCTTCTATTATCTTGCTTGGTCTCTCATCCTTTGGTGAATCTATACTTTGTGTTGTGCACAGCATAAAACCATTGATAGTGTGCTTGCACGGGGAGAGAAGCTGGATAGTTTAGTTGATAAGAGTTCCGATCTCAGTGCAGCATCACAGGTACATCAAGATGGCTCCTTTGGATTATACATTTGGAACTAGCACATCATTGCTTACATGCTTGCATTAGTTTTTCTGTAAAACTTGAAAAAATTGATAAAGTGTTGTTGGGGCAATTGCTCCCACCACAACAAAAAAGAAAAAAAAACTCTTATATATTAATTGTAATTATTGCTCTCACAACTTGCATAGAATTGCCCTCATAATTTTTTTGTATCAGTTAAAAGAGGAAAGTGCTTTAAACAAAGTTGAAAATATTTAAAATTTGACTTGTTACATATGCTAATACATATAAATGAGAAACTGAAAATCAAAATAATATTTTTTTAAATATTTAAATTTTTATAATGAATCAAAAATCTGTTTTTCTATGTATATGTATTGCCCCTATAAATAAAAAATTTTGGATCCGCCACTAGTCACATTATAGTTCGCAATAGTATTATAACACTGGATTCTAATATTGGTTGTTGAAACAGATGTTCTACAAGCAGGCCAAGAAAACCAACCAGTGTTGTACCATATTGTAAGCTTTCAAGACTACTAGTTCCTGTAATGGCACAAACTTCATCCGACGTTGAAGCTGATGTATAGGAGAACAATAGGTGCATATATCTAATACAATTCCCCATTGTTTGCCCGTTGGAACCGTCAAATTTCCCCATATGTATCGCAAAAGGGAACTGAATGTTCGGCTAAAGGTCTTAGTGTGTTGAAATATACTTTATGTTGACAGATTGATATTTTCTTTTAGCTGTTTATGATTTTTGTTCCGGTGACCATTTATAGTATACAATTTCTCTCTTCATATGGCATTCCACGTTACTATGTACCCGGCGATATCTTCCCTTTCATAGTTACATTCATCTGATCATTATGAATCGTTATTTTTCATGATAATGATATGCATGGTTCTTGAACAGCATATGGGAGGCCATTGGAATCTTGGATTTAAATAGAGGGCCAGGCATTTCAGGAAGAACTTGTTAATTTTGTGACATCCTTAATACTACGTCCATGATGAAGGCTAGACTAAGTTTACACTGCACATTGCTCTGGGCCAGGTGTCGTCTTGCATGCGCATGATTTTCTTAGGTCTAGACTATAATGTACCACCTTAGAAGTTAGAAATTTCATTTAATTATGTAGTATTGAATAAATTAATAAATTTAAATTATTAGATCTAGTGGTGCATTGTAAAAGTGATGTATCGAAGTTTATCCTTTTTTCTTGTTGACAAATAAAATTAATGAGAAAACGAAGAGGGAAAATATTGGGAAATTTTTCGTTTTGAGGAACTAGAGAAATTGAAGAGGAGAAATATTGAACAGTTTCTCTCTGAACTCTCAGGAAAGGCTCGTTTGAGACCGGAAAAGGATCAAAGTAAAGGGGATGAATGAGCTTTGATTTAAAATCTGTCGTTTTCCGCTTGATTTCGTTTTCTTTACGGCTACTCCCGGCGTTGGCGTAGATTGTTATCATGAGATTCTTACAGCATAATTCTTGGCTTTGGACCGCGGAACTCAGGCTCGCTTGCTTTATTAAAGTTGGTAGTGACATACACTTGGTGAGAAATTTTATCAAGTTAATTTTTTTATTAGTCACCTATTGTAATTTAATCTAAAAAATATTTTGTTTCTTATCTTATTAAATTAAATTGATAAATTATTTCATTATTTTACAACTTATCTGACTTAAACATTCTACTCTTGGGGCACTCATTCTTTGTTGTTGCTTACACGCTTTACGATAAATTATTAGGAATAGTATTTACACGTGTGTTGATAGAACTTAAAAGAAGTAAATATCTTTTTTTCTTTTTTAAATCTTCTACAGAGATAGATTATAAATTGACAGGAATTAAAGAAGTCATACTGTTGCTTTAACTTACGAAATCTATCATTCACTCTGCCTCTCCTCATTGGAAGTAATATAAGTTTTCTCCTTTGCCTGGATGCATCAACTAAGCAAAATAGAATTTGGAGATATCTTTATTTCTTATTTATTCATCAGATAAATAGTTCTAAAGTCTCGTTCTATTTAATAATTAGCTAATTATATTAATAATTAATTAATTGAATTAGTAAATAATTAATTTAATCAGTTCATAATATTATTTATTTATATAAAAATGTTTGATAAAATTATTTATTTATTATTAGTTATTTATATATAAAATGATATATAAGAATATGTTTATATTTTATGATTAATTAAAAATTTTTATTTTAACAATATTTTAAATTATAATTATTATATTTTTTAAAAAATAATTATAATCTTTTAGTTAAGAAAGTAATTATTAAAATCCTATTGATGATTAAAAATAATAACTAAAAATTTAAAAATAAAAAAAAAGTAAACTTTAATTTTTAATTCTTAAATAAGTTAGCAAATCAACATTTTGAATCAATTCTAATCTAATTTATTAATTATTCAAATTATATAAATTAATTGCTTACGATTTAAATTCATATAATTTCAACTAAAATTTATATAAAATATTTTATATTTATATCAAATTATTATTAGTTTTTAATGTTATATTTCAAATTAAATTATATATAAATATTTGAAATAAGTAATCATTTTACTATAAAATTTTAATTGAATTAATTATATATTATATTTTTATAAAATTATTTAAAAATAAAAATAAAAATTTATTTATTTAAATTTTATTGATATTTTTATATTGAAATTTAAGAATTATATTTCAAATTAAATGTATATAAATCAAAATTTGGTTAATGTTCTATAACTCTTAATATCTAGAATGTTAAAAAATTATTATTTATAAAATTAAATGAATAATTTTAAAATATAAATTTCAACGCCTTGTAACTTTTTCTTTTATTATATATAAATAATTTTTATATTAATAATAAAAAATAATAAAAACACGTACAAGGACACGAGTTAAATATTAGTTAAGTTAATTAGAATGACAAATTCAAACCACGGCCTAATATAATTTTAGATAGGATATATCATATTTTTCAGTGGAGTTAGGCACTCTGACTTAGGGTTAAAAGTCGATTATAGTTAAATCAAATTTTAATTTTATTTATAGTAGAAAATTATTTAGAGAATTATAATCTTTTATAATTTTAATTTAACATATTATATTTTTTATAAATTAAATATAAAAATTATGAAACTTTAAATAAAATTATAGAAAATTATTTTTAAAAGTTATAACACAAATTATTCATGCTTTTAAAAGTTGAAATTTAGAATTTATTTATTTATTTACTTATTTAATATAATTATTATTATTATCATAAAAAATTAAAAATAAAAAATATAAGTTAAAAATGAAGAATAAAAATAACAATAAAAATAAAAAATTTTAAACTAAATTAGAATTGGAATATAGAAATTATTATTTTTTACTTATTTAATGTAATTATACTTGTTATTATGAAAATATTAAAAATGAGAAATATAAGTTAAAATTAAAAAAATAAAAATAATTTTTTTTAGAATAA
The DNA here is from genome assembly GCA_020226215.1 of Sindora glabra. Taxonomy (NCBI): domain Eukaryota; kingdom Viridiplantae; phylum Streptophyta; class Magnoliopsida; order Fabales; family Fabaceae; genus Sindora; species Sindora glabra. The sequence continues at coordinate 65,669,548 of CM035231.1, forward strand.
TGAGAGCATAGAAGAATAGGGTAAAACTATTTTTTTACTTTAGTATCAACATTGTCATAAAATTAGAATTTAAGATATCCACCTTCCCTTATGGAAATATTTAAGGAAAAAGTTAGGTTCTAAAATTTTTCTGAGAATATTACTTTCTTGAATAAATTTTTTAAAATTTTAAACCAAATATTAAAATGTAACATTTCTATGAAATATTTCTAAAAATGTAAAAAATATTCTGCGAACCAAACGTCCTCTCATATCCTTGAAATAAAATCTGAGGTTGTTGAGCAAATAATTTTTTTAATTAATTTTTAGTTGATTCAAGTGTTTTTAAGTATTTGATGAAGCTAATTAATTGATTTAAATATTTAATAAATAATTATTTTAATTAATTTGTTAATTTTAAAATAGTTAGTTTGAAAAAATTAAAAATAATAGTTTTTTGATGTAATTGATTTAGAGAAATGATATTCTTATTCATAATTATAATTTTTTTATATTTTCAAATTTGATAAATAAAAATATTAAATTATATTAAGTTATTTTTTAAAAAAATTTAATAAATATATAATAAATTATAATTATTTATTTTTTGAAATAAAAATTAAATAAGTATAATAAATTATATTAAAATATTTATATATGAATATGATTATATTTTTTATTAAATTGTATAAAAAGATTAGATATTTCATAATAAACATTAAAAAAATAAATTGAAAAAATTATTAATATTTTTTCAAATAATATCTTTTGAATTAAAGAATAATACATATTAAAAAAAGAAAAATAATAATTATTAAACCTAAAATATATATTTTTATATTTAAAATATGTAATTCATCAATATTTTTAATGATAAATATATGAATTTTAAATAATATATCATCTATTTATAAATATATATAAATAATATTTTTATAAAAAATATTTATCAATAAAATAAATAAATACTTAATTTTTTCTCTTATTTGAATGAAGAAAGAGGATGAAAAAAGAATATTTAAAAATAAAATATATTATTATTATATTTTAATTATTTAAAATTTTAAAATATTTTATTTTTTTAATTTAAATTTAAAAGGCATTATTTCTTCCCTTTCTCTCCAAAAGAACATTTTTTGTTAACAAGAAATTATTTATTTATTTTGTATAATTAATTACATAAAAATTTAAATTCAAATTCTTAAAAATTTTAATATTTTATATATTAAATTATTTATTATATTTTAATCTATTTAAATTATTAAATTTTTAAAAAATTGAATTCATATATTTTTAATTAAATCTATAATTTATTACAATTTATAACAAAAAATTAATAAAAATATTTTTTAAAAAATAATAAAATTTTTAAGAATATAAAGTATGAATCAAATTGAAAATATATGTCTAAAAATGTAAAAAATTATTTTTAAAAATATATATATTAAATCAAATATAATATTTTATATTTTTCAGAATCATATTTTCGATAATGTATATTGTTTTAAAAAACGTAAAATTCCAAGAAACCAAATATCACCAGGAAAGCAAGAGGCATAGGATACCCCAAAAAGAAAAAAGGCAAGAGACATAGGATACCCATTCCCTCGCAATTATTGCGAGAACCTGCAAAAATAATTAACAAAGGGCCAGGTCACAATTCCCATTGCTACAGTTGAGGATAAGGTTCCTGATCCGATTCCTATTGGTTACACATATTTGTTTTTTATCTTTAAACAAAATCAAAATGCACCCGTGTTTGGATCCTTATCTGAAGACAAAATAAAAGGAAGGATCCTAATCTAATCAGCCAAAAATCAACTAATTGAATCAAACAGGAGCAGAACAACACCTACCCTCTTTCACAAAACCAGTCTAGTATTCGAGACTCAGGAGCGTTCCTATTTACAGAACCAAGGAAATATTGATATTTCATGCATTCAAACTCAATCGCACCAGTAATGGTTCATAATTTCTTTTATTATTACATGAAATTCTTCAATCTAATATAATATCATTAAAAACTATCTTCCAAATATAGATTTGATCCACCAAATGCCTTGGGTATCTTTTGGGCCTTCTTCTCCCTCTGGTGGGGGATCATTCTGGGGCGTCTTGCGAAGTTTGCTCACATCATATCCCTCTTTCTTGGCTTTATCCACAAGTTGGTTGTAGATTTCTTCATCTATATGAGTTTGCCTACACAAAATCTAAGAACAAAAAATGAATCAGGTCATGCAAACTATTTATAGACAGATTGAACCACACAAACAATAATTTAAAATTTTGAACTTTATAATGTTAAATTGGCCAAAAATCAAATCTTTTGCAAATAACAAATGCCCTCATGAATAATTTACAGAAATTCATCCAAAATCAAAATTCAGATATTTAAAGTTAGAAACCTAGAGAATTTCACAGCCTCTTCCTCCAATCTCATCATCACCCACTCACAACATGAGCATAAAGTTTTAAACTTTAAAATGGCCGACAATCAAACCTCTTTCAAAAATAAAAATTTAAATGTTCAAAGTTCTAACTTAAAAAAAAAAAATGACAGCCCCTTCTCCAAACCCGTCATCTCCCACCGCACACTCAAAATATGAACTGAACATCAAAATCAGAAGCTGATCAATCCTTACCCAAAGGTATCTCCTGCTGGGCTGGCCAATCAGAGCAAACTGATAATCAGCATCAATGTACAGAACCCAGTAATCCCCAGTAATAGGGAAAATAGGCAAAAACGGAGGAACATAAAATCTAACTTTGAGCTTAGCCTCATCGCTATTGGGATCTGCCTTGTAAGCAGTCCCTTCTATATAGCCCCTTTTGCCATCGGTCCAAGTCTCATTGAGCACATGCACCGTGCCATCCGGATTCAGAGTGTATGTGGCTCTAGTGTTGACGCCATTTTTGGGCTGAAACCTTGACGGGAAGCAAGCAATCTCGTACCAGCGTCCTACATACCTCTTCAAGTCGAGACCTCTCACAACCTCCATCTCTTTGTTGGCCATTGTTGTCGGTGTCTCGGTGAGACGGAGCTGGGTGAAAAAGAAGGCTGGTGTCGGCGTTTTGGGGTTTTTTTCTGGTGATTTGATTGAATCGATGGGGCGGTGGTGGAAAGTGGAAATATCGGATGACAAATTACAGTATGCTCTGGTTGAATAACGTGTTTTTAGTGGATAAAAGGTAACTATTAATTTTATGTCCATTTATCGATTTGTAAAATTTATATACACTAAAAGTTATATTTTTTAATTTATAAAAAATTAAGAATTATAAAATTAATAATTATTAAAAAAATTGTATGCACAAATTATATTATATAAAATTTGATTATTTAATTTTTAAAAATAAAAAATTTTAATATTATGAATATTAAAAATTTAATTTTTTTAATTTTTAAAATATTTAAAATAGTAAAAGTTAAGCTAACCTTTGTATGGAAAAATTTTGTACGTTGTAATTATACTTTTTAATTAAAAAATATAAAAATTGATAATTATTTAAAAAAATTTATATACTTCAATTATACTATATATTTTTAATTATAATTGATAAATAAAAAATATAACTAAACATATATAATTACATTTTAGATAATTCTAATATCTTCAAACTAAAAGTTCGGACAATTCTAATACGTTTGCGACTTCACGGTAAAATTACAATCATTAGATTATTTTAATTTAGTGGCTGAAATTTTTTTAAGGAAGATGGTTTTTGATAAATCAAAAGAAAAATAGACATGACAAATTTATTCTAATCTATAAATTTTATTGAAATTATAAATAAAGTAAGTCTTAATTAATAATTTAAGTAATTGATGATTTAAATAGATTTTATAAAAAATTAATGTGAATATTAAACACACACCTTATAATTTTTAATACATTTAATTATTTTTATCAAAAGTTAAAATTTTAAATAAAAATATTAAATCTTTCTAATGACCTTAATTTGATGGGGCCCTTTTTTTTTTCAATTGTTATATATAAATGTCTAAAAAATGTAACTTTTTATAAAAAAAATTAAAATATTAAAATTTAAAAATATGGTAAAAATATTTAACCTTATAATTTTAAAGAAGTATGGGAAAGAATAAGAGAACATTACTTATAAAAAAAACTTTAAAAATATTAGTAAATTAGAAATTAATTACTCATTGAATTATAATAACATTGTTAAAAGAGGAGAGTAAACAAATTTTACAGTTAAAATTAGATATATTCATAAATAATTTCTTATTATATATGATTGTAGTTACTAATTATTGCCTATCATTTTAGTCGAATTTTATTATAAAAGCATAGCATGTTCATCATTTAACGGAAAATTACTAGTTGATTTAAGGAACAAAGCTTAATAAAATTAAATACCTATGAATAATATAAAATACTACATTATTAATAAATACATTTTTATAAAAGGAATTTTTTATAAATAGCAATATAAAATACAACAAAATTAGTGTAATTATGATTTGTTATCATAAGAGAGTGAATATTATAAATTTATTAATTGTTAGTAATAAAATAATTATTCCTAATAAGTAAAATATGGTAATCAATTATGTGTATATAATATTTAATGTAATGAGAATTCTGTGGTACAAATAGATGAATTTGTTGTATTGCATACGACATATGAGGTGGCAAAATCTTAGAAGGTTAAGAAAATTAGTTTGAATCTTAACCCTTGATATTATGAAGTGGGTAACTGGAGTTGGAAGCCTTTCATAATTGCAAAGAAGTCTTTACACGATTTTGTAAAGAAATCCACTCATTATTCAATATAGTTTTCTGTATTGTCATTTTGAAAACTATCAACAATGATGATGCTTTCCCGAACGTTGACCTTCATTGTTCCATTGACAATTATGATGAACTTAGGCATTATTGGGTGGGTATGATAAGTTTAGCTAATATATATCTATCAATTTAGTTTGTAGGGAATATTAAATGAAGAAAATGTTATTGCCAAGTCATTAATTCATTAGCAAGATGAGGTGGTTAAGTGTAAATGGTTTCAGGTGTGAATTCTTTTTTTCCTTTAAGTTTCTTTATATTTTCTTTGGGTTTGTGAAAATGGGATAAAATAATGATGTACTAATTTAAGCTTTGTAATTGGAGGATGCTCATGTTGCTAATTTATCAATTTATATTCTTTTAAAAGGTTTGTGATGAGACAAATGCATCATTCTAAGATGATCAACAATCTAGAAATAGCATTTAGGTAAATATTATCAAATGAGATTTTATAACAACCCAATCGACCTTACAATTCATTTTAATGTTTCTGTTATGGGTTTTCTACCTCTTCTATTTTGATTTGATTCAAAGTTTGATATTAATTTTCTAATGCTAATTTTGCATTTTGCCATTTACTTCCACAAAGACACAAACAACATTTCTGCCACTTTGATTTATCTCATACACCCTGTTATGTTGATGAGTTTCTAATGTCAAAATTTTTCTAGAAATATCATTTCTAATTTTAGCATAGTTAACATCATCTTGAGTAGCTAGATAACATATCTAATTACATGTAGAGCTTAATACTCCATAACCCAACATCATTAGAGTATCATTATTTTCCTTTATTGTCGGGAATTTAGGAACATAACTCTTTGCGTCATTTATCCATTGCCTTAAAATTAGACCTCTTGGAATCTCATTTAGATGCTCGTATTTCATGGTGAACACTATGTGGCAACAAGGGATACCACAATGCTCATATTTGCAATAAGTGCAAGTAAACATTTTTTCTAAAGTGTTTAATGTCACCTCTCACATATGGGTGCACTACATAAACGTCTCTATCTTATAAGTTAGAATGTTAATTGATTGATCTCTATGTTCCAAAGTGTAGTTTGAAATTTTCATGACTTCTTTGTGGAAGATTTAGTATGCCTTTGTAGTATATACTTGTGAAACATGTTTCACTATATAACTAAAAGGAGGATGAGTCATAAGTTGTTTATTAAACTTGCCATCAACTTATTATTCCTAAATTCCAAAAGCCCACACTCATAATGATATAAGAAGTCAATCAATGTGTTATGATAATTAATAATGAACCAATGAAACCTTTTAATAGTCCTTATGCTTGCAAAAAATCTTTTGTTCAAGTATGTTGTAGCCCATAATTATTTTCTTTTATACATCCACTACAACCACTTATTTTCATGCAAGTTAAATTCCTCAATAAAGTTAATGTACATTTCTTCAAACTGATTTTCATCAATGTTAGCATAAATATAATCAGAAATTTTGGATTGAACAATTGAATTTGGAAGGTTGCTAGTTGCATTCCTCTCAATATGCCATGAACATAAATGATGAGTTGCATTGGAAAAAATAATTTTGATGGCTTTCCTCACTGCTTTATCCCCATCAATTACAATTACTCAAGGCATGTTAAAGCTTAGTGCCTTATTAAATGCTTCTAATAACCATTTGTATGTTACCTTGATCTTATCTACAAGTAGTGTAGTTACAAAAATTGTATTCTACCCATGGTGGTTAAGCCCAAAAAAGACCATTAATGGTTTGTTATACTTATTTTTCTTATAGGTTGTATCAAAACACAACATATTAAAAAAGTAGGGGTAATCTTGTCTACATTGATCATCAACTCAAAATAAATTTTCTAACCTATTATAACTATCGATTGTGTACTAACAAATGACATTAATCTTTACCAGCCTTTTCTTGAAGATAGCATAATGTTGCAAGTACATCCTCATCTACAATTCTTGAATAATGATCTTTATCAAAGCGGTTATACAAATCCTTTAGTATAAATCCAACATTTCGATATCCACTGACTTGTCTAATCATATACCCCATTATATGAATAGTTTTTATCTCACAAGCACACATCCTATTTACTTGTGCAATGTTAGCCTTTGTCATGAACTAGTGTGATATAATAAAATGGCCATACCTTAAACCCACTACCTTGTGATTTGTATGTTGTTCAACGAACTTTGTAACATGGAACTTCATTGTCCGATAGTCTCAATGAACATGAAATTGAGCCATGCATCTAGATTTAGTAACTAGTTTATGCATTCTCTTTCTATTAATTCTATTTAAGTATTTATCTAGTCAATATCTTACGAAACTATAAACCTAATTATGACTAATAATTTCTTTTTTAGCATTATGACGTAGTTTATTTTTATGTACTCCAAATCTAATAACTCTTGTGTATTTCATATATAACTTCTGTACTTCATTAACATTTTTAAATTCTATAGCTAAAATATCATTGGTTTTTAAGCTTCTAATAGCATTATGATTCTATTAACTTAATCCCTCCTCATGCTTATTATTCATAGGATTATTGTCATTTTCATTACTATTTTCACTTTTTACATAATCTTTTGCATTGAAGTCATTATTTATGTGCATATCTTTATTTGTAACAGCTATCCTAATATTTAGCAAAGGTTAAAAAGGTCTTGTCGTTGCATACCACGCTTACGAGGAAACAACCACTACCACATAGAATTTTTATATGATACATAACTTCATAAAACATTTACATCTATGGTCAATTACCTTATGAAGCCCAAATTTACTCACCTTATTGTACTAAAGGTATAATTTAAAAGATATAAACAAAAGGCCAACAAATTATAAACCACTAAAAGTCATTCCACACAAAGCAAGCAAGTGTTTATGGAATGGTATGCTTACTTAGAAGATCAATTGATGTCTTAGAAAATGTTATAAAAACACCAAGTAACAAGCATAAATAGTTATTATTGTGAATAAATATACATAAACAGCGAGCAATTATACTCATGTCTTAGCATGTCACACATTATAGTTATGCAACACATAACAAAATTGAAAGAATCAAATGTAAAATTATGCCATCCTCAAGCTAGACACAAAGTCACTTGCAAAATACTAGTTTAAAGCTAGTAATGAAAATTAGTATACAATCATTGCCTTTCTTTTCCTTGGTACCAGATATTATACCTATGCATAGAATGGGTTAGTCATTATCAAAAACAAATGATAAATTTATATTACAATGAACTTATATTTAAAAACTATTATATATCAAATTATATAGGAAATATATGATAAATAATTACAATATAAACTTTATGATGTAATTTTTTGAATTTCATGACTTGTGAGTTTAATTAATTAGGATTAGTGAATTGATTGTTGTAATCTATATAAAAGAATTAATTCTTTACCATACTTTTATTAGAAATTTATTATCCCTCCTTAAATTGAGGTACATTGTATTCAATTTTAGGTTTAGAAATTTGCTTTAATATGTATACAAAAAATACTAATGCATATTCTTATAGATTTTTCTAATTTTTTTTATATTTTCACAAATCTTTAGGATGAAATTAAATATGTAAAACTTAAAATCCATTAATTTAGAACTAACTATAATGGTAGAACTTAACCATCAATTAATAAAGAGTATCTAATTTCCTTTCTATGAGAAACACAATATGGGAAAAAGTACTGCAATTAATTAAGGATCAATTCATCAAGGAATGAAAATCATGTACACACAGATTTAGAGAAAAAGTTGTCTTAGAATCAAGAGTAAAAAAAATGGATTCCAATAAAAGATTGCAATTAATTGGGATTTACACGTGCATAAGCCTTATTTATGTTGTAGGATAGGATACTTGCTAGTTTAGAAAGGAACATTCACATAACATGAATGAAACCTTGAAAATTATATACATCTAGGCCAACCAAAAGCCAACAAACTATTATAGGTAGCATAGATGCATTAGTAACATTTGTAACTACTTAGTTATTTTTAGCATTTTTTCCTCCATTTAAAGCTAACTGCCTATGACATATAGATTGAAAATCATAACTAACACTTCTATGGGTATCTAAATTTGATGTAGAGTTATAAACTCAAAAGGAAGGTCAAATTATTGAAGAGTTATAGTTGGAACCTAGGAAAGTCAGTGGTAGAGCAATAGAACAATTAGTTGAATCACCTATCTCTTCACATCAAGGATAAAGGCTAAACTTTTCAAGCTTTTTGGATCAAATGTACAAAGAGTGGTGAAGATATCTTCTATCAACTTCAAGAAGTCTTATAAATCTTATAGGATAAGTTTGTCCCTTGGAACTAGTAATAGCAACATTCTCATAATTTTTAAACTAGTTTCATTCAAAAGCTTTGGTTGTTACTCATTTTCATCCATTTTATAGATTCCTTTCTTAACCATAAGTCAACTGCCATTTTCGAACACATCCAATCACACAATGAATAGAGTATATCAAAAAACAAGGAAACACAATCAAAATGCAAATGGAATGACATTGTAGCAATAGGTATGTATACGTGCTATTAATCACTTAATGGAATTGGATAAAAGGAAACATAACCTTATTTTATACAAAGGATTGGCAGACAAATAACTTACTACCATAATCAAGTGTTTAACCTTGGGAGTTCAGATTTTAGAGTATGTTTAATCCTTGCAACACTTCTCACAGTAAATGTGTGATCTTTTTCTTTTTGACTTGATCAAAATCTTTCACCAGAAATTAAAGAAGTAGAGTTATCATCTTCAAGCTCAAGACATTGCACAATTAACACGATAGGAATTGATTATAAAATTTAGAGAAGTGTTTAAATGTAGCATAACTTGTGTTAATGTTTATTAATTGCATTGTGCTCACAAAGTTAATAAACAATTTTTCAAGGGCTAAATGTTAAAGTGTTCTGGCTAATTTGCTCTACCCTAATTTAAATATCAAATCTGACAAATCAATCATCCAAAAGTCCTAACCTTATTGTATAGAATACAATAATTTATTTTTTGTATCATAGAAACCTCCTTAATGTAATTAATATCGTTGTCGTAAAAAATAAATGTAATTTTTTTAATTTCTATCAAAAAAATAATTTCTCATAATAAAAAAAATTGTCAACAAAGTTAGCTAACTATGTGAATACACACTTGTTACTCAATGCATGTATATTTCTATAAAATATGGACATATAATATTATAGTAATGTTAATTTTATTTATTTATTTTACACTTAAATGGATTAAAAGTGAATCTTAGTTCAAATTTGACCAAATAAAACAGAATTAATGTAAAAAAGTAATTGTACTTTTATATAATAATAAATTTAGTAATTTAATTATTTAAATAGTTTAATATAATTTAAATCTAAAATTGATGATATGTACTGAAAATATATACTTAAAAATATTATAAAATTAATATACATAATAATATAGAATATACATCTAAACAAGAAAATTTATTATTTATGCAATTTGTATATGTATTTGCCTATGAAAAATTTTAATTTATTAAATAATGAAACAAATAAATCATAAATAAATCTCTTAGACATACGTATCTATATAAATAAAATTTTTTGTGTATTTAAATAATATTAACTTTTTGTTCATATTAAATAAAGTTTTTGAAATACTAAACAAATAATTTATCAAATCTTAATAGATTAAAATTAATTAAAAAATAATACAAATTTAAAGACAATATTGAAAATAGAAATTATTAATTAATTTACTGCAAACAATTTTTTGATTTATTATTTATTACTTATTTATTAAAATTAAAATAAATTATCAATTAAGATATCCATATGTAAATTTTTTCAATTTAATTTGAGTATGGAAGAAGATTCCTCACATCTTACAGTATTCCCTTTATTATTAATTCAACAATTGGATTGACAGTCTCCAGAGACTCTCTAAACAGAGATTTCATTGTAAGGATATGAACGAAAAGCAAATATTGCGAGAATATGCAACAATAATTATCTAACTTCTTGTTTGATTGGGAAGAAAAATAAGAGAAAGAAAAGAAAATTTCTTCAAATTTAAATTTAAAAAAAATGAAAGAAAAAATTTCCTAAAATTTGAACTAATTAAATAATTTAAACTACAAATTTTACTCTTAATATTTTTTTTTCTTTTTGATTTTCTTTCTTCCTACTCAAACAAAAGTAAAGTCATAATCTCCATTGCTATAGATTACCCCTATTTGTTTTTCTCTTTACACAAAATCAAAATGCAATACCCCGTGTTTGGATCCATATCTCGAGACAAAACAAAACGAAGGATCCTTCTCTAATCAATGAATAATCAAGTAATAGAATCGAACAGGAACAGGGCAGCAACTCCTCTCTTTCACAAAAACAGTCCAATATTCGGTACATACCAACGTTCTTATTTACAGAACCAGGAAAATATTGATATCACAGGTATTCAAACTTAATTACAGCAGCAAGGGTTCATGATTTCTTTTATTATTACATGAAATTCTTCAATCTAACATAATATCATTAACGATTATTTTCCAAATAAAGATTTGATCCACCAAATGCCTGTTTTATCTTTTGCTCCTTCTCCCTCCGGGGGAGGATCACTCTGTGGTGTCTTGCGAAGTTTGCTCACATCATATCCCTCCTCCCTGGCTCTTTCCACAAGTTGGTTGTAGATTTCGTCATCCAGATGGGTTTGCCTACACAAAATCTTGGAAAAAAAAAAAATGACACAGGTCATGCAAGTATCTGACAATTTATGGACCGATTGTAAAATGAACCACATAGACAATAATTTAAAATTTTGAACTTTAAAACTGTTAAATTGGCCAATATCTAACCCATCGCCAATAATAAATGCCCTCACGAATATTTTACAGAAATTCATCCAAAAATCAAAATTCAGAAATTTGAAGTTACGAAACTTCAGAGAATTTCATGTCTCTTCCTCCAATCTCATCATCACACACTCAAAAGATGAGCATAAATTTTTTTTTAAGACTTTAAAATGGCCAAAAATCAAATCTTTTTCAAAAATCAAATATTTAAAGTTGGAAGCATTTGTAAATTTCACATCCCCTCGCTCATGAGTATAAAGTTTCAAACTCTAAAATAATCAACAATGAAACCTTCTTCAAAAATCAAAATTTGGATATTCAAGGTTCTCAACTTCTAAATAAATAAATAAATACAGCCCCTTCTGCAAACCCATCATCACACGCGCGCGGTGCACTCAAAATATAAACTTAATATCAAAATCAGAAGCTGATCAATACTCACCCAGAGGTATTTCGTGGTGGGCCCACCAATCAGAGCATACTGATAATCATCATCAATGAACAGAACCCAGTAATCCCCAGTAACAGGGATAATGGGCAAAAATGGAGGAACGTAGAATCTCACTTTGAGCTTAGCCTTATCGCTATTAGGATCTGCCTTGTAAGCAGTCCCTTCTATGGAGTCCCTTTTGCCATCAGTCCAAGTCTCATTAAGCACATGCACCGTGCCATCCGGATTCAGAGTGTAAGTGGCTCTAGTGTTGACGCCACTTCTGGGCTGAAAGAACGACGGAAAGGAAGCAATCTCGTACCAGCGTCCCATGTACCTCCGCACGTCGAGACCTCTCACAACTGTCATCTCTTTCTTGGCCATTGTTGTTGGTGTCAGGCGGAGACGGAGCTGGGATCAAAAGGAACAGAGATTCCTTGGTGTTGGAGTCAGATTTTGGAGGGTTTTTCTTTATCCTTTTTTTTTCTCTTTTCTTTTGGTGCGGTGATTTAATTGAATTGATGAGGTTTTGAGTGGCGGTGGATATATAGTGCAAGCGGTCCAGGCAGTGTGCGGGTGAACGTGTCTGAAACTGAACCTTACACGTACTCAAGCATCTGGGGTGAAAACTCTAGGTGTTGATTGCAGTTTCTTAATTAATAATTATTAATTAGTCATTAATGAAATTAGGCCCCATTGAATTGAGGGTTGGGGGGGGGGGGGGTGAGCGAGTTTTAGCCTCTCCACAATTCCATGTTAAGGCTTCATTTTTTTTGCAGGAAAGGACTTTTAAGAGAAAAAATTATTTGTTTATATATATAAATAATATATTTTTTATATTTGTAGTATATTAATAGTTTAAAACATATATTTAAAAGTATGATAATTAAAACATATTTTTAAGATAAGGAGAGTTTTTTTTTTTAATTTTAAAATTTTAATATTAAACAAATAAAATATTTTTTATCTTAATATTTTATAATTATATTTTTCATTAAAATAAATAGAAATTAAGTTCATTTTAAAATTAATAAATAATGATTAAAAAAGATAATAAATAATTTTAATTTTAAAAAATAATTTATAAATTATTAATATATCATTTATTAAAATTTAACTTATTAATAAAGTTATTAAATATTTATTTAAATAGTAAGAATAATATTTGAAAAAAGATAATAAATATAATTTTAATTTTTTAAAGTGATATATAAATAAAAACAATTTTTTTCATAAAATGATACTTAAAAAAGAATGAATGAAGCATATATTATCAGATTTTGAGCTCCCTTTTTTGTTATTTTTAAAGAAATAAAAAAATAATTTTCACTATAAAATTTTCTTTTTTATTAAAATATATAATTTCAAATAAAAAATTTATATATATCTTCCTTTAAAATTTATAGCATACAATTATTTTTAATGAAATATACCTAATCGAAATCGTATGTTATTTCAATTCAATTTCTATTTGGAGAAAGAATTGGTTTTTGTCATCCCGCATTATTGCCCTAATTACGAATTGGGAAATGCCAAAATAGTCTCTATTCAACTCGGAAGGCCTGTGTGAAGAAAGGAATGCTTAAGAAAAACGAAACAAGTAACTTGTGGCCTAAAATGCTTGTTTCAGTCCTTGGCGCCCAAGCCACAGGCTGCTTCAAAGAAACTTCTTATTTTTTTTAAATAATTATATGCCATAATTAATAATAAATATCCTGTACCGGAACTTTAATATTGATTTATTTTTGCAAAATAATATTTTTGTATACTTCCTACAGGATGCAATGACAGTATTTTACATTTAATTATTTTTTATTATTCACAATGAAATGGATATGGACGCTGGAGATAATTTTGCGATTGTATTTTAGTTTACTACCAATGGATCTTCTTTGGCCAAAAGAATAGATGAATCTTAAAAGCATAATCAACGCCTCCGTTTGGTTCTAAGGAAAGTATTTTTAGAGTTGTAAAAAACAACGATGAAAGAAAATAATTAATATATTTAATATTAAATATATTAATTTTATGAAAATTAATTTTATTTTTATATATAAATATATATAATACTTTTTTATTTATATATAAAAAGATAAAAAAAATTATGAAAAATATTTTTTTGAAAAACAAACAGGAATTAAAATTTTTCCTCTCTCCGTGCGGGCGCATGTTACCCAAATCTTGGCCCAAGTATCAAGCAAGCACTATCCACTCAACGAGCTTATATATTGACAATCTTCCTAGAACCCTAGGCCCAATTTGTTGTGAGCCTTAACCATAAGTGGTGTATCCATTATCGGCAAACACTATCCACTCATTGCCGCCACACCAAGTTCATGGTGGCTACAGGTTGGATATAGGGAAAAAATCAAGTCAATATTATTTGGTACAATTTATTGCAGCGAGAGACTCAAAACTTACTTTTTTTATTTATATGCACCGGCGTACTGAAATTTACCACAATACCCAAAAGATAAAATAATATATTTACAGTGCGTTTCAAAAAGATCAAAATTATTAAAATAAAAACTTCTTTTGCCACATATTAAAATTAGAAAATTTTTAATTTAATATAAATAAAAAAAATTAAAAATTTATAAGAATTAAAATTGAAGAATTTTTAATTTTATAAAAATTAAATTAATATAAAATTTTAATTAAAAATAAAATTACTAAAAATTTAATTATTTAGGAAATAAAATAAATTTTTAGTTAAGATAAAAAATAAATAAATAAAAACATAGAGACATAGTAGTATGTTGTTATTTAATAGTTTAGTTATTAATTAGAATTCATTTATCCATTTATTTAGAATTTTTTATTGGTATTACTATTTTGAAATGAAATAGTAACATATTACTGTTTTAGAACGAAACAGTAATATGTTATTGTTTGAAGAACGAATAGTAATATATTGTTATTTAATAATTTATTGATGAATTAAATTTAATTTATTCATTTATTTAAAAATTTTAATTAGTGTTACTGTTTTAAAATGAAATAATGACATATTACTATTTAAAGAATAAATAGTAATATGTTATTATTTAGCAGTTTGATTATTAATTAAACTTGATTTATCCATTTATTTGAGTTTTTTTATTGATATTACTATTTTAAAATAAAATAATAACATGCATTTTTTTAGTAGTTTAGTTATTAATTAGACTTGATTTATCCATTTATTTAAAATTTTTTGTTGGTATTACTATTTTAAAATAAAATAATAACATGTTACTATCTAGAAAATAAACAGTAACACGCTGTTACTTAATAATTTGATTATTAATTAGACTTGATTTATCCATTTATTTTAAATTTTTAGTTGATGTTACTATTTTGGAATAAAATAATAACATATTCTTCTTTAACAATTTAACTATTAATTAAACTTCATTTATCCATTCATTTGAAGTTTTTAGTTGTTGTTACCATTTTGAAACAAAATAGTAATATATTACTATCTTTAGAACAAATAGTAATATGCTATTATTTAATAATTTAGTTATTAATTAGACTTAATTTTTTCATTTATTTAAAAAATTTTATTGGTGCTACTATTGTAAAATAAAATAATAATATTTTACTATTTAGTCTACAAACAGTAATAGTAATATATTATTCTTTAGTAGTTTTATTTATTAAGAAAAAAATTATAGCACTACTAGACACTAAAAGCATTGGGGAGTAAAAGTTTAATATGAGATTCGAATGAATTTAAATCAACAAAAATGAAATCAAATTTGGAAAAATAACAAGAAAATAAATAAAAATTAAGAAAAGTCATTGAAAAAAACTTTTTTTCACCAACTAAAGCAAGCAAAGGCATTTTGTAATCATATAGATCTCAAAAAATTATATGGAATAAAAAAAATTCGCCCAAAATGGACAATCGAACACAAAGTTATAATCATTCAAAGTTTTAAATTTAATTTATACTTTTTTAACTAGGTGGACCCTGCTAAACCTAAATTTTCTTATTTTTTATCAAAAAATTAAAAAAACATGGAAAGACGAATAAAAACAAGTGATCATATGCAAAAACTAGTTAACTAATCCTATGCCTTTCTAAAGTTTTTAATTTATAATCGCATTCTCTTAGTTAAAAATGGTATTTTGATAATATAATAGTAATAATTTATAAGACTGACACTTATTTGAAATAAAGATCAGCGTTAGTATCTTGTTGAAAAGAAGTTCAGGAAACGGCACTACAATACAATTTATCGTTGGATATATGAAAACTAAATTGAAACCCGTGGGCTGTACAAGTTGCCAATCTTTGTATTAATTAATAGTGTTATAAAATAAAAGAAAATTAGTAAGATAATATATAAATGGAAGAGATATATTTTTAAAAAAATAATAAATATATGCAGCAAAATTTAAAATTTTGATCCAAATCCTTCTTAGGATCTATGCAAAAGTTATAAACAAGTGTTAGGATTTTACCTTATTTGTGCTTGTGTTCTTTCTGAACGAATCCTTAAGAAATTAAGATGAATCAAACGCTAGCCGAAAAGTATAGCATCTTTACGGTATCCACACAAAGTGAATAATGACTTTTCTCCTCGCGAAACTGCTAGGATTTGTTTCTCTCGCTAGGATTGGAATGGGCATTTTCTAGACTGATTTTTAGGGTTTGATTAAAGCTAATGTGTGTGTAAATAATGTGCTGCCTTCAAGTCCTTTTATAGAACTAAGGCAGGATAATGCTTCAAAAATCCTAATCATACTAAATAATTATTACTTTATCCTTATCATAGAAAGAGTGAGGAGAGATAAGACTTATTTATTAATTATTTAATATTAGTTAATAATATTATCTCATAATATAATTATCCAATATCTAATAATATAATTATCTAATATTACTTTAATATCAAATAATATCACATATATATTACGTGAATAAATATATTATTATCTTAATAATATATGTATGCACGAAAATAAGTCCAATTAATTGAGTTTTAATCCAACTAAAATCTAATTAATTATTGTCTCATTCCTACTCCTTTTGTGTGACCCTGTAAGTTCTTACTACGTTGACAATGACTCATCTTTGGGCCATAGATAGTGAGCGGTATCTAGCAATACATCACTGTCACTGAAGTAATAAGAATGTCTATGATTCGACATCTACCTAATATGTGATCAACGCTTTGCATCATAATCCCTTTTGTAATAATATCCAAATCGAACTGGAGGCATGGATTATATCATCCTCATCAATGTTCAATTTATATTTCTTGATACTGAGTAGACTTAAAATAAATTATTAATATCCAATTGAGCATGGCCATACATTTCTAAGTCTCACTCAATCAAGGGGCCCAAGGATATTTCTCCTTTTATACAAGAGTAACAAAATCCTATCTACATCACTCACTTCCCTCTACATGATTTGTGACACACCCAATTAATGTTCTACTTGTTATCCTAATTAAAGGTAACATAGGACGACATCAAAGTGAGTAACTCCTCATGTAGGGAACCATAGTGACTTCAGGTTAAAGGACTATGTGCATTTGTAGTTATATGAGAATAACTAATGATATGTTTATCCATGTAGTATTCTCACGATAGATCAGTCCAGTACATTGTTCACTAACAATGTACTTATATATTGACTTTATATCAGATATCCATGATTCATAATCATCAATCACTATACATGCTAGTCTTGATGTATTATTACTATCATTTTTCATAATAATACTTGACTAAGGGCATTTTAGGAATAGCAAAGCTATTCCAAAGATAAATATTATATTTAAGTTATAATCGCGCAAAGTAATAAAATATGAAACAAAAATATAATAATTTGAATTGTCTAAAATAAAATATAATACATTGTGCATTTATTACAATCATTTTTATGATTGGCTCCTAGAATACACACCAACAGATATTATATAAATGGAAGAGATATATTTTTAAAAAAATAATAAATCAAAGTTCATAGATGAGAATAAACTTATATACTGTCATAGATTTTGGAAGACTTCTTTGAATATAACATTAATGGTAATATTTAAGTTCTTATTTTCTTTATCATGAATTAAGATCTTAATCCTCCCCTACTTTGAACTCTAGAGATAACAACATATAATTGACCATAACTAAATACTAATCTTGACAAATAAAGTCTAACTCTTTTTAGTTATTAACCTTGACTCTTATTAATAGACATTGCATATGAAACTGTAATTGGAAAATATCTTCTTTGCAATTTAAATGGCTACATAGATTGTGAAGGACAAAGAAGCATTTAAGGCATAAAAACTTTTGAACTAATATTTCTTCCCATTAAAACTTCAGCTTCTATCACATGATTTGCCAATTATGTGATTAATAATCTTGTTCCATTACAAAGACGAATAAATTCATTAATATTTCCCATGAGCATAACAGGAACACCAACCTTGGTTTTAAGACTATGATTTAGCAACCTTGAACATTGTATCCCATTTAGAACCTCTGGCATTAACAAACTAACTTGATAACATCTGTTCAAACTTATTTTGCATATTAAAGATGAACTAAATTATTCTTTCCCTTCATTTTGAATTAATGATACGATGAAGGAATTGACCTTATCTACAATACTAAATCCTAGAGAAAGAATAATTGAATCATGTAAGCTTTCTTTATTGCCAAAATAATTTAATAGAGAATGATAAGTTGAATGAACAATAGCTTCAATTGGATCATTAAAATCTTTAATCAAGAGATCTTCAAGGATCTCTATGTCAACTTCACCATCATTTGCCTCTTTAAGTTTGCTATAAATAATTTTTAAAATTTACTTTAAGAATTTCTTTAATTTTTAAACTTCAAGAGGAAAGCAACACTTTGCTTGAAGACACATATTCTTTGTTAGGGTTAACACCCTACAATAATTCCATAAATAAGAAGAGTTCAAAATGGCATTGATAATATCAGCACGATTGCCTTGGAATTACAAGTAAAATCTGACAAAAATCGCCACAAAAAAAAAATAGTCTTTCCTCCAAATGGTAAGTTATGACTATGTAGAATATCAAACTGAAGAATATCTATAAGTATTCTATCAAGCACCTCAAAATAATATTTATTAACCATTAATGCTTCATCTTAAATTATGAGATTTGTTATTCACATTAATTCAACTTTAGGGTTCTCTTATTTTATGTTGCATGTTGAGTCTTCATTGATATCTAAATGAATACCAAACCTAAAATGAGTTGTACGTCCACTTGGAAGCAAAATTGACGCAATGCCACTGGATGCCATTGTTAATACAATTTGACCTTTAGATCTTAGAGAAGAAGTTAAAATCTTTCATATGTAAGTCTTTCTAGTACCACCATAACCAAAGAAAACACCATTATTGCTAGATTTAACAATATCAATCAAACTATTTTGTTCAGAAGTCATTAAATTTGACAAATTTGATGCCTTAATATTTAAAGCTTCTTTATCATAATTCAATTCATCAACAATCAATCGATTCCGAAGTAAAGTAAAACCATTCAAATCTAGAATTAGCATAGAAAAAAAATCATGTAAAATAATGACCATTGCTTTGTAATATCTTTTCAATATTAGTAAAAGCAAATATTTACAATTGATCATTTATAAGTATTAAATTCATAAATAAAAATACCATAAAAAGTATCAAATTAATATCCTTAAAAAATAGAATACTTGAGAGTAATTTATGGAAATAATAAAAAATTAAAAAAATTTGCGTATACCTTTCAATTGAAGCTTTCTTTTTTCCATGTACAAAATATCTTCTGAAAGTAAAAACTAAATCTCTTTCCAAACAACTTCAAGTCTTGACAAGTAATTGCAAAATAACATGGTGCAGAAATGTTTTTGAAGATATTGACCAAAACCTGAAAAAGATGCTTCTTTAATTGTAGTAATATACTCTTTATCATCATTTAATAATCTTAAAGCATAGCAAGCTTCTTTGAATATGTCATGGACAATGCCATTTACTATTCATATATCTTCATAGCAAGTTAGTCCTTTAACTTTGTTGAGTAATATATGCAAGTAATATAATTCTCCAGTTAATAGGGGCATAAAATTGATTCTTCCAATTGCAATGCCATGTTTTCTTTTCATCCATTTTTGAATATCCTCTTTGTAGACATATTCCAAAGGATAAGTTAACCTTCTTGCATTTGGATGTTCCTTATTTTTTTCATCCATGCAATAAACACTATATCTTTGTTTGCTTCTCAATTCACTAAGTACTATTGAATGTCATAAAAAAATATTCTCCAACATGTTTCACAAATTGATACATATCCATAATCATAATAAGATTTGATCTCATTTATGTCACCAGTTTCTTGACCTTCTTCTTCTGTTTGATACAAAAAAGTAGTCACACAATCATAACTTTTGTTTACATATTTGATAAAAGTACTTTGATTGCATGATGTGAGCTTTATACCGTCTCAGTAATTGAGGATTATATGAAACAATGAAACGATTATCTAATATAATCTAATTTTTCTCAATGATTCTTCCATTATTTCGGCGTCTATATAAAGTATACCTATCATCATCAATTGATGTTCGATCCATAAACTTCTTTGGGAAATGTTTAGTGCATCTATTATTTTCCATACATGGAAAATGAACATTAGTAGCTCCACATAGTCCATAAACCATAAAATTCTTTACTAAATTATACAAACTTGGATCTTGCTTAGGATCAGGAATTTCAACACATATTTTTCGATTAACATCTTCACCATTCAAAAATTTATCTTGAAGGGATAGAAAGATTATTATATGTGCATGTGAAAGACCTCTTTTTTGAAACTCCATCGTATACATTACTACAAAATCATCATAAAAAGCTTAGTTGGGTTTAAATTATTATCATTATTCTAAATAAATGAACAATTGTAGTAAGATTGAAATTTATTTCATTTATTTGACAATAATTATATGTTAACTTACTTGCTACAACTTTACCAAAGAAGGAGCCTTTTGTCAAGTTTTGCATTATCTATCATAACTTGATCTTAAAAACTCTACAAATTAAGTCAACTTAATTAAAAGGTTTCAATCCCATTAGTTAATGATTATAGTAATCTTTGGCCGATTTGGATTATAAGTGAATGTTAAAAACATATTAGGATATCTAGCCTATCTACATATAGCTATTGCATCATGATAATTTTGCATCATATATCGAGCACCACTAATGAAACTTGAGGCAAGAATGATTCTTCTGCCTCTACTTGTTCGATTTGTTTCAACATTTAAAATAACTTCATTGAAATAAAAATACATATCTCTTCTTAGATTTGGCTAGTAATTTTTTATATATTGAATTCTTTTTGCTTCAATCATAGTACATGCATCAATAACAAATTGTTGTAATAACTTTCTAGAATTCATCAAGATAGAAAATTCTTGTAATCGATCTTGTAGTCTAAAGGAAAAGAATTCTCTCATTGATAGTAGCTTTTTTTTGTTAATCTTGCAAAAGTTTCATGTTGTTCCGCATCAATTCTATATCCATATTCAGCTTATGGAAAAATAAGTGCATATTGCAATGCAAGATATAATGGAAGAATTTCGTTGATATGTTGTACCCCACCAAGCCTACTTTCAATTATTATATCTCATTTCTCACAATTAAGGTCACCAATAATAAGACATGCTACTTCACTTATAGTTGGTATGTTATAGTTACACCCATCTTTCTTCCTTTTGTTGATTAACTTTATTTTAATCTCAGCTAAATGATCATCTTGGTATATATTTCTTGCCTTTCTGAATGTTTGAACTAAAAGATTAACTTCATTAAGTATCTTCTTTAAATTTTCAACCAATCTTGGATCAATATTGCTAATTTTCACATAAGAAGAATTAAAATAAAAAAATTTAAACATTAGCTTCATAAATTAATAATAACTCATTAAAGAAAGATAATATCACATATTGGAATTATTACCTAATAACACTTAAATAATTATTAACTTCGTTGTTTGTATTATATATATAAAGTTAAGCTAAACGGGGAGGGCTATTCTCATGAGAAAACAAATTACCAATTCTATAGTAATTTTGTCCAAAAATACGATAAACAAAAGGACCTCGAACATTTGTCACCTTTTTGTCTAATTTACCACCCATAAAAGTGAATGAAAACATGGTATTATAGACATCTATATTACCTTTGAAATTTGTACTTCTTGTAGAATGTTCATCTAGCAACAATTCTTTTAAAAGTTCTAGAGGTTCTTTCATAAATGGAAGCTTAACTATTCCTTGGGAGCAATAAAGAGAAAATTTTGGCTTCAGATATTTCCTAAGTTTAGTTGTGGACTCTTTAATCCACATTTAAGCTCTACAAAATTCACATTGATAATTTATGTTGCCAATGTCAAGACAACCTATAATATTTAATAAATAATATAGTTTTTGAGAAATGTTTAATCGCTAATTTTTAAATGCAAGAATGTAAACAACAACTTACCATCATCGGTTAAATTCAATTTAAGATTCCTTTCATGTTGAATAGTTGCATTTGAAATACCTTCAAAAAAAGTTGACATGTCTTTAGATGAATAATTAATTATCTTATGGTTATTTAATTTAAGAACACTTTAAATTTAATTTAATATTTAAATTAATATATAGAGTAGTATAAGATTGAAGAGAAAAAAGGTTGTATGCACATATACCATCTTTAAGTTAATATTTGTTATATCTTCACCTTGTAGAGTGTAATGTGATATATCTTCAAAAGAAGTGAAAATTTGATTAGTAACATGAATAATTATGTCATAAAGTTTCAATAAAAATAAGTTTTAAACTTTTTGTTACTAACCATATTCATTAACATAAGTATTGCACTAATGATATTTTCTTGTTGTGAAGATTCCATCGTATCAATCACATTTGTTGGACAAGTGAAATCTATTGTAAGGATGCTAGGTGTTATAGTTTTTTCATTAATAAGTGAATACCCTTCAACAGATGTACTATCATCAATCATGTCTTCTTCAATAATGACATTTTCACAAACTTTTTTACATCTTTTCTAATTTGAAAATTCATAAGTTTGACCTATACACATAATAATTGAAGAAAATATTCAACATTTTCTCATATTCAAAAAGTAAAGATGCCAAAACTTATTTTTTATTACCTTCTTAATTCACAATAGCTGTAGAATTGAATGTGTCTTTAAGATTTACCATAGTGTTTGAAATGTTACATAATGCTCTACATCTATTCTTCAATGCATGAACTTTATTATCTTTTAAAGATGGATGGTAGAAAGAATATGAACCCTTGCAACTATTCATTTCAAAATCATATGACATGACTTGCAATTCATTGCTACAAATGTTCTCTTTCATAAGCATTGTCATATTTTGCATATATTTAAAATTCTTTATATATTCATAACAAAATCAAATATATCAAATTCACAAATAAAAAAAAAGACATAATATCTAATGAACTTAAATGTTCACAATCTTGTAAATATCATATTTATTCATGTACATTATTCACATGGAGCTTTTACAAAGAACAAATTAACAAATATTCTATTAAAGTCTTGTATTAAATTAAACTAAATATTACCATTGCTATTTGAACTAAGATATGGAGAAGAAAAAGGGCTATTTAATTGCCTCGATTGCAAAGTAGTTGCAAATGATCCTGAAGAAAAAGAAATGAAATAAAAGAATCATGAAAGCTACTAAAACATGATGAATAGAAGGGGAAAAATGATTTCATAATCATGTATTACTCTATCAAGAGGTATTTATTAATACTTTTTTTACTCAAATTGTTCTTTTGTCTATTCAAACGTAATGTTAACAATGACGTCAAGTGTTAAAAAATAAGTAACTTTAACATCTTAATAAACATATAATATAATATAATATTAAAAATTTCAAAACATCTTTTTACTATTTCATTTAACCTTTGCATAATGAGACAAAATGTCTTAATTCTATAATAGCAACAACAAAGGCAAAATGATGCTTAAGAGCTTCTGGTATTCATGTATAATACATTTTTATGGTTGTCTAAACACAATACAAATAATTATTTATTTGTATCTAAGCATAATGAACAATTTACTAAAGTTATATCCCTATTGAAAAATAACATAGTAAAGATGAATAAAATTCTAAGCAACTTAGATTCTATTCAAAATCTTATATGTCTGTTGGCATATGCATGACACATTTTTAAGCAAAGTCAACAGGTAAGAAAGTTAAAAGCAAATAGGTTGGAGGGGGAAGCCATTTAAAATGTGAAAAGAAAAATACAATTTTGGAACGTCATTTTTAAAACTGTAAAACAGTTCAAAATGATAAAATAGCCATTTTATTACATTAAAAGTTTTCTTTTTTTAAAAAAATTATAACCTTGCTAGCATTTTGAGCCAATGTTAACTTCACTTAATTATAATAATATTTAGGATTAATTTTTCATAATATTTTTAATGACATAAATAGTGGTAAAACAAAATAGTGTGAATTAAAAAATTAAACAATTGTTTAATATATTAATATTGAGTAAATTATCAATTAGCTGAGTAAACAAATGAATTTAATTTTAAATAATTCTTGAAATTCATAATTATTTCCTTAAATATGAAGGTAGAGAATTGTAACTTATCTACATTAAGAGATAATGTGGAGAAATATATTTTTATTTTAAATTTTGATATATTGAAAATTTAGTTTGTAATTATTCCTTCCAATTTACAAACATATTTTATATATTTAATTTGATATATCAAAAATTTAGTTTGTAATTGTTCCTTCAAATTTACAAACATATTCTATATATTTAATTTAATTCAAACATAATATGTTGACTTTGCTATAGGAAATCATTAACTCACATGTTATTATTTGAATCATATTTGTTTTTTATGTATAACTCTATCATGTTTCATTAAGCTTGAATTCCTGTAACACATATACATCTATAACTAATTGATATTGGAAAGAGTAATCGAAAGTTCAAACTAAACAATTCAAAATAATGAAGGTTATCTATGTGAAAATTTCAAGTTTCTCTGTGAGTGTCAAAATTCATACTTGAAGTATTTCTTTGCTTTGCTGTCCTTTGGGCCATTCTACTCTAAACTTGTTTCATTCTTGCTTCCTTGGACAATGTTCCAATTTCTCTTCTTTGGTTAGAATTTATAAATATTCTAAAGAATTTTTCAAATACTTATAACATAAATTAAAAAAATTTAACTATTATATTATTCCTTGGAATATCATGAAAAACAATAGCATTGAAATTTCTCAGTATAAAGTATAAGAACATGAACAAATATATTCAATACAATTAGATATTCCTTGCATTTGTAAGGAAAAAATGACAATTGAAACCTTTCTTTCGTAATAAAAATAAACAAAACAATTAAAATTGATAGATGAATGGCATGTATTTCATAGTTTAGCTTTATATAAGCAATATTGTATTATAATTATAGTATTTAAATATGAAAAAATACATCAAAACTCATGTATAAATATAAAAAATGAAAACTCAGATGTTGTTAAATATCTCACTATACTCATTTTAGAATAATATATTATTAAAAATTAAGAAAACTACCATAAAAACATACAAAGTAGAGTTTATATGGAATGACATACTACATTCGAAAATTGAATTCTTTCTTAATTAACATATTGGTTCTTAAGAAGATTTCAACATCCATGGTATAATTGGCAGATAATAAGAAAAAAATGTTGCTAGCTTGGAAGGAAACCAAGAAATAGACAAATTCTTATAGAGTTAAAGGAAGAGAATACCCATATGGCACCACCAAATTGAATTAGAAAACTAAAACCAAAATTCATAGCAAAAATGAGCTAATTTCATCTTGTTTATTATAAAAGACTATAAAAAAATCTTCAACTACAAATTTAGAATAATAGTAACTCTAGAGAACAATAAAATCGAATAATATTTTTACAATATTACTTATAACATAACTTTATCAATTTCATCCCATTTCTCATACCAAAAGCTAAAAACAGAGCATTTATTTTTTGAGAGAAAGAAAGAGGGCATATTAGATCAAATATTTTCCAAAAGAAGGAAGAAGATAATTTACCTATGCAGTAAAATAAGAAAAAACTATCTTCATTTTTGCAAACAGTAAACTATGAAAAATATGCCTCATTCACCAAAATAGTAATAAGCCAAATAGGTCCAAAAAATTTCAGAGTGTACCATGAAATAATCATTTTGTTGAATTAGGGAGTTAACAAATCTGTTCTATGAAAGCAAAGAATAAAAGATATAAAATTGTCAAAGATTTCCTGAGAATATGAAATAGACATTCTTCTCCATTCATCAATAATAGATCTAAGAATAGCATCTATTCTAAAGAAGGGTAACGGTATTTGACAACAATCTTCCTTTTTTCTCTATCCTTGAATCGAAAATGAACATTGACAACTCTGTTCAAAATATAAGAACCTATCTTTTACTACTGGTGGCATACAGAATTGAAATGGGTTGTATTGTTCAACCTTTTGGGTAGTACAAGCTTTTGGCAATAGTTTTGTCTAGGGGAAGATAAATTTCAATACCTTTCAAAATATTAAAAGAGAAAGGGAACCTATGTTAGATGAAAATAAGTTTTCTATGCTTAATAAAATTTATTTCATTCATCTCAGTAAATTTTTTTTCTCATTTATATTTATTTCATTTATATTAAAATTAATTTGATTTTCATCTTTCATTCATATTAAAATTATTTCATTTACAAAGGTTAAATATTTAAGTAATAAAAATATTAAGTAATAAAACTATCATTCAATAAAATTTTATAGTCATATCTATCATTTTATAGAATTTTGTTGAGATTATTTTGACCTTAATCTAGACTCAAAATTATCTTTAAAGCTTTCCTTTTATACAATTTTGAGTATAACTTGAAATATTTTATTTCATTCACAGATAGTTTCTGTGTTGACTTAGTGTCATTTATTATGTCCGGTTGATAGCTAGCGAGTTGGTATTCTTTAATTAGTAAAAAATTTTCTTCCATTGGTTAGTGTTCATGATAACTCTTGTTGCACAGGTCAATGTCCATACTACAACCTTTAGCAAGAATTCAAACTAATTCTTTTATCATTCTTATTATTACCATATTTTTTTGGCATTATTACAAAATTAAAGAGCAGCCAAAATGGGATTTAATTTCATATTTCAATTTGTATGCTTAACTTAAAGTTCCATTTCTACAACTTACAAGCAGATATGGAGTAGATGGTTTACATTATTCATATTTAATACTCATAATACTTTTTCAAATTTCTACTCCATACCTTTAACATAATTAAAACTTTAAAAAGTTAATTGTGGCACAAAAATCATACTTCAACACAATAAAACCACTTGATTGGAAAATCATATCTCTTACTTAAAAGTTATTGTATAAATCCAAATTAAACTCTCAATTATGCTCACATATCACTGTTCAAAACAAAAAGTAAATCGTTTAAGCATTTAGTCTGAAAATAACATATAGTATTATTATAATCTCTTCAACAATTACATAAACTTGGATTAATAACAACAAACACTTCTCAATGACACCAACTTCTTCAACTCCCCTTTAATCTAATTTTTCACATTTTATATTCAACTTCAGCTTATTGGTGGAATGTTGAGAAGTATCAAAGAAGAGAGCATAAAATCATCAACATTAACTTTAGGATTTCTTTTAAGTGGAGTTGTAAATGTTGTAGACCTAACCTCAAGATCATTTTCAGAAGATGCTAACAAAGTTTGATCTAACTAAACATATCAAAGTTAAAGAAAATTAGAAAATATTATAGAATTATAAAAAAAGTAGATGTGAAATATAAATAGACATTGGAATGATTAAATATACTATGCTTAAATTATATAAGAATAAGACATGAATTGAAGTAGCTGTGAATTATGAAACTAACATTTGAATTCAAATCCTCTTTATTAGAGATAGCAACGTCACTGGAAACATTAACATCTTCAACCTAAAAAAATTATGTATGACCATAATTAAATAATTAGCATTTTTTTAGATTAATTAACAATGAAATAGAAAAAGTGTAAAATTAATTCTTTAAGAAGTAATTACCTTCTTTCCACTATAGAGTTTGATAAAATCAACAATTATGGACTCATCATTTGTTATCCTAACCACAATGAAACTCTAGCAACCCTTGTTGATGTTATTCTATGCAATGTCAACTTTAAAGAGAAATGTCTTCTCCAGGAAAGCTTCTTCAATTTCATACGGATAATTAAAACACTCATTATCCTAAAACAATAACTTGTTACTTAAAACTTGAAATAAATTAATTTAAAAAATAGCTAAATATTTACGTATTTTAGTTCATACCTTTGTCAGTTAGTCTCTAATCTCATATGTTGTCACATTATAGTAGTGGCTGCATCAAGCTCAAAAAATAATAAAAGATAATTTAGTTTTCATATTTTTCACTAACATCTGGATTCGAAATACGTTTCCATAAAAATTATAACACAATTAACAGTACTATTTTCCAAAAGTATATTTCTAAAATAAAAGAATTATACATAAAAAAATGCCTTACTTCAAAATTATCATTGTAGGTGGTCGACCACATACATAGCAATTGGTCCTACCATCATTTCCATTGAATTTTTTCTTACATGAAACACATGCTTCATAAAACCAAGGTTGATCAATTTGCATCATTTGGACAGTTGCTAAAGTAATGACTTTCCCAGGCTAGTATAAAATATATAGGTATAGTAAATATTGGATGGATTACTTTTTAAGAAAAAATATTAAAGTCAAACTATGATTATGATTTAATGGAAAAATACATTACCTCTATCATGGCAGCAATCTTTATTACAGTTTTCCTAAGAGTTAAATAAAGAAATTTTTTGCAAAAATTATAACCGGAATAACTTAAGGCTTGAGTGAGATGTTGAGAATGACCATCATTAGACAAGCTAATCCTAGTAGTAAAAAAATAATTTCAGTTGAGAACTTAGAAATTTAAAAAATTAGAAAGACAAATTGTAGGAAAGTTTGAGAAGCATGCACTTTTTTCAAATCTTCATATTTTGGTATGCTAGAATTGAAGAGTATTTTCGAAGCTTGCAAAGAATTGGTAATTATTAATGAAGATGAAAAACAAATCAATTTTAGTTCAAAGTATTTATTCTAATGAATCAAAATAACTATTATGATTTAATAATTTCTTAATTCAACTACATGTAAAGATAAAATCTTTCTTATTCCATTTTGAAGTTACCTTCAAAATCCTTGATATGACATAATTAGAAACCATAAAATTGATTGATTCCTTTTTGTTGTTTTCCTTGATGTAATTTGATATGTATTCGGCATATGTACCCCATAATACACACTTCAATTGGTTACCCCTTAAAGAAATAACAATTATTAAGACTTATATATTAGTCATGTTATCAATTAGTAACTAAAGCAAATGAAATTATAACTAAGATTAGTCTAACTTACTTTGAATTAATTAAAACAACTTCAACTCTCTTACTTGTGAGTCTATTGTTAGTGTACTCACTAAGATCATTAACATAGCTGACCTCACCAATCACATCTAAAAGAAAAAAATTTAATAAATTAGTAACAAATTATCATACATGTCAACAAATTTAATAAAGAAATAGAGATTTCAAGTGAATAAATATTATCAATCAAATATTCTTTAAGACATTTGTGTAGCAGAATATTCTCAAAATCTATAAACTCAAATCCATGATAAAGGATTGTAGCTTCTCTTGGTTAAATGACAAAAGATCCATTTAGCACTATTTGAAACGAGTGCTTAATGCATCTATAATCACCATTATTTTCCTCAACATGAAAGTTTTGTACCAAGAAACTTTTTCTTTTAACTAAAATATTTTTAAACTTGTTTATAAGGAAATTCTTTATAGTGCCACAAATATGGTCCCCTTAATGAATGAAATAAAATTTAAAACCTAATTAATAGCATTCCTAAATGAAATTAGTAATTGAAAATCACAATTAAAAATAAAAAACCAAATATCCATTACCTTCTCATCCATAAGTACAAATTCGATCCTATTAATCATATCTTAGCTATCTTTTTTCTTATGAAACCAAACATGAACAACAAAAGTGATAATTTTCCAAGTTTCATTTTTTTCATTGATATCAACAATTGAATCAAAATAGCTACCCATAAGAAACTAATTAACAAAACCAATAATTAAGTGTTAATTACATAACTACATAATATGGAAAATTAAAAATATGGAGCAAAATGTACAAATACTCATTTTATGTTTACAGTAAGCAAGTTGGACTAATTGTTGTCACTTAACAAATAGATCAATTCATTATGATATTAATACCTCTTTATGTAAATAACTTATACATCATATAACTAAATATTATGTAAAAAAATGTCCAAAAAATGAGCAAGGAAACTTATTATATGTTCACTAAGCAATCACATCTCTTCAATATTAAGAACTAACCAAGATATCATCTAACTTGAAAAGTTGTCAACATTTGTCAACACATAATGAATTCGTATATCAAAAGTTAAAAAATAAAATAGGAGACACACTTGGTTAAAACAATTTGAAGTACCTTGAACATACACAATATGAATAGACAAATTAGATTTCAAAATAGGAACAAAGTAAAAAAAAAGAAAAAGAAAAAAGAAATTGATAAACCTGAGTATAAATTAATTAAAAGATATATCTCTCCAAAATAACATAAAACTAATTGCTCCACAAAATAAATATCTTATCTTTTCAAAAATGAATAAACTCTTAACAAACAACTTCAAGTTAGAAAAAACTTTAAGAAACAAGACATGAAGAAAGAAATAAGAATGAAGGATAGTGAAGCATATACAAATAAAAGCATTAAACTTTAAAAAAATTAAGAAAGAAAACAAAGAAAAAGTGAACTTACCTTGGTTCCACAAACAACAATAACCTATTGTAGCACACAGATAGATAGGAAAAACTTGAATACAAAACAACCTTGTCAAAATGAAAGATGAAATAAAGAAGGAATGTGTAAAATAAGTCATTACTTTCTATTTTTGTCAAAAAAAATTAAAAAGCAGATGGTTTTATAAGAATAAAGTAAAGTAGACAGTTATAGCAAAATAGATGATCATCAAATTCATATTCTAATACTTAGTGATAATAAAATTGCACTTTTGAATGATTAAGTAGCTTCATATCAATTACATGAATAAATATTATTTAACAAAGAATCAAACTTCAAGATTAATAACTAAATAATGTATTTGCACATGAAAAGTTATCGACATTTGTTAACACAAAATGAATCCGTAAATCAAAAGTGAAAAAAAAAAGTAACATACACTTAGTTAAAACACTTTCAAGTACTTTCAACATACACAATATGAATAGATAAAGCAGAATTCAAAATAGAAGTAAGGTTAAAAAAAAAGGAAAAAATTGATGAACACAAGCATAAATCAATAAAAAATAAACCTAATAAAATAACATAAAAATAAGTGCTTTAACAAATAAATACCTTGTCAATTCAGAAATGAATAAGCTTTTGAGAAATAGCTACAAGTTAGAAGAAATTTTAAGAGGCAAGAAACAAAGATAGAAAAAAGAATGAAATATGTAAAGCATATATAAATAAAACCATCATACTGTGAAAAACTGAGAGAAAAAATAAAGGAAAATTGAAGTTACCTTGCTTCTAAAAACAAAAATAACCTATTGTAGAACAACAATACATAAGAAGAACTTGGAATACAAAACACCACTCGTCAAAATGAAAGATGAAATAAAGAAGGAATGTGTTAAATAAGTCACTACTTTTTGACTTTGTTAAAAAATTTAAAAGCAGATAGTTTTATAAGCATAAAGTAAAATATACAGTCATAGTAAAAAAGATTATTATAAAGTAAAATAGACTATCATAGTAGATAGTTTTATAAATATATAAACTCCTCCTTATTAGGATTAAAATCAAAATAGGGATGAAGAATTAAAAATTGAAAATTGAAAATTGAAAATAAAGATGTAAACATATAAATGAAAAGTGCAAAACATAGTGAAAAAGGTACAAAAAAGATGAATCCTCAAATATGCTTATGTAGAAACTTGCATTCATAAAGAGAGAGATGTAAGTCTCCAGACAAAATAAAAAAAATAGAATTGTGATAGCATAAAAATGGAAATTATAGACAAAATACAAAAGAAAACATTTCCATTAAAGCTACATATGAAATGCATTCTGAGTGTCAACATTTGTCAACACAAGATGAATCCGTAAATCAAAAGCTTTAAAAAAAAAGAAAAAAATGGAGAACATACATTTAGTTAAAACACTTTCAAGTACCTTGAACATACACAATGTCAAAGGGATTGGAATCAAAATAGGGATGAAAAATTGAAACTTGAAAATTGAAAATGTGAACATATAAATGGAAAGTCCAAAACACAGTGAAAAAAATATAAAAAGGATGAATCTTGATATATGTTGACATAGGAACCTGTATTCAAAATGAGAGAGATGTAAGTTTCTAGTCAAAATAGAAAAAGACAGAATTGTGATAGCATAAAAAAGGAAATTACAGACAAAGTACACAAACGTAAATCTCCATCATAGCTAAATTAGAAAACATACTCTAAACTTGAATTTGCAGTTATATAAAACCTACTCTAACTAAAATTGTATATTGAAGAATCAAATGGAAATCATAATGACTACAATATGTTGTTGTTATGCCAAACAATAATCTCTATCATAGCTAAATTGGAAAACACATTCTAAACTCTAATTTGTAGCTATATAAAACTTATTCTAACTAAAATTGGTTTAACATAATGAGCTTGCTATGGTATCCCTAAAAGTTTGAAACTCGAGGTGATGTGGCAAAATACAGGCTACTGGATGAGATTACTAAAAATCTTAGCAATTTCATCCAGTGACCTGAATTTTATCATACCACCCTGAGTTTCAAAACCCTAAGGTTATCTTAGAATTTATCTGACTACAATATTTAGAAATACCTTTTCAAAGAAGATTATTTTTCTTACTCTTAATACCATTACTCACTAATTTGGAAATGTTAAAAAAATTGACATGTTCTCGTTAACTAGCCTTCTTAGAAATAAATACATTTAAGGGTGAAAAATCCATGTCAATCATTTTGATTTAACATAATTGCATCCACATAAAAACTAATTTAAAAAGGATAATAATAACTAGGTCCACATACATAATAATATAAAGTTTTTATAGTTCATAAAATAACAAACACTCATTTAGAAACTAAGCCTAGGTCCAAAAACTAACAACTATCCCAAGCCAAGTATGGCTAATCTAAATAACAAATTGTCTAAGCATAATATATAAAATCAGTACATCATAACTTCATCAAATTATAAGCTCCAATTATGCCTTCCCATTTAAAGTGTGCAAGATTGAATAACCTATAACAATTACATATCTAATCATAGACATTCTACTTCACTTTAAGATAAAAGATAAGTTATACAATTAAAGATAATTACTGAAATTGTAATAATTCAACAAAAAAAAACCTCTTCAAACATTAGACATTTTCCAGGAATTTCACCAATTGCTTCAAAAGAAATAGTTTTAGATGTAGAAGCCTAAAAATAAATAAATAACATTTAGATCAATTCAGATAATAGTTAAAAATATTCCTTTGTTAGTAACATTAACAAACCTCATTTAACATCTTCTCTTCAAATTGTTCATTCTTTACTCCAAAATTAGGCACAAATATCTCCAGAATAGAGTAATTCTCCTATACCTTGTTAATGTTATTTGTTGAAACATAAATCTTGAAGCAAAAGGTTTTCTCAAAAATATTATCAATAATCACTTGAGGGAAAGGATAACAACCATATTCTTGACAAGTAACATAAATAATATTATTAATTGATTAAAAAGGATATAATATAAAAATACCAATTTTATGATAGACAAGACTTATATTGATGTAAAATAAAAAAGTACACATATATGGAAGAAGGGTTCCTTTAAATCCTTAGGACTAACATTAATAGGTTTTCAATGTCATTATCCAAAAGCAAAAAAAGAACGATATTCTTTATATTAGCAACTATCATTAATATGACATAGCTAAACAAACATAAAATAAAATAATAATTAGATTAGTATAAAATTGAATTTCATTTAATTCTCATATAAATAAAAATATGAATTAATTTTACTTATCGAGAGACAAAACATGCTAGAGAGACTTTACAATGATGACATTGTATCCCACCATTAACTAAGTGAACTTTACATTCACAATTAGGACAACCATCATAAAACCAACTACTACTAGTGTTAATTTTTTAAACTTTAGCAACTGTCATGCATAAGAATGGCTACAAGATTATTAAATGACAAAGTGTGAAATATATATAGGCAGATTCATTGTAATGGAATGATTAAATGATTCAACACTAACCATTTCAGCAGTAATAGTCTCAAAAAGAGTTCTAAGGATAAATTCATATGCTAAACTCTGATTCCTTGGATGAAGAATAGTGTTTGGAGGAGAGTACATAATAAGCTTGTAAAACAAAGAACATATATTCAAGGAAAAATATTACCTTATTGAAAATTTTAGTAAAAAAACTATATAAAAAATCATTAATCTTTTTGGTATCTAACTTATTTTGTAGCTTATCCACAACACTGCAAGAAGAAGTAAATATAACTTTGGAGGTATAGCTAGCATGTGTGACATGGATATAAGCTAACAAAAAATAATAATAAAAAGCACAACATTATGAAAGAAAATTAATTAATATATTTTAAAATTAGATAATAAAAGAATACTTATAACTTAACACTTTGATCCGAGCAAGCTAAAAAATCATTATATTTCCATCACTACAACTCTACTTGAAATGATTCATGACTAAATTAACATTCAAATTCCATAACACATTTGAGAGAGCAACCTTTGAAATAGTAATAGAAAAATTAGTAAAATATTTATAAAACTTAACAAACATGAAAGAGACTAATCTTATTTATACTTACATTATATCTTTAAAAGTAACTCCAACACATCTCAACATTTTACCATTAACATCAAATTACTCCAAATGTAACATTTGCTTGATATCACTCATCATATCTTCATAAATTTTTTGATACAAATTAAAAAAACAATTAAAGTCCAGTGAATATGGAGAAAAATAAGAAGCGATAATGACTAAATGTTAAGGAAAAGAATCTGTAAAAAAAATGATAACATACCAATCATATAATTCAATGGAACATAACTTTCAAGAATCTCACGAAAAGGGATGTAGTTAAGACTATTATAAGGAATAACAACATTAGAAGTTATAATTTTAGTGCTTATGTTAAATATAATTCGAAACCATGATGGGTGGCTCTCAAATTTTTTAGATTGTTAACAACATTAAATTTTTTAACACTATAGTAATTCCCTTCATTCAATTGACCTTGTAAATAGTAAAGTAAATTGTTACAAATGGTAGCCTGAATCTTATTCCTTTATAATAAGTAGAAAAATTAACATTAAGAAACAATCATTGTATATAGCCTTAAAAATAAATCAAAGATTAAACTGTGACCATATATAAAAGTATTTGTCTATCCATGAAAATTACCTCAATAGAATGCAAAATGTTATTTGAACTAGACCTCAATTCATTCCAAATCCTTATTGCATGATTAACAATCTTCTAACTATTTCTAAATTTATTAATAGAAAGAAAGTGATTTAAACAACGATCCATGTTGCAATCTCACAAAAAAATAATTCAAAAATATCAAACCTCGATAAATAACTTACAAAATTCAATACTATTAGTAGTTTTATGGTTATTTAATACTTCATTGAATAAGAATGTAGTTTTAGTGGGGGATAACTTAATTGGTGAAAGAAAAATACATACTATAGCATCTCTTGAAAAATTAGGTCAGATTTATAGTAACAACTTATGACAATAAAAAGACATTAAAAGGCAAGGAAAGTCATTATAGAGAATTTCTTTCAGCAAATAGGTAAAGGTAGGAATATTAGATTAAGCAATAAGTATTGGTGGCCTCCTGTTGGGCCATTTACTTAGAATGTTGACACTACTGTAGATTTAATGTTAAGAACTACTAAAGGTTAGGATACATCTCTAATCTACTTAAATGTTAAGAGTGTTTTATAAAAAGAATTATTAGAACACTATTGCTTTTGGAATGCAAAGAGGATTGGTTGGTATGAATTAAAGCAACAAATAATATCTACACTACTAAAAAAGGTTATCAGTTATTAATAATTACAATTTTCCATTTTCCATAGAGTATGATATAGAGATTCTTGTTACTTGGAAGGGTACATATATTTTTATGGAGAATTGGTAAAGAGATTTTAACTAATAAGCAATCTCTATATCAAATAAATATTCAATAAGAAGTACAGTTTGTTCTATGTAACATAGAGTAAGAGTTAGTTAATCATTTTATTTTTTGGAATTCACCTCGAAAGAAGGAGTTTGGTTCAGTTTTACTCTAAATATTAGGATTAATCAATGTAATCTTGAAGTATGTAAAGTGATATAGTTTCTAAATAGAAAAAAAAGATGTCAAACTGAAAAGATGGTAGGATCTTTCAACCACAATTGCTTGTAAGAGAAACTCATTTCTAATGATGAGAAGAAATTTGAAAGAGAAAAAGAAACTCATCTGTAATAAAAACAACAAATATTAAAACTACAGAAAATTATTTAAAACAAATATGACATAATATGAAAGATGAAACAAAGGAAAAACAAAACATATCTATTTATTGGTATATCTAGCAATGCTATTTGAGATTTGTTAGTTTTAGATGTAATGAAAGCCATCTACTTTCATTCATTAAATTTCACGTGTGAATTATAAAATAAAGTTGAAAATATATGTGTTTATGATCAAAGTAATATTCACGGTTACCTGTAAGAGAAAATCATCTCTAATGAAGAGAACAAACATTAAAACTACAGATAATTATCCAAAATAAATATGAAATAATATGAGATGAAACATTGTCAAATGAAAACATATTTGCTTATTGGTATATCTGGCCATGCTATTTGTGTTTTGTTAGTTTTAGTTCTAATGAGAGCCAATTACTTTAGTTCAAGATCATGAATATATCTGCACATGAGAAGAATAGAAATGAAGTTAGGCATCAATGAATGAAATAGAGAAATTAAATAACTTACCTCCAAAAAATAGAGAATGCAAGACAATGAAACCGCAAGAGAAGAAAAGGTCCAAATAGAAACCAAAAGACATAATAAACTTGAATATGAATATACTAAGAATGTTAAATGTCAAATAGTCCATAAATAGGGGGAAAATATAAAATATACTGAGAATGTCCAAAGTATAAGTCAAATGTCAGATTTACTATAAAAAAATTAGGTTAAGGTCATTTTGAAATACAAATCACTAATTTGATGTATTAGTTAGAATCAAAAATCAAACCCAGTTCCAAAACACAAATCAATAATATATAAATATGATTAGCAAATCCCTAATATTACATAAAAGTAGAAAGTATTCAGGAGCAAAGAAATTAGGGTTCCAATTTTTAAGGAAAATCATGCAAACATGTCTCGATTAGGGTAAAGGAAAATAGAAAACTTTCAAAAATCAAAATTCATGCTTATAAGATCAGAGTTCAGATAGGCAAATCAAACTATAAATTATAGATTTCACTGAAAAAGCAAAACACCAGAATCAGAAAAGATACACTAACACATCTAACATAAAATAGGAAATCAAAAACCTCAAATATTGAAAAAACAACAATAATAAAAGTGATAATTAGAAACAAGATCAAAATCTCATAAATACACATCGAGTCTATCAAAACGAATGGATCAAAACAAAATAAGGAATGCCAATTTACTAGCAAAGACTATCAATACAAAAAAACAAGTGTATAAAAATAGTTAAATACACTCACTAAAAAGAAGAAAGAAAAGATACTTGCGATGCTTGAATAGTGTTAAAATGGAAAGAGGGGTGAGGGAGATGAACGATGCAAAAATACAACAGGTTTATAATAGATTAGATTTTACAAACTCATGCTTCCATAAATATAAAGGAAAAATGGAAATTTTATCCAAGCATATGAAAAAATAGAAACTTTTAGAAGTTTTATGAAAATATAAAGGTCAAACATCAAGAATTGATAATCATATAAAAAAAACTACTTTTAGAAGCTTCAAAGGCTCATATATTAACAAAAATTAATTAAAAGAATCACAATAAATACCAATCAAATTCTAGGATTTGGAAGTGAAATGATGTGAAGAAGAAAAATTGATCTTGACGTAATTTTTAAAACCTTACAAATGAATTAGAAATCACAAATGTAAATTATTTATTTATTTATTTTGGTAATGACAAATGTAAATTATTTAATTTTAGCACATAAAACTTTTGTTAATGAACAAAAGATTTAAAAAAAATAAAATGAAAAGAAGATAAAATTAATAGTGATAGTAATGGTGTTTCACTAAAAGTTAATTTAATGATCAATATGATAGTTGAAGATTAATTTAATTAACAATAGTGATGCACGTTGAAAGTCAATATAGTGTTTAATCTGATAGCACATTAATAGAAATTTGATTTGACAAAAAAAGAGAAAAATTAATGGTGGTGACAATGTAGTTAGAAGTAGATTTGGTGAAGATATCACAAAATTAATCCTTTTTATATAAAAATAACAACAACAAAATCTTATTCTACTAAGTGAGGTTGATTACATGGATTGTACAACACCATTAGGTTCTATACAAGACTAGATTTTCAAAAATATTATTTACCAAGAAATTCTTTTTTATAATTTTTCTTAGTGTCCTTTTTGACCTCCTTCTACACCTTTTCATAGGGTTAAAAACTATGTGATTGACTCTTTTCACTAGTGCTTTCAGTAGCCTTCTTTGCACATGTGTAAACCACTTTAATCAATTTTCTATCATTTTTTACTCAATAGGTGCCACACTAATATCCTCTTATATATTTTCATTTTGTATCTTGTCCTTGTGTGACTACACATTTATCTTAATATTCATATTTCTATTGCCCCATTTTTTACTCTTATTGTTCCTTCAAAACTCAATATTTATTACCATAAAGCATAATTGGTCATATAGCAATTTGATAGAACTTTCCTTTAAGCTTAATAGGTCCTTTGTGAGTATAAATAACCCCCGATACCTTTCTCCATTTTAACCATTCAGCTTGTATCCTGTGTGTTAGATTTTCATCAAATTTTCCATCGTTTTATAATATTTGACCCTAGATACTTAAATTTAGATACTTGTCATATGACATGCTCTCTAATTCTTACCTCCAAGTTATTTCTATCTTATTTTTTGTTAAATTTATAGTGCATATACTCTATCTTGCTCCTACTCAAGTAAATTTTTTTTTATTCCAATACCTATCTTTAAAGCTCAAGTTTATAATTAACCTCTTCCCTTAATTCCTTAATTAAAACTATATCATCCATAAAAAGTATGCATTTAGGGATAGTATCTTGTATGTCTATAGTAAGATAAGACTAGATTATAATTAACTTCTTCCTTTGATGTAAATCTATCCTTATACAAAATTTCTTTGTTTCACCTTTGGAAGTTCTTACACTTGTAGTTACCTTATCATACTTATCTCGTATAGCTCGGATATATGTTATAAAGCTCTTTTCTTTTCCAAAACCTTCCACAACACTTCTTTTAGTATTTGATTATAGGCTTTATTATAATTTTTTTTTCAAACCTTGTAGAAGATAAATAGCCTATGTTGTTAACTTTTCTGGCATAAATCCAAATTGATTTCTTGCAATCCTAGTCTCATCTTTTAATTTATGTTCAATCACTTTTTTTCATAATTTTATAGTGTGGTTCATAAATTTTATTTCTCAATATTTTGCACAATTATAGATATCTCCTTTATTATTATATATAGGTATCAAAATGTTCTCCTCCACTTATTTAGCATTTTTTTAAACCTCAAATTTTGATTAAATAGTTTAATGAGCCAAAAGATATTTTGTTTCCTAAACATTTTCAAATTTCAATAAGAATACCATCAGGACCAACGACTTTACCATTATCCATCCTCTTAAGAGTTTCTTTTACCTTCCTAACTCAAATCCTTCCTTAACTCAAATCCCATGATAGTAAGCCAAATTTTATTCATCTTCTTGCATTTCTAATCCTTCCATATCCTTAGTCGATCCTTATTTGATATTAAAAAGCTCATAAAAGTACTTCTCCTATCTTTCTTTGATATCTTCATCTATAAGTAGAACTTGTCCTTTTTCATTCTTAACATACCTTATTTAGTCCAAATTTCTTAATTTTCCTTCCCTAATTTTGCCAAGCTTATAAATATTTCATTCTCTATTTTTTATCCCTAGATCTTGTTAAAACTTCTCAAAAGCTTTAGATTGTGCCTCACTTACTATCTTTTTAGTCTTATTCTTAGCCGTTTCATATCTTTTCCTATTTTCAGTATTGTTATCCACATGTAAGGCCTTAAAATAATACCTTTTAATTTTGACCTTTTCTTGCACACTTTCATTCCACCACTAAGATTCTTGCAGTTCTAATCCTTCCATATCCCTAGTTGATTCAACATTGAAAAGTTTATAAAAGTACTTCTTTTATTTTTCTTTGATATATTTATCTGTAAGCAGAACTTGTCCTTCTTCATCCTTAATACATATTATTTGGTCTAAATCTCTTAATTTCCTTTCCTTAATTGTGCCAAGCTTATAAATCTTTCATTCTCTATTCTTTGTCCCTAAATCTTGATAGAATTCCTTAAAAGCTTTAAATTATGTCTCACTTACTACCTTCTTGGTCTCGTTCTTAGTCATCTAATACCTTTATCAATTTTTAACATTGTTGTCCATATGTAAGGCTTCAAAATAATCCTCTTTGATTTTGACCTTTTCTTGTATGCTTTCATTCCGCCATCAAGATTCTTTATCTATTGATTCAAAACCTTTAGATTCACCTAAAAATATTTTAATAACTATCATAACCTTCTTAGTCATTTCATCCTAAATATAGTTGGCACTTCCTTATACTTCTTAATTACCTTCTCTTAATAATATCCTTTTAAAAATCATATGTTTCTCACCCTTGAGCTACCATCGCTTGATTATGAGATTTATAATTTATCGTCTTTTCTAGTTGTAGTTCTTGAAATGAACATTAAGGACTAAAACCCTATGTTATGTAGTAAGGCTTTCCCCATAATCACTTTGTAAACTTTACATACTTTTCATATGAGTTCTTTACTAAAAAGAAATAAATTTGCGACTTTGAGATTTCACTCTTGTATGTGATTAAACACTTATCTTGCTTCTTAAAATAAGTATTTGCGATCTTGAAATTAATCTTTTTTTATAATTTTACCAAATTTTGGAGACTATAATGATATTGCAATTTTTTACCTACAATATTGATCATACACGAACATTTAAAATCGTTGAATTTTCATCACATCAAATGAACGGTTAAAATTTCATCTTATTAGTAGCGCAATTCTTCTTCATATTATGAAAGTTTGTGTTTATTAGTTATTTTCTTCCCTTTGTACTTAATTGGATGAGCATAAATCGATTAAATCTAGTTATTTTTCTTAAATTTGATCTCTTTTAATAAATTTTATAAAATTTTAACTTATAGTTTAATTGTTCGATCATCCCAATCACTTTTAATTGAAAATGAAAATGTTTATTATTTATGATTAATAATAGTTATCCTTGATAGCCATTCTTATCAAAGTTACTCTCGTAATTGAGAAGGGATGAATAAAAAGCAATGATACGTAAGTAAAAATAAGAACCTTAAGATTAAAATCACAAACACTTGAAAGTAGATGACTAAAAATTCCCAAATTAAAAATATTGACTTCGCATTGCAACAAATTATAAAACTAAATTGTTTAAAATGGATAACAAACCTCAAAATAAAAAATTTACTATGTCTCATGTAGCTACCAAATATTATTTATAAATTTTTAATTGTCAACTATTATTTATTAACTTTTAATTATTAGTTAATTTAATAACTATTGACTAATTTACAAAGTCATAATTCCCTTCTCTCTAAAGGAAGCT
This sequence comes from Sindora glabra, assembly GCA_020226215.1. Lineage (NCBI taxonomy): Eukaryota > Viridiplantae > Streptophyta > Magnoliopsida > Fabales > Fabaceae > Sindora > Sindora glabra. Next base: position 65,711,838 of record CM035231.1, read on the forward strand.
TTTAATGTTTCTTTTATATAAAATTTCTAGTGAAATTAGAATTAGGGAAAACAAAGGTTTTCTGTCCTTATAATGTGACTAAATTTATAATTTCATCCTTACAATTTAATTCGTGTAATTAAGTTATGAAGTTTCAAATAATTTATAATCAACCTCTCCTATTAACTAGTGTTAAATTAATTTATATAATTTTATTTGTCGACATTTTATCTCCATTTAATCATTAAAATTTATCTATTCCCACCAAAATATCCTCCATCAAAATTAAAATATGTTTAATTTTCATATAAAATCACGTAATGAGAGTTAAAATAAAATAATTAAAAAATAAAACCCTATAAGCTAATGTCATTGATTTTGTAGAATGTAAGTTTAGCAACAGTGTGAAATTGATGAATTAGAAATAAATGTATTTTAACTTTGATAGAAAATAATTTTAATGGGAATAAATAAATTTTGATAATTAAGTTAGGATAAAATATTAGCATGAAAAGTTTAATTAAAACATAGAATGACATGTAAGATTTCATTAAATAGAATTAACAAATTTAATAAAAATGAATTAATTATAAATCATTTAAAACTTTGAACTTGACTATACAACTATGATTACAAATTTAATAAAACTAAAAGTACTAATTCCACTTTTCCGAAATATGATAAAACCCGGTTCATGTTATCCGAAGCTAATCTCGGTCCAATTATCAAGAAAACACCTATAATGCGGGCTTTCCTCCCTGACACCCATCTTTAGAATCCAGTGGGCTTCTGCTAAACATACCGAGCTTATAGTATTAAGAAACTTCCTGGAACTATAGGCCCAATATATAGTGGGCCTTAAGAAAGGGCCAGAGTTGATATTTTAAGTAGAGACTGAGATCCACAAAGCAAAGATTATGCTATGCAATACACTTTCTTTACGAACCGGAGATTGCCTCCCATAACTGTACCTAGGCCCACCAATTTTGCTGCTTGTTTTTTTTTTTTTTTTAATTTGGAATTGTGTTCAAAATTTAATAAATTTGAAAGTTTGACGCCATTTCCATTATCCACTCATTGCCGACACAAAAAAATCATGGTGGTTGCAGGCTGGATATGTGAAAAAAGAAAACTTTAGCAAAGGATGTGAAAAAATTTTAACATCTATTTTTTTTTAATTAGAAGTCGTTAATTGAGAATGGTTGGGCAAATTTTGTTCAATCGTAGTTCTCCTATCAAAATCGGTATATCGTTCAAATTAAACGATAGACAATTACTAAATTAATAAATTTGAACTTTTGATAACATTTGACTGCTTTCATTTGTTAATTTTAAACTCATTTAATAGGATTTTTTTTAGAAATACGTTAATATTATGTATTTGTCTTGCTCAGCAGTAATTGTGCTATTAATAAGTAAAAATCATTTTTCAATTATAAAAACAATAAATTATTTAATATATAAACATAATATTTTAATTATCTTAATTTAAACTCAACGAAAAAATCTTAAAATAATACTGGACTAGAAGCCACTTCATTTGAAAAAGTGCCAAATAAAATAAAAAAATACGTTAGGTCAGCGTTACATCCATTGCATTTACATGCTATCATAACTAAAATCGGTCCCAATCCCACCACGGGCTTACAATATTTGTATTCAATAAACGAATTATTAAATCAATAAATATCTACGTATAGATCAGGATTGAATTTTAAATATAATAAAATATATAAAATATTTAAAAAATTATTAAATATTATTTAAGTAAAAAATTGTGCGCAGGCGTTTAATATTTGTTAATTAACTTTCTTAATTACACAAAATAAATAAAAACAATTATAAAATAAATAGCGATGGAGAGAAAAATTTGTGGGGAGATTTTGGCGGAAAATTTTCTGTGATGCATCTAGTATAGATGAAGATTTTATTTTCATTTCATGTAAATATTGATAGGTTTATTAATTTTTTAATTTATCAATATAATTTTTTATAAATAATTAATCTATTGTAAAAAAATAGTTAATTTTTTTTATCATATTAAATTATTAAATAAATAATATAATTGATAATATTTAATTCTGACTTTTTTATTTCAATCCCAGCACTAGACATTTTTTTCCAAGTTTGACGGTAACTATGCATTATCATTACAGCTCACCGGTGGGAAGACAGGATCGTGTTCAAATAGCATTGACAGCATACAACAAAGTGAAGAGAAATTCTCTTGCATCAGTCCATTAGATCTTACTCTCGGTGCATAAATTTAGGGACGGAGAAAGATGTCACGGCGATCCGGCGCTTGCTTCAGGTGTTGTTTGGTGGTTTTCGCAGTAGTTTCAGCTTTGGCCGTGTGTGGACCTGCTTTCTATTGGAGATTCAAGAAGACTATCAAGTTGGGCGGTGCCAAGCTCTCTTGCCCTCCATGTGTTTGTGATTGTCCTCCTCCTTTAACTCTTCTGCAAATTGCTCCCGGTAAGCCCTTCGATACCTTTTATCTCTTTAGCTGTGTGTTTGATTTCAGGGAAACTAAGCTTTAAAGTCTAGATTTTCGATCCCTTCTTACTTTCAATGTTAAAATTCGTATCTTTCGTGTATTATATAGCTCTTGGTTTGGAAATCGAAACAAATTGTAGTTAGTTTCATCCTGGTTTTCTGCGGTTTGCTGGTAGTTTGAGCTGTACTATTATAGTTATTTCAAATATTGGGTTTGCATTTTTCTGTTTGCTTCAAGAACGGTTTCGAGGGATAGGAGTAAAGTTCAGTGATCTATTTTTGGCGTGATGGGGCTACTAAGAGTAGAGCAGATTGCTATATTTCTGGTTTTGATTGTCTGTTTTGGGTTGGCTGTTTACTTTGGGTTAGGGGATCTACTTCCTGTCTCTGTGTCTCTCCCTCAGCAAGTCAAATCTGAAAGTATTATTTTGTTTGTTATCTCATTACAAGGGACCAATGTTGATTATCATATCAAGATGCTGCTGTTTTTGTTAGTGTGATAGCTGCAGTGCTACTGATAATTTGGGATTTTCTTGTTGGTAGTGGTGGGTGGGGGTTTTAGAGTCCCTCTTATGGTTACAGAGCATGATGTGGCTTCTCATGTTAAGAGTAATGTCAAGGAAAAATAATGGGAAGTAGAATTTGTATTAAATGGATCAAGCTTTATGAGAATCCCTTTTAGCTTTGTAGCCTCTCTGATTGCATTCAAAAATTTTCTTCTACAAGTATGGAGACTAGAGGCAAATGGGAATGTCTTTGATTAATTTCATAGATACTTGAATAGATTGGTGATTGGTGAGTTCTTTGATTCTTGTGATGAAGACCGTGGTCTAACTTCAAAGACACATAATCGAAGCTTTGATATTTGTTGGTCCACCTGCCAAAGCCACCGAATCCAGTGAGCTGAGATCCGTCTATTCAGATACAACAAAGACGCATAATTGCCCATTACAACTTCAAAATGGAAAAATGTCATGGTCGTTGTTTGCCTTGGAATCTGTCACTTGAATACACTTAAGAATTGAGGTGTTATCATTGATGTCATGTGTAGACAATATGACTTTGTTAATTTTATGACGCATGCCACAGATATAGTGAAGGGTTTCTTAATATGACTGGTCGTTTTCGCCCACTATCAACTTCTTTTTGTGGATGTTTCCATTTCATCTCAATGGATGTCATCTCATATTTTTAATATGTATTTTATATCCCAAGAATTGGGAAGTTATAATTGCGATGATTGAAATTCTTGTCTGTGAGATGAAAATCGACTTCTTTTATTTTTATACTGATTGAACTGTTTTTTTGTCTTTCTTCTTACACAGGGCTGGCCAATCTTTCTGTCTCAGGTTAGAATCTATCCTGCTGTCTCAACTTATATTAGAAATTCCTCCTTTATTAAATTATATCTGTGATCTAAATATTTTAGCGTTGCTAAGGTGCCTTAGAGGTTTGGTAGGTTTGGTAGTCAGGGTGGTGTGGCAAAATATAGGCCACTGGATGAGATTACAAAATTTTTGATAATGACTTAATAATCTCATCCAGTGACCTGTATTTTGCCATATCACCCCGGGTACCAAACCCCTAAGGGTATCTTAGAATTCACCTATTTTAGCATGTTGTTTAGTCATTTGAAACTTTCCATCATCAATGAGGTATTGTATGTTTCTATTTTACCAAGCTGCATTTCTGGTTTTTGTCAATATTATGTCTCATTAATTAGCTCTTAACCAGTTTAGATCACCGATAACTAAAATAAGACTGGGTTCAGCACATGTATGCTCATGTGATTTTTAGACGCATTTGTTATTTGTGTGAATTTGGATGTGCTGTAAATTCTGCTGAGCTGAAAGTGGATGGAAGAGCTGTTATTGCTGTGTCTTCGAGACACTTATCACTTCAATGCCAGATTTCTTGGTTTATGATCACTGTTGACATCAGTCAAATTTCAGAATGAATTCCTGAAAGCTTGGTTTGATTTCCATGCTCAATCATCTAGCGAATTATACTAATTGCAATCTAATATGGGGTTGCTTTCATTCTGCTGGTTATTAGATTGCGGAAATAATGATCCAGATCTCAAGCAGGAAATGGAGAAGCAATTTGTGGACCTTCTCACAGAGGAACTTAAGTTGCAAGGGGCCGTTTCTGAAGAGCACACCCGGCATATGAACATAACATTGGCCGAGGCAAAACGAGTGGCATCTCAGTACCAGAGGGAGGCTGACAAATGTAATATTGCTACTGAAACATGTGAGCAGGCAAGAGAGCAAGTTGAAGCTCATCTCATTAGGGAAAGGAAGATAACTTCGTTGTGGGAGCAACGAGCACGTCAAATGGGCTGGGAAGGAGAATAGATATATAAATTATCTGTGACTATATTCTAATTGCTCTACTCATGCTTACCACACAAGCAACTTGCTCGAGTTGTCAACCAATTTCGGTTAAAAGTTTGCTCTCACTCTCTGTGTGTCTGTAACTCTACAACTCTAAAGGGCCCCTATGACTCAATTTTTACCTCACAAATGATTTACAAATGCATAAGCTGCAAGTAATGATAGAAACATCCTTTTTTTCGTTCTTGCTTGATTCTCGCGTTAACTATGAGTATCTATAATTGATGTCAGAAGAAATGATCACATACGGAAATTCAAGGATGTGATTATGGCTATGCAGTCAAGTAAATGAAATATAAGATTTAACGTTCAGATTCAAAAATTAAAACATAAGGTTAAAATTTAGGGAACCACTTGTTGGAAGATAACCATAAAATATTAAAATAATAAAAAGTAAGTTATTTATTCAATGTTAAATGAAAACGATGTGATGGAAAAGAGCATTATTTATTTAAAAGAATATATTATTTTCTCCTATTATTATATTACTAATTATTATAATTTTAATTAAAATATATATAACGTGTTACTCTAAAGTAAAAACAAATAAGATTTATGAATGAAAAAAGGAAACGAGATCTTTCAATAAAAAATAATATCTTTGATAAAATAAACAAAAACAAGCTTTTACCGTGTGTCTTGGTGTACTGCATGATGTAGAAATGGCAAAATCAATACTATCTGGTAGAAAATTAGAAATCAAAGATGATTGATTATCCGGGTGACCTAAAATATTCAAAGATATCGATCTAATCTATGCAGTAAGACATGGAAATGACCGGGTTTTCTTCTGAGTGCTGAAGACGCACATGGTCCCCTCAGATTCTTATCTTCTATAATACTTTTTTTTACCCTATTTTAATACTTATCATCAGTCCTGTGACTGTCGGTAGCTCCTAGTTATAACCTACATCATGTCCACCCATTAAAACTCACTCTCTTTTTCAATTCTTTTTTTCCAAAAAAATTATGAATTTCAATGAAAATTTTGCAGTATTGAATGAAAAAGCTGTAAAATTTTATATAAAAATTATAATTTTTAACTAAAAAAGTTTCAAAAACACGTATTGATGCAATTTCATTTTTTAACGTACCATACATAATCAAAAAGAAATTATTTATACACACAAATTCTTCATGCAATGTCCTATCCTACTAAACAGTTATTAAGCAATGTTTAACTCAAATTATATAATATACATATAAGCGAAAAAGATAATGCAAGAAATAACTTGTACAAATAGCATTAATGAAAAACTATCACTGTCTCAATCATATTACTTTTCGAACTTGATGGTTACGGCGAAGAATGTTAGCCGCACACATTGTCATTTTTTCAATTTCTTTTGCTACTTACATAGGACAATCTGCTTTAAAATGTTAACATTAGTCTATAAATTATGCAATGAATAAGATAGATTAACATCTGTATGCGTGGTAAGAGTACTAATTTCATGCGTGATTCGGTAAAGGAAACTGATTCTGTGTTTTGCTGGAATGGGATGAAACCAAATAAAATGAAATGAAATTATGTTTGGCATAAAATTAATTTAACTTGATGGTATGTTTAGGAATGGCTTGTATATGCTATCCATTCTGTGATTATATTTAATACAAAAATAAATAAATAATGTAGGAATAAAATAAAAAAAATCAATCATGTAATACTGTTAGAAATAAGAAAATGAAAAATTAAAATCATATTTATATGAAAAAATTATTTTCATTTTTTATTTTTTATAAGTTTTTTATAATTGAACATAAAAATCATAATTAATAATATTATAATTAATAAATAATTTTTTAAAACAATAGCATAAAAATTAATTTATCAAAATTTATTAAATAATTTTTGTATAAAAATATAAAATATTTTAATTTTTATTACTAAAAATATAATTACTGAAATATTTTAATAATGTAGTATTATAAAATAAATAAATATTATTTTACCATTTATTAATAAAAGATAATAATGAAATATGTGAAAGATATAAATAATAAGAATATAAAAAATCTATTCTATCAATAATGAAATAGCACTTTTATTATAAAAGAAAGATTTCATCGTTTAATGATATGATTATTTTTTTCTAAGAAATAAATATTTTCGTTATATAAGACATACCAAATAAACTTTTTCCGTTACATTGTATTGCATCAAATATGTTAGAAGGCAATTTCCATACACATCACTAAATTTAATAATTTAAATTTATTAATCTATATAATACTATATAGATTAAATAAAATTTAAATAATTTAAAACTACTAATATATCATAAAATGATACATCTTAATCACTGCAGACGTGCTACCAATGTTTTTCCCATTAATGCATGACCTTCTTCGTCTTTCTAATGAAGGAAATTCGTACAGAGACTATTTTCTCGCAATCCAAACGCCACGGCGAATGACCAAAGACCCGGCGCTAATGGACAAAGGTAAATAACGTTGATACGCGGGTTGATTCTGTCTTCTCACCCGAGTGACAGCCAGCGATGGACTTTGCTTTGCTCAGCATAAAAACAAAAGTCAAAGAAGATAGATGAGACACCAAGAAACGCGCTTTCATTTTTCAATGTGCATGCACTCATACGACACACCCAAACCAGCTGTGAACGCCAGTGATGTCGATTTTTAAATTCCAAAGATACCATTTTTTTTAACAAAAAAATTCAGTTTCATAGATCTACACTACACAACCCATGTTTTTCTTTTCATGCTTCGCATAGAAGTCGTAGGAACCAGGTCCTCTGCTTTTCATGGTGTTAGAAGTTGACGATTTTAAGATTTAGCTGGAAAAAATTTTCACTTTCCGTGACCTGATTCCTGGGAAGCTTCAGGGTCTGCGTGAGGATCACTAAGACAAATACCAAGTTTCTACATTTAGTAGCCGTCGAAAAAAATATCATTGGTATTGGATAAGATTCTAGAAATGGAAAGTTCGAAGAAGAATAGGGTAGAGAAGAGAGGCTGCGACATGGTTGAAGGTGACGGTGCAGAGCAACTAACGCCGTCAAAGAAGCCAAAACTTCCCAGTTTAGCCAGGTCTGCTTACACAATCTATTCATTGATTTTACTTCGAAATCCTCATATACTTCCAGCATGCTTGGAGTTTGGGTCAGATGCAAAATCTCTATGCATTTTAACATCTGTTGATTCTTATGTCGCTAATTGAGAGTCCCAGTACTTGTCTGGATTAATCTCCAATTTAAATTCAGAGTATTACTTTGTGATACTGATAGTTAATTTATGTTACAAGTGGCGCCAATATGATATCTGCTGGATCCGGAAAACATGACACCAAAGTGTTCTGATTTTGTGTGAGAATCAATTGTGAGGGCTTGCAAATTTTTTTTATAAAATCAAATGCGAAGAAAATTTGAAGACCACTCATCTGAGTTGGACTTGACTATGAATCTTTTGCTTTGGAATCTTCACTTTGATACTGAGTGAAGATAGCAGTGGCTTTGTTCGCAATAATTTTGAAGTACTTTATTATTTCAATTTATGTTTACTGTTTGTGTAATTCTTTTATGCATCATGTTCAACTTCATGACCCTGATTCCAGTTTCTTCATAATCATATATAGTGTGATCGTAGAGGCTTTGAAGGTTGATAGTTTGCAGAGACTTTGCTCATCTTTGGAACCTCTGCTCAGGAAAATCGTAAGCAATAGTATATATTCTTTGTATGACTATGAGTTACTGCAGAGTGACATTGGAAGGGTTTTACACACTATTCTGTTAACCTAGCAATTCCATGAACAATAGGTCAGCGAAGAAGTGGAGCGTGCTTTGGTCAAATTGGGCCATGCTAAACTTGCTGGAAGGTGTGTTATCCTATCTAACAAGGCAGAAAATTCATTATAATATCCATTATGAATCCGAAGTTATAGAAATAATTATAGGCCATGTATAACAATTACATTTTAACTGTGTCAGATCCCCATCACCAAGAATAGAAGCGTCAGGGGTGAAGAATCTGCAGCTTCATTTCAGAACAAGAATGCCGCCTCACTTGTTCACAGGCGGGAAGGTTGAAGGAGAGCAAGGAGCATCTATCCATGTTGTCTTGTTGGATCCAAACACAGGTGATGTAGTCCAAAGTGGTCCAGAATCAGTTGCTAAACTGAATGTTGTGGTACTAGAAGGTGACTTCAATGAAGAAGCTGATGATGATTGGACCAAAGAGCACTTTGAAAACCATGAAGTGAAGGAGCGCGAGGGGAAAAGGCCACTTCTGACTGGAGACTTGCAGGTAATCCTGAAGGATGGCGTGGGAACTTTAGGTGATCTTACTTTTACTGACAATTCTAGCTGGATAAGGAGCAGAAAATTCAGGCTTGGGCTCAAGGTGGCTCCTGGGTCTTATGAGGGGATTCGTGTACGTGAGGGCAAGACTGAGGCCTTTGCTGTCAAAGATCATAGGGGAGAATGTGAGTTCTTTTGACAGTTAATTTAGTAATTGCTTGTGATAAAATGCAGCATTGGCAAAGACCAAAATATTGCTTAGGGCACTGGGATACAGATCCTGCTTCCTTTGTGACTAATTAGGCTTGGGCAAAATCTTGAAAATAAACTTCTCAAAACTTCTGTTTTTCTGTTACTTGCAGTGTACAAGAAACACTATCCACCTACTTTGAATGATGAAGTTTGGAGATTGGATAAAATAGCAAAGGATGGAGCCCTGCATAAGAAACTGATCGAAGCACAAATAGTGACTGTGGAAGATTTTCTTCGTCTTCTTGTCAGGGACCAACAGAAGTTGAGAAGTGTAAGAATTTCAATATAATTCTTCATACAAATCTACATCATTCTTCTCCATTCTTCTAACTAAATTTTTGTCTTTACTACAGATCCTTGGTAGTGGGATGTCCAACAGGATGTGGGAGAATACTGTGGAGCACGCCAAGACTTGTGTCTTGGGTGGCAAGCTATTTGTTTACTACACTGATGAGAACTGGAGCACGGGTATCGTGTTCAACCATATATACGAACTAAGAGGCCTCATAGCTGATGCGCAGTTCTTCCCCTTGGAATCACTTACACCAAATCAGAAGGTAAATTTTTGATGAAAACAGTATTTTACCAATTTGAAATCTTTCTTAGCTTCTATTTTGATCAACATGCATATATTAATTGCTCCTCTTCCCATAATCTTGTGCATTTTTTTTTTTACTACATCAGCTGATTTATCAAGAATTTGAATTACAGATGTCTGTGGATTCCTTGGTGAAGAAAGCATATGAAAATTGGAACCAGGTTGTAGAATATGATGGCAAAGTTCTTAATTCTTTAACAAATGCCAAAAAGAGTGTGAAATCCCTAGCACCACCAACGATACATCACAACAGTGTCACAGAGCAGCCATATACTTCTGCAAGGAACAGGCTGCCGTATGTCTCATCTGAACCAACTCAACATCTGCACATCCAAAACCCACCGTCTGGTTCTGATTTTACTGAATATTCATACGCTAGATCTGATAACCAAATGGTAGGGGTCGGAACATCATTAAATAACTCCCAACTAGCATTGTCAGGTTGTTTAAATTATATGCCAGGTGAAAATACTGCTGTTGAAGGCACATATTTTCCTGGGGACTGGTCCCGGCAGAGAAATGATCAAGGATTGGAAGACATTGTTGCCGAAGAAATCCGTCTCAGAAGCTCAGAATTGTTGGAGAGTGATGACATGCAGAGGTTACTGAAGACAATTAATGGGGGAGTTAATATGTCAAATGGTTTTGGCTCTTCTGATGAGGGTTGTACTTATGCCTACAGTCTACAATATGAGCCTCGTATGTGTCATTCATTCAATGAGGATCATGGAAAGTCTTCAGGGAAGGCTGTTGTTGGGTGGCTTAAGCTCAAAGCCGCTTTAAGGTGGGGCATTTTCATTAGGAAGAGAGCTGCAGAAAGGAGAGCACAGATTACTGAGTTGAATTGAGTTAAAAATGGTTGAAAGTTGGAGAGTTTAAAATCATTTCAAGCTTGAAATGTTATTTGAGCGATCCATTTCAATTCATGCAGGACTTGAGAATAGGGTAAGGAATAATGATGTGGCTCTGACCAAAGTAGGCTGATGGTGGAAGGATTGCTGTATAATCCCAAGTACTGTCCTCCGTTTGCCATCAGAAGTGAAAACGAGATGAAGCATTTGCGTGCTGCCAGAACAAACCATACTTATTCACTGAGTAATCTAAATCTTAGTTAACGCACTATTTTTTAACCAGAGATGTCTCTCTTATTGTGACTTGTTGTCGTATTATTTAGATTAGGTTATGATTTATATGTTCTTTTGTTCTCTCGTTTATTGATCAGAGTTTTGTATCTAATGATTCTTGTTGTTATATCATCTGATAGTGTCTTAATAAAATGTTTGTGAAAACTCTCCATCTGTATCTATGATGATGTGAAATTTATGGACAGTTGAAAATCGAAGTGAATTCTACAAATACCCTTAAAAAGGCTCCCAACTCTGTTATAAAATTGGTGAACTTGTCTGTTTCTGACATATATAATGCCAAGGTTTCTAAAAAGAAGTTCTTGTGATCAACAAGAAATTTTACAAAGGATGTCAACCGAGTGTCAGCATCAATTTTGTAATTAAATCTATAAAACGAATTGCGGTTCATGAATCGAACTTGTCTATCTGATCCATAGTTATCATATTGAATTACTCAAAAGTCATATTTTTTTTCCGCAAGTTTATATGGACAAATTTGAACCAGATTGCTTTGTAAACTTACAGTTAAAATCCTCAAATTCGCACATTGAATCCAATCATTTAAAATTTTAACGAATCCGTTCCGTAGAAATACATCCTATATTGTCAACATCTGTGTCCTCTCTCTATATCTTAAAGTGCCACTGATGCCGTCTGTGTATGAAATACCAGGCCAATGCCATTAGGACTAATGTTTTGCGAGTGAATTGGCGGCATTCTTAGTTAGCAGATTTCTATCTTCACAAGGAGGAAAGATAGACACGAGTATAATACAGTTTCTCACAATCCTTGAAAATACACAACTGCAGGCACATTAAATTTGTCCATCCCTCTTCTCATAACATGAAAATTCATTCTCTCCAATGGAAAGATATAAGTTTAGCATAATATGTTGACAAGGTAGAGCTTTGGTGCTTGTGGGACACCATAGAATTCCACAACGTTGCAAAATATGAAAGCAGAAATGCAAAGACAGCAACCCATAATTTCAAGCTACAATTAAATCTAAAATTTCAGATTACATGCGTTTGACAGTTATTCGGAGTGCCTGCAAGTGAACGATTTGCTAGTTTTGAGACCCATTAAAATTCAAAGAAGCATATCCATATTAGATTATTATATTAAACCAAGAAAAAGGTCCAAGTTTGATGTGAAAACTCTACACGCAAGAAGGAAAAAGCGTGAATCACATAAGTAACTAGTATCCACAATTGACCAAGAAAATATAGTTCGGTACTGAAAATAGAAATAAATACATTTAAAAAGAAACAAAGTAATGATACAGACTCCAGGGAAAGGAGCAAATTTAAAACCAGGGTGCCGTTAGAATCTTATAAAACCAGAAGGAATCAGATGCATGATCCAATGGGATAAGATTCAAATCCAATCTCTGCATCCATCAATAACACCTCATGCTCCTGCATCAAAACAGACAATTTATAATCAAAAGAAAATCCAGCGATTGCTTCGCTTGCAGACTGCAACTAAACCAAGACTACGAGGTACAGTAAAGAGTTATCATATCCAAAACCACTAACCATTAAATTATATGTTTTTTGGAATGTTCTCCCGGCTAAACAATAAGCCATCCATACCACTCCCATAAAACAAATATATCCCGAAATTACAAGAAGCATAAGAGCATTTCAACAAATAAACATGATTTCATGTCAATAGTTGTGCTATATAAGACAGCTTGTTGAGATGTATATATTTCAATTTGCAGTTGAAACTAGCTTAATTCATCATTTTATGTGGTTATTGGATCACGATGAAAAACCCAGTAAATTTCCAATAGAATGAAGCGGAATACATATGAAGAATGAAACAAAAGAAACATCTGATTAAACCATACCCTTTTGACCATTCCACTCATGTCATCCAAGGATCCATAATTATTTTGAATGAAATTATCTTGACACTTCATCAGCTCCAAAATGTAGGCCTCATTTGGCTTCATCCTTGTGTCAGAAGAGAATTTCTCAATCTCAATGTGCTGAGTGAGGGATGGGGCAACTCCATTCAATTGGCCAACGTGTGATGTATCAGCCCTCTTGCTGTACATTGCATTATTATTGTGGTTTGAACTCTGCATCATGGAACTTGGGACATCATTTGTAGAAAACAGAGGATTTATTGAATTGAAACTGCGATTCATGGTTTGGTTGTAGTCCTGTTTATGTTCTTCCCAGCCTTGCTGCTGTGTGTAAGTTGAAGCCTGCACAACATTGCCAATTAAGCCTTCTTGGCATTGCAGTTCACCTCGAGCATTGTCCAAAGGAACAGCATTTGCACTTGGAGAAGAAAAATCAACTGCATTGTTACCAATATGAAGATTGGTGGAAGATATGATTAAGCTACTAGGTGGCAGTTGATCACTACTGAAAGTCTCGCTCAATGGCAAAGTATTGGAAGGAAATCTAGATAATTGTGCTGCACCCTGCCAGCTTTCATTGCACCGACTGTAATCCAACAAATTAGATGAACCACCAATGTCAAAAGATTCAGCACTCGAAGCACCTCTGAGAAAAGATTGATTTCTGAAGGTTCCAGTATTAGGTGCTTGTTGTGAGGTCCCATGTAACATTAATTGACTATTTGAGACACCGGAGACCGAATTGTTTAGGCTAACTCTATTATCTGGGAAGCTTGTGCCAACTGTAAAACCACTTGAATTGTCGATAGGATTTATTTGACTAATATTAGCTGTACGGTTGCTTTGTTGAGACTGATTAAGCTCCACCGAAGTTGGAATGCCTTGATAGAAATTTGAGCTTTGATTTGCAGGCAACATGGATGGCTGGATGTTTCCAAGTGTGCTTATAGAGCTGTTCATATTTTGATTCTGGCCTGCACGGATCAATGAAGAAGAACTAATCCCTCTGATGCTCAAGCCAGCGGGGGAGTTCAGCCTACTAAACATTCCACTGGACGCATATGCTGATAATGAAGTGCTTGAGACCCTTCCTGAACCAGACAAGCTGCGAAAATCTCCAAAGCCATCTAATGAGCCCATCCGTAAGTAGGAGGGATCATTACCAAATGAAGCATTTATATTAGCTTGATGTGTTGCCTTCTTCAGATATAGTCTATATTTCTGTAGTTCAAAATAAGTGTGAGCTATGGGCATGCGTAAAAATACAAGGTGTGACAGTCAATTGTGACTTACAAAGATAATTGTTACAGTTTTTTAATGAAAGCCATGAGATATATACCATAGCTATCAGACATGGCTAACCAAGCTCAAAGATTAGTTAATACATTGCACAAAGATATTATCTCATCGATTCCATGGTAATAATCAGGGAAAAGTAGAATTGCACCTGTAGATGGCTGGCCACATTTTCCCTTGTAAGACCTTCAACATTCATCAGGTCAAGTATTTTCTTAGGAACAGCCTCTGCAATCAAAGGTGAAGAAAAATTAGTAACATTAGCCTCTGTATTTGGGATAGCATATTGTCACCTCTCAGAATCATGTTTTCAAGTTCACAGGAATGGAAAATTGTATCTTCATTGTAACATAAACTCACTTTCAAGTCCCAGTTGATGAACAGCAGTTACAAACTTTCTGTGCAGCTCCACAGACCAAACAACACGAGGTTTCTTCTGTGCTGAAGGGTCCTCATTTTCTTCTCCGTTTTCTTCACCTTCTTCTTCATCGTCAATTTGGTCCTTCCTCTTTTTACCCATTATTTTAGCTTGATCTACATTATTTTCTGAAGCAATGCCTTGACTGCCTTCCCCACCAATACCCCGATTCCTATCATCATTGGGAGGCCTGTTTTGATCCTTGCAATCAAACTTCTTTCTTCGGACTACATGTTGCCATATGTTTTTGAGCTCTTCAAGTCGAACAGGTTTCAATAAATAGTCACATGCACCATGCGTAACACCCTTCATCACAAGCTTAGTATCACTGTGTGCTGACAACACTGGAAAAAGGTCAAAGGAAAACTTTAAAGTCAACAAATCGGATAAATTCATAAATTAACTGAAAAAAAATTCTGATTCTAGGCTTTATTTTGTAAGATATATTAACATGAACTAATATGGAATTAGAAATACATATATTAGTTAAGATATACAAACTGACTCGTTTTGGCTAAAACAAATGGAAAATCAACATGAACTAATATGGAATTAAAAATTCTTCAGCATACCACTCAGCAGCTTCAAAAAAAAAAAGGAAAGTAAATCTCTGGTTAATTCCATGTCAAGTTAGAAAGAGTCTGAGCTTACTTATGACAGGCAGATCCATTTCAAGTCCAACATGCTCAAGGAGCTTAAAACCATCCATGTCTGGCATGTTTACATCACTAATAACGAGGTCAAAATTGTTTCTGTTTTCCCTTAGCATTTTGAGCGCAGTAATTGCCTGGTTAGTTGTAGTCACTGCAACAATAAGTAATCATATGTGAGATAAGTCATATGTTTGAAAACCAAAATCCTGATGCACTATTTTAGTACGTTAACTCAAGCCTAACACATACATAATACAAGATCAGAATGGAACCATTAGTTCTATCAGAACAAAAAAACCAGGAAAAAATTTAAAAAGAAAAAAACTGCTACTTTGGAAAAAAAAAAGAACTTCAAAGCTAGATAATTTCAGCTGGTAAATCCAAAAGTAAGCAATCTAATAATACTACAGGAAAAATGCTTCAAAAACTTCAAAGTGATTAAATAATTCAACCACGCCTCTATATTGAGAACAAACCAATGCAGACTCGAATTGACTGAATTCAGCATAGAGAAGTTACAAACCATGATACCGGCATTTGCGAAGAAGGTTCTCCAACACTTTAAGGCAAATTGGGTCGTCGTCAACAGCTAGAACACGCATACCCACAGGAAACTGGTCTCTGGCCTCATCTTCTTCCCCCAAATTACCCCTTTGGCCTTCCACAATCATTTTGAGCCAGAACCAACACCCAGTTGAGAAACCAAGCACCAAAGCAGAGATCACACAAAAAGTTTCAATTTTGAAAACCAAAACTTCGTTTTCAGAACCTCCACTTACGGAACAGACTAGGAACAATATCAAGCGACCGAGACAGAAGAATTATAAGAAGAACCAAAAAATGATCTGTAGAGAGAAGGGGGGAAGGAAGGAGAGAGAGAACGTGGAAGATAACCAAAGCTGTACAAATGGACAGTGATGGTGACGGCCAGAACAGAGAGAAGGGGTCGAACCCAACAAAACAGAAATCTTTTTCAGTTTTCTAGTGAAAGTCTCTTTCTCTCTCTGCCATGAATGGCTTTCTCTGGTATTTGTCGTTAGCTTTTTCTTCCAACAGAACGCAAAGCCTTTTGTATTTTAATAATTTGTTAATTAATTAATTGCTGATGGCAATTCAAATAATGCACCTTGCTTACTGCCTTTTTTATATTCTTCTCTTTCTCTCTCCTCCTTCTGTCAGAGGGTGACCTTTTTGGGGAATTTCAAGGTATAAGTGATGTGCACCTTTGATCAATAGACCCTACCATATTTAAGTTTGTAACTCATGATGAACAAAAATACAATACTATGATTCATCTTCCAAATTCCCAAATTGACTTTTTGGCAAGTAACCCCACCAATCAATGTGTCCTTCCATAGATGACAAAATTTCAGCCAATGATTAATCTATGCTTTATGATAACATTTTTTTGCACATTATTATAAAATTATGACTTCAAATCTACTTAAATTACCTGTAATTACCAAAATTATTCCTGAAGAAAATATGGAAGAAAATATTCAGTTGAATTTCCTTGAAATCCTGCGTAATCTGAGTATTATTTTGACATTAAATGACTGCCATATTTAAGTTTGCTAAAAATAGAACCAATTTTAAAGAAAAAACTGAATTTTTATTTTTTCTTTTAGCAAAAAGTCTGTCCTCAAATAAGGAAATTTTTTTAATATTATATTACTATTAAAAATTTAATAAATTAAAAATTAATATATATTTATCAAAATTTAATTAAAAATAACAATAAATTTTCAAAACTAACTAACCACTAAAATTCTTTCCCTCAATTAGAGGATTTTGGTTAAAAGTTTCCTTGCGAACCTCATCTGTGCAGACAAAATCAATCGGGAACTATCTAATTGTACTTAAATTTTGGAGAAATATACTCTGTCATCCTTTGATATGAATTATTATTATTATTATTATTATTATTATTATTATTATTATTATTATTGTGAGCTGGAGTATTAGGATGAAGGAATTACGATATTGGGGGGAATGTGGCGGGCGAGTCGAACTTTCCTCCTTTATATCACATAGTTTTGAGGGTATAAAAATTAGCCATTTACGCTAATCTTCAGCGGCTCATTTTCATCTTCTTTTTTTTTGGGGTAAATCAGCGGCTTATCTTTTGATATAATAAAATTTGACTACTATTTTAATTTTAAAATCAATATTTATTGAAACACATAAAATGGTTTTAAATAAATCTAAATTTTAGTTGAGTTTTTTAATCAATGAAATAAAATAATTAAATAATATAAAATATTTTATAAAAAAAACTTTAATCAAATTCAAACTGTTAAAACGTAATTGAAAATGAAAATTAAATTTAAATTTAAGTATTTTTTTAATTTTTAAAGAAAGTTTGCATAAATTTAGAAAACATACAAGAAGTTAGTTTAGATTATTAAAATAGAATAAAATACTTATCTAATTTTATTAAATGCTTAAAAAAATTATATTATTTGTACTAGTTATCTTTTTACTTGATCGATGAGAGATTAATACCTCAAAATACTATCAAACACTAAAAACAAGAACCTTTCTCAAATAATCTTTCTTTATATACAAGAATTTCTTATCAACCTCATATAGTATATATTGTATATTGTATATATAATAATTTTTCATTTAATAATAATAATAATAATTCTCCGGGCACCATAGCAGCCTATTTATATTCAATTGACATCTTCTCCTTTACTTAGAAAATGATAAGGTGAATTAAAGGGAGAGTTTTTCAAAAACAAATAAAAATAAAATTATTTTATTTAAAATCATGAATTTCAATAAAAAAATATTGAGCCTTAAAATAAAAAAATCACGACAGAAAAAGGAAAGTGTCCAAAAGCATTTGTATTGTTTTGTTGAGATTGGAAGGAGGGCAAATTTCGTCTTTCAATTACTAGGTAGTGTTTGTCAGCTAAAGGTAAGGGGTGCGCTACTGGGTCCTTAAAAGCAAGTCATTGACCGAATGTATAAATTTGGAAACTACTATAAACCCCTCAAATAAATTTATTTATTTATTTATATGCAATGCAGATTTCACAAATTAATGATTATTAATGACTATTGATGATTGATGAACATAAATACCAGGTTGCTTGGCATGATTTATTATAATTGATTATGTATTTAATTAAAATAATAATAGCAATATAAGGAATAGTTTAATTATAATAAGTCTTACCAACAATTTGCATTACGCCTCATTGTTAGAATGCAGTGAATACAAATAAAAACAGCAAATCAATTCCAAATTTGAATTGACACGTTTTTCAGATTTCCCACGTTATTTCTGTCTTTATCTGTCTATGTCGAATATTATTCTGTTTATTGAATTTCCTTTTCAACTGATAAAAAAATTCTATATTGATTATTTTATTTATTTATTTTTATAATGATAGGAATATTAAATCACTAGACACACTTATAAAATCTTAAAATGTAGAGAAAAATAAAATTTTTTAAAAACATTATATTCTTTTAAAAAATAAAATAATAAAGATATGAGGAAATAATTGTGTTTCGTCAAATAAAACTGAGTGGGATGGATTGACTCGAATTAGTATTCTTTCTTTTTTATTAAAATAGTAAGTTTCAGTAAAAAAATAAATAAATTTAAGAATAAAAATTATTTTATATTTTTGCAAAAATAATAAAAAAAGGAAGGATGAAAAAAAAGGGAAATAATCTGGTTCTAAAAACTAATACCACTATTTTGTTCTAAATCACATTCATATCTCTAATATTTGTTTTAAAATAATTGAGATTTATAATTTAATTTCACCCCGCATTGTCCTTGTAGAAAATATTTTATTTTTGTTGAGCTAAAAAAATGGGATTAAACTCTTCTTCCAGCGAGACTCTATTTTCAGATTATACATTGACATAAAAAACCTTTCACTATCCCGGTTAATTTAGACTTCTTAAAGGAGAAATACTGCATAGTACTGCCTATCATATTATTCTTAGTATTATTATTCAAATGTTGTCAATGATATATGGATTTATTTTATTTGATAATTAATTATGAATTGACTTAATTTTCTCTCCCATAATAAATGATTGTTGATTTATTATTGGGTAATGTCATGAGGTATTCCATTTTTAAGAAATTGAATATTTTTATCTTTAAATTATTTTTAAAAAAATTTTAAAATAAATAAACTAAAATTAAAAATATAAATTTCAGTATATTAAATATAATTTAATGATAAAGATATTTAACTTCTTAAAAAGTAGAATTCTGCCAAATATTACCTTTTGTTATTTATGTTTAGAATGCGTTTGGCAAACAGTGGATTCGCTGGCATTTGACCGAAAAATAACTGTTTGACTCGTGTAAAATAGTCATTTTCAAAACGCTATGAAGGCAAGCATTTTCGATCAAACAGTTGTTTAATCGAAAACTGCCGTTTGCCAAACGCAACCTTAATTATTTATGGGACAAATGGATGCAGATGTTATTAATTGATAATACTTGAATAGTGGTACCTTATGATGATGTGATAAACAGTATTTATGTAAATATTTGTCCTTCTTAAAGACTATTATTTTTTATTTTGAACATGATTAATTATTAATTCTTGGAATAAAAGAAATAAAAATTTCATATAATATTAAGATTCCTAATTATAGAAATATTCCTAATCTTACAAAAAATTCACTACTATTATTAATTATATTTTGATAAGATAGGTATTTTAATGTTATGATTGAATTGACGATAAAATTAAATTAGTTGTTTGTATAAATACCAAATACAAGAGTATATTGAAACATCTGTGTCCGTATACCTGTCAAATGAATTTGTTCGTGTGGATCGGTCATTGGTGGACCAAATCGGTCCTATTCACAAAAAATGTAGGTTTATTAAATGAATGTCTGAGTTTTAAATTTTGCAAAATATGAACTTACATATTGGATATACGAATTGTTTTCTTTTTTAAAAAATAATTTAAAATATTTTAAAATAATTTTAAATTTTAAATAATAATTATAAATTTAAAAATTATATATTTAATATATTATTAATTCAAACTATCAATGTAAGACTAAATAAAGTAATAAACTATAAATAAAAATTAGTTAACTTTGAAATTATTAATTTATGATCAAAGCTATTAACTTAGAAATAATTTATTTAAGTTAGGATGGTTCAAAAGATAAAGAGTTGAGTTTGATAATAAATATTAGATTGGTTACATGAAGATTTATGCCGATTTAATCTAAAGGTGAAAATTAAAAAAAAAAAAAAAAACACAAACCTATCTGTGGAACATCTAAACCAATCCCCACGAACTTGGCAAATCAAACCACTTTCTATTATATTTAAATAGACTCATTATTACAAGCTCTAATCCATATATTTTTCTGAATTCACAAACTTGATTCCATTTTAATGGCTCTAAGTATACGTTTGAACTTCAAATATTTCTACTAATTGTAACAAATGATTTAATTTTTGTTTATAGAATTATACCTTCACAAAAATTTTAACATTTGTTGGAGTGTGCCTTTTGGAATGTAATGTTCACAAATGTTATAAATCATATTTTGTTCAAATAAAAAGATTTTCAAAAAGCTTATAATGTTATATTTTAATTAATTTATATATTTCTTACAATATTATTTGATTATCAAAAGTGTCCAATCTAAAAATTAAGAGGATAAAAGAAAGTTAATTGATCAACGTTAATATATAATCATCAATTATTTTAAGTAGTGGTTGATAATAAATAATGCTAGATGATTGTTGATTGGTAGTTAGTGATTATAGATGGAGATTAGTAGTAGTGAACAAATCAAAGTAGTGGTGGTGATGAATAGTGATTAATAATAATTAGTATGAGTGATGGTCAAACTTGATAAATAATGATAATGCTTAAATGGAAGAATAAGTAAAATATTCTTTTATATTGTTGGGGTATTTCCCTGTAATGGAATGTATAATATCCAATTTCTTCTATTGGAATATTCCAAGAAATGTGGATAATCTTCGGTAAATTTTTCTAAATTTTGAATCTAATATAAAAATATTACATTTCCTTACAATATTTCTGAAAGTATGAGAAGAATTTTATGAATCAAATATTTACCTCCTTAAATTTTATTTTGATTATACTTATATTTTGTATACATACATGCATTTACTTTTTTTATGGTTATATGTTTTAAAACTAAACTTAATTCTTGTGTTGTAGAAAATTAAGATATGTAAATGTATATTTCTAAAAACAAAAATATACAATATGGTTAAGCTAAATTTTAAAAAATATTAGAAATTGACCTGTTTTTTAAAAGATATTTTTATTGGGAAATTTTATCTCCTTGTAAATGAATAAAGGAGTATTATATGTTTAATTTATATATTATGATTAAAAAATAATTTTTAAAGATATAATAATGAAGAAAAATAACTTTTTATTTGAAAAAGAAGAAATTATCTTCTACTAAATTTATTATATTTAAGATTGAATATATAAATTATTTTTTATTATTTTAATAATTTATAACTATATTCTTATAAAAAATATTTTACAGAGCATATATTAGATTAATTTACTTCAACAAATATGGCTTTTACTTGCCCTATTTTTTTTCCAAAGTACAATTGCAAATATCTGCTTAAGACATGGTTACGTTCTCTATGGCTTTTGTGTAGAATTCTAGTTAGTATTTAGCATATTGAGTCGCAATAATAACAAGAAAGCCAATAATTTTGGGTTAGATAGGTCCATGAGCAGAACTAACATAAAATGATGCTTTTAGACACAAGAAGATGAAAATGACAAACAATTCCAAGACAAGTACCAACCACAGCACTAAACCTATATATAGTGCAAATATCACAAAAAAATATGTCAACCAGTTCCCTTAATTAATTGTTAAATTCTTTAAGTTAACAAAGTGCATGTGTGCCAATCATTCATAAATTATTATGAAATTAAATCAAATTTGTACAATAATAGTTTTTATTTCTAACTTGTATTATTTAACACTGATGCATGCATTTCCTCTTATTTTAGGCATTTAAAAAAATGGGATGCAGTGATTTTTATTTTAATGCATAAGGTCAACTAAAAACTAGGTCAAAAGAAATATTTTGATGGTGATGAAATGGAAAAAAAAAAAAAGGTCAAAAATCTCATTTTTTCCCCTTTCTTTTAAAGAATAAAATTAACTTATGAAAGTTACGTGGAACTAAAGCAATATACAGGTACAACACAGAACTTACTATAAAGTAGTTTATAGGTTGACAAACAGCGATTCAAATATTAGGAGATTTTAGTTCAAATATCCTCACTATCAATATAAAAAATGATGGATAAACTGATTTTTTTCTCCAAATTATTCTTCTATATCTGTATTATTATAATGAGAGATTTTTCAGCCAAGTGCAATGTGTCCAAACAGAATTATCTACAATATGATCGTGAAGTCTTGACTTGGTGAATTTATAAGAACCCACTCTTTCTAAAATTTTTAATCAAATTTAGATTTTTTATCAATTCACAAAATTACTCGCAAGTCATCAAATTTAGATTTATAATATAGCAATAAATAGAAAATTAAATTTCTTTACCAAATTTGTTGTTTTGAAAAACAAAACTATATATTTTACATTTTAATATAATCAGAGACCAAAGTTTGTTGCAAGAAAAAAAAATTATACAGAGATTTGAATGCTTCCACAGCAATGCTTAATATAAAATTAGTATCCAATTGAAATTTCTTATTGATTAATTTCATGGTTTTGTGATGAAATTGTAAGATTGCGTACACACAAAATATGCATACCACATTTTTCACATTAATTGAAAAAATAACACATTAACTAAGTACTTATCTTATTTTATTTTACATCAATTTTCCTTATTCATAGAAAAAAATGATGTACTTAACTTTGAGTTCAACAAATCTTAATTCATATTTAAAATTGGATGCAGAAATTATATCTCTAGTAATGTTGGTCTTGTTATGAATAATTATTGAATGTGGATGTTCACAGATTAAATATTATATCCCTAATTATGATTAATTATTAGGATTCAATTATGATCAATTATATCTATAATTATGATCATATTATTAGGTTTCAATTATGATAAATTATATCCCCAATTGTGATTAATTCTATTTATAAATTATCATTATGAAATTGTAATGTTTAATCAACTTATCCTATAAATATAGGTTGTACAAATCATTTTATATACAATTAAATGAAATGTTCTCTTCCTCCTTGTATTTGTTTCGCTTCCTTGTATTTCTCCTTCATTTCTTTCATCTCTTTTTTTTATCATTCCTTAAATGATTATTATTTTCATAACACGTTATCAATACAAGACTCTAATCTACTAAGGTAATTTCTTCTAAATATGAATTATTTTACTTAATCTTGTTACTTTGTGCTAATATAGTAATTCATCTCTATCATCTCATTTTTTCTTATTTTCTTCATATTTTAATTTTGATTTCTATAATAATTTTAATGTTTTACTAATTGTATTCAAAAAAATAATAGTTACAAAATATTTAATATGATGTGCAGATATATAAATAAATAATGAATTAAATTGAAAAAAAGAAAATAATTCATACGACATGTTATATATTTGAGAATTTATTCCTGAATGCTAAATGAATGAATTTTTCTATCAATTTTTAAAATGCATGTTAGTTTTTATAAAATGCGTGAAGATTATATATATATATATATATATATATATATATATATATATATATATATATATATATATATATATATATATATATATATATGGTATGCAATTATGGATATATGGTAAATCCTTAATCATGTTATTATCTCGTGATCGAAAATTTGCTATATGAGACAATAATATATGATATAAGGTTTAGTTTTACGCAAAGATGAATTTAAATATTCAAAAAACTAAGTTTGGAAAAAGGAAAAGAATTATCTAAAAGCAATCAGTGTATAAATATACATATAACCTGAAGCATACTTTTTATCAATTTTATAATTTTTGCAATGTTTGATCGACACATAGATTGATAATAAAATAGAAGATTGGATTAATAATTATATGATTAATATGTTGATTAATAATTTTTTTCAATATTTAATCTCTGTTATATTAGAAAATTTTCATTTATTTTTACACGTCTATAATAATATTGGTAGATCTTGCAAATCTTGATTTGTAACTCTTGACATCATGAAAAATTTAAAGGATTAAAATTGAATACGTCACGGTAAAAGATTCACTTATTATTTGTAGTAGTTTAAAGAAATTCTCCACTTTCATGCATCCAATTTGCTCCCGCAGTAGCAATATTAAGAATAAAGGTTTCAAGAAATATTTTGAGTTAATTTCTTATTTCTTTGTGACTAAACAAAATAATAAACTTTTGATGAGCCTCATCTAACTAACTTTGTTCCATTCCCTGAAGTTAATGTAGCAACAAATGACCATTTTACTTATTAACAAAATTATGGCCTTAGATGTAGTTGTGATCATGTTTCTTATATCAAGAACTTAACTTTTCACTAGAAGTGGAAAAATGAAGAAAAAAATGATAAAAAGGTGGGCAAAATAATAAGAACATATGTGATGATAAAGGTTATTAGTCTCGTACCTATTGTACTGCAAAGCATTTTGTTGACCTTTATTAAGAATTGCTTAATATATATATATATATATATATATATATATATATATATATATATATATATATATATATATATATATATAAGATAAATTTTGTGTGTGAAAAAGGATTTGAATTAATTTTCTTGAAGAATGCTTGTAGTTGTCTATTATCTACTTAATTTTTTACAAGTACACTTATCTCAAAGTTGTTAAGAAGTTTTTATTTAAAAAAAACTACTAAATATAAATGTTTGACCTCCACCCTATTTCTTTTGAAAATTTGATTAGCAAAGCATCTTTGTTACATTAAAATATTTGATTTATGCCCATTATTCATATATTCATAAATTAGTTTTGTTTTAATGGCCTTTTTTTTTCATTAGCTAATTTTAAAAGCATTTCTATAATATCTATCATTTTATTCTATATCAGGTTACTTGAAATTCATTTATGTAAGTAATCATAATATCTAGATATGTAAATATACACCTTATTATTGTTTATCCTTATATGGTTACCATAATATCACTCTAATACTAGCCAAATTTACTTAAATGTGTCACAACCTCTTTCTTAGGAGATATTATATGGTTACTAAAAGGTTTTAGATTGTAGTATAGCATAAAATTATGAATTGTTGAACCAAGCAAAATTATAGGTAGGGATATTAAAGGTAAGTCACAATATATGTGTGCCTTAACTTTTTATAACTCATTGGGTTAAGGATATTTACTATCTATTGCATGTAAAATTCTATTTTTCTTATTTAATAATGCAAAAAGCCAATGTTAATATTATATTTAGTACTATAAATTTAATTAAAGGCTCTGGAAGATCTAATGTTTTATTATTTGGAGGAACAAAATCACACATTAATAATATGTTATATTCTACTAAGTCTCATTGAAACTTATTGAGGTTTAAAGATATCCATTAAAATGGATTCATATCGAAATAACTAATAAATGAAATATTGAATATGTTTTTATCATTGGTATGATCTAAGGTAACAAAGGCATACTTGAAAAATTACCTGTTCTTTTATCTGGTTTGTACTACACATATATTAGTACAATTGAAACACATGCTTTAATAAATTAGAAGTTTATTAATTTAAAAAATTTACTATTTGGCATGAATGATTAAGGCATTCCAGATCACTAATGGTAAAGAAAATTATTGAGAATTCACATGGGCACCCATTGAAAAATCTAAAGATTTTTTAATCTAAAGAATTCTTGTGCACTGTATGTTCTCTAAGTAAATTGATTATTAAGCCATCACTAACTAAAGTTGAAACTGAATCTTTAACATTTTTGGAACATATGCAGGGTGACATATGTAAGCCTCTTCACCAACCATGTGGACCATTTAGATATTTTACGATATTAATAAATGCATCCAATAGATGGTTTTATGTATGTAATATCAACTTGTAACCTAGCTTTTACGAGATTGCTTACTCAAATTATTCGATTAAGAGCAAAATTTCCATTTAACTTATCAAGTCTATTCGTCTTGATAATACTGATGAATTCTCTTTTTAAACTTTTAATAACTATTGCATGTTAATAGGAATAAATGTTAAACATCCTTTAACTTATGTTCATATACAAAATGGCTTAGCTGAATCATTTATTAAACAACTTCAATTAATAGGAAGACCTATGCTTATGAGAACAAAATGTTGGCTTGGCAACCTATACCCAACAGGAGGTGAATTGGGTGTTTTTAAAATTCTTCTTGTTTTTGTAATTCTTTTTAGAAACTTATTGATTTTGGGAAGCTATAAAAATAATCTTAATTTAAACACTTCCAAGAAAGCTTTATGGATATGTTTGTTGCACTTAAGATATGACAATTCAAAGAGCTAGTACAAATTTGCTCATTCAACTATCCATAAATAAATTATCAAGAAGTAAATTCAAAATAATTCAACGAAGAGGTTGGCATGCAACATTTAACAATTCAATATATTTGTGCGAAGCAACTCATTCAACCATGGATAGATAAATAATCTAGAAGCTAATGCATGGATTAATTTCTCTTTTAACCACTCAAATATCTAAGCAACAACATAAGCATTATAGCATAATATATTTAGCAGCAAAACAGAGCATATGCAGCAAGAAAAATAGAGTAAAAACCAGAGAAATAAAGCTATGTTGCAGAAACAATAGAGAGATAGGGAAGAGAGATCAAACACCAGGATTTATAATGGTTCTTCCCTTGGATATCCTCACCAAGGTGTACATCCACTCTCTAAGCTCTCCAAGCTTGCATTAATCCATTATCCTTTCAAGTTTTAATGGCACTTGAAGAAGCTTTATAATCCTTTTTCTTCCTTGAGCAAAATCTCTCTTACAAGGGATTCCTCACCCTCTCAATGTTTCTCTAAGGGATACCTCACCTTTTACAATTCTAATGTGATACAAGATGAATATAAACTCTAATATACTCTCTTAAAGAGTGGATGAAACAATTGAAGCTCTAGAATAGAAGAATTTCACAATTTAAAGCTCAAATCATGATTTGGATGAAGAAGGATGTAAAATAATGTTTCAATTGATGTTCAGGCTTTTTCTCTTTTGTATTTCATCTTTCTTAGCTTATATATGGAGCTCATGAAGTATTATAACCGTTTGGGGTTGTTAAAAATGAAAATTAGCCGTTACTAGCCATTATTTGCGCACTAGAATAGCTGGAATCAATTCTAAAATTGATTCAGGATATTCAAGGTGCTCTTTGCATGTCTAGAATTGATTACCGAATCGATTCACCCAGACAGAAACGCAGACTTAACTTTAAAAGGTCATAACTTCTTCATTTTAAGTCCCTTTTAAGCAAATGACCTATCATTAGAAAGTTAATTGAGTCTACTTTCAAATGGGACTAGTTTCATGCTCATATCTAATGTCATTTTTAAGATATGTTAAAAAAATGAGCAAAGGTCAGAAATAGTGAATCTGTCAAAATCTGATTTTAAGACTTAACTTGTAAAAATCATAACTCTTTCATATCTTAGTCATTTTAAGCAAATGATAAGTCCATGGAAAGCATTTTGAGTATATTTTCATATAAAAATAATTTCATGCTCATATAAATTGTATTTTTCAAGATATGATTAAAACAATAAGCACACATTAGAAATGACTATCATGCAGAAGGCTAGTTTTTAGATTCAATTTGAAGGGATCATAACTCTTTCGTATATTGATCATTTTAAGCAAATGATATGTCCATGAAAAGATTTTTGAGTCTATTTTCATATAGAAAAGGTTTGGAAATCAAATCACAAGTATTTTATGAGATATTATTACAAGAATGACCAGAGGTAAAAAATAAAAAACATTAAAACCTCATATCTCATTGGCTTTTGAAATGTCCCCATAGGCTATCTTGTTGAAATGTGATTGTGGGCTATCTTTTGAAATATTTTGATCAAGCTAAGATTATGAAAAACATGTTTGAGCTCTATATCATGAAATACTCTATTTTACATGAAATACTCTATTTTACAAGAAAGACAAAGCCTTAAGATGAAAAATTATACCAATGAAGTTCCTTAGCTTTTCTTGATGCTTTCAAGCTTTTGATCTTCTCAATCTTCAATACTTGGATCACATCTCCTTTCTTATCTTTCTTTCTTATTTTAGAGTTGAGCACAATATGATCTTCTATTTTCTTGCTTCAATGCTCACTCTTCTTCATCTTGGACTTTCTTATATATAAGTTCATAAACTTTGCAAACCATATAGTTAGTCCAATCTAATATATCAAGATATTGATATATGATTCATATATAGAACAAATTAGTACAAAAACATGCATAATCATCCTATTATATATCTTGATTAATCATATGTTTAATGATGCTTGTATAAAGTATAGATCTTTTAGCATATAATTAAACATTAATATTTCAACCATAGTATAACATGTTTATTGAAGATTTTATAGCACTTTAGTATGAAGACATGCAATGCTATTATGACATTCATTTGTCATCATGCATATATAAAAGCAAGTATAATCATCATATCATATATATGCATCAACTATAACATAATATATCTATTAAAACTTATATATCAATTTAGCACAAAACATACAATGTTATTATAACACTTATTTGTTATTATCAAAAGTCATCATATGAAGCCTTAAGGCTAACAATCTCCCTTTTTTTTATGATGACAAATCACAAAAAAAAAATATATCCAAGATAATGATTTAACCTAGTAAGCATATGATGATATCAAATCATTAAGCATATAGCATATTTTTCTTTTCTTCTTTTTCTCCTTCCCTTATTTGACATGAACAAAAAGGATAAGCAATCATATGAAAGCAAGTGATGTTATACAAGTGATATCATACAAGACATAACATATTTTCTTTTCATCTTCTTCTCCCCTTAATCTAATGGCATATTAAAGTAACTTATGTCATGATATTTTTCCCTTATTTCTCATTTTCATTTTATTCTCCCCCTATTTGCTTATTATCATCTTCTTCTCCTTTATTTGCTTAAAAGATAATCATAATTGAAAGTCATATTATTCATCTTTTGCAAGTAAAGCCACACTATTCAAGTCATATGATCTTAAAAAGATTATCAAGGATTGCATATCATGATCATATGAAGAAAATATTCATCAAATAAATGAGTTCAAAGGATAGAGCATTTTTACCTTCCTC
This sequence comes from Sindora glabra, assembly GCA_020226215.1. Taxonomy (NCBI): domain Eukaryota; kingdom Viridiplantae; phylum Streptophyta; class Magnoliopsida; order Fabales; family Fabaceae; genus Sindora; species Sindora glabra. The sequence goes on from CM035231.1 coordinate 65,741,524, forward strand.
CTTTAAGTAAGCATGAATAAACATGAAATGTATGTAAACACCTGAAGCCCTTCATGTTAAGAGAAATATAAGCTATAATATAGATTAAATATAAGCAAAGATCCCCCTTAAATCATGCTATTTATTTTATCTAAGCTCCTTTTCAAATCATGCTATTGATTTTGTATAAACTCCCCTTAATCATTTTTTAAGCTCCCCCTCAATGAAACAACATTGATTTTCTCATAGCTTTAAAAAATATGCTCCCTTTTTCAAAAGGTATAAAATGGATTAGAAATATGAAGAGCACAAAGTATTAAAACATATATGCCTAACAAGCCATATAATCATATTTATAGATAAAGCAAACATGAACTTTTCTTAAAAAATTTGAATTGCTCCCCCTTTCAAAATGCTTTGTTGAAGCCAAATTTTTTTTAATCATGGTTATTTAAGAAATAATATATCAAGATGATAAAAGATTTAAGAAATTTGAAATTAATGACTTTTTATTTCAAATTATTTTGAAAAAGAATTCATTTGAAATAGTCTAATGTATTCATATCTCCTTAATAAGTCTCCTTTATGAAATGGTATGATTAGCACAAGTTCCAAGCAATCAAGAGACTTATCTCAAGCACATCATGAAAGAATATGCAATAGGGATAAAGGAGCTAAAAACTATCAAGTTTTCCCTATAGAGATGACAATGATCATATAATAATTAAGCACATTTTCATCACAACCAAGCATATTTTTCATAATCATATTCTATCTATCTAACCAATGGCAAGTAAATAAAGAGTATCATACAATCTAAACATTTATGATCCATAAGAAAAGAATAAGGATAGAGATATTCATTGATTGTAGGAATATGTGGTGCTCCTTGGTTGTAATCATCTTCTTTCTTATCACTTTATAAGGTGAACATCAACAAACTTCATGAGTGATGACTTTATCCTAGTGTGCTTGCCTTTAGAGAAGGATTTGAATCCTTTTATAACATATCTTTAAATTAAGGCATGACCTTCTAACCTTCACACACTTGAAGATGATCTTTTGAAATATCTCATAAATCTTGAAGATTCTTGCAAACTTTTAAGCACACAACTCAAGATTGGAGATTAGAATGATACAAATCAAATACTAAAGATATCTCAAGGAAAAGATGGCATCATTTAAGCTTTTAAACATAACAATTCAAGATAGGAGATTAGGATATACTATGCAAATTCTAAACACTTTCTAATGAATTGTTAGCTATAAGTATCATTCTAACACTTCTTAGAACATATACATGATTGATAGGAAATATTTAGCAAGTACTATATCATCAACCATGAAACTTTGAACCTTTAAGGAGATAAGGGAAATCCAAATGAAATCATTTTCAAACTAATAAAGATTTTTGAAAAACTCAAAAAGGATCTATGAATTTAGAAAATATATGAAATCATCAAAACTCATGAAACCATTTTGAGGGAACAAGCATAAAAGAGCAAATGATATGATTAACCATTAATAATTCATATAATCACCAATAATAAGCAATTTTAATAAAATAAGCTCCTTCTAAACTTTTACAAGTAAAACCATAAAAAAGATGGAGCTAGTCATTTTTCCAAAATTTGAAACATAAGCATCAAGTTATATTAGTGAGATAATTGCCTTGGTAGAATGAATAACTTTCCTTTAGCATAAGAAGCACATATCATCTTAAAGATAAAGTCAAATATATCAATGATATGCCTAATCTCTAACTATCGATACTCAAGAAAGATATAAAGCATATTAAGCATAGAGATAGGATAGAGTATACCAATATTTTGAATCTCATTATTCTTTGAAGAAGTTAACTTTTTTATAGAAGTTGAGTTGATCTAACCTCAAGTTGAACTTGTCATCCATTTTCACACTATGCTTAAGGTAGTATCACACTTCTTTCCTATATAAAGCTTTAGATAACTTCTTTGGTATCCAATTAAGACTTGGATCCATAGGGGGTTAGTGAATATCAATGTAATATGCTCATGAAAGATTAATCAATTCAAGCAAGTGAGCATAAAGATCATATTCTTTCAAAGCATTGCATATTCTCCATATATAATCAATGGACAATGAAACTTAATGGAAAATATACTAAGCATTGCATACCCTTATATTATGTTATATCGTTAAGGGCTTATGGGCATATGAAGGTAAAGTGAATCATGCATTTAGATTTCAATTTTAATAAAATAATGGAGGAGAAAAAATGAAGCAATGATCGCCCCTAGTCATTTATATAGGGGACCCTATGAATCGATTCAGGAGTTGATTCATGATGCTTGAAATTTAAATTAAGAAATTCCCTCCACATACTATCAATCGATTGTCGAGTCAATTCCAGACCTCCAAAGACCAATTTCATCTCAGGAATTGATTTGGGAATTGATTCACTCCCTGAAAATTTCAACTTCAAAATTAATTCATTTTAAGACTTCTTACCCTTGGAATCAATTCTGGAGTCGATTCATTGAGTGCTAAAATCTCTTTTCACATTATTTCACTTCTTAAAAAGCTTGTAAGCATTTCTAATCATGAAAGAATAATTTATATGCATGCATGATTTAATCAAGGTGAATCATAACCTTCAAGCAATGCTTATGCTTTGAAATTAACAACCTCTTTTCAATGAATATCAAATAAAGTAACATAAGAGGTTTGAGGAGTTAATACCTTATCCTTTGCAATGAAAGGATAACCCTTTCTCACCCATTGCTTCTCTTTAAAAGGTTTAAGTTTTGAAATAGCACCATTATGTATTTGAGAAGCTTTAGCCATGTTAGCCTTTCTTTTCCTATTTATTTGCTTTAGAGGAGTTCTTTTTGATGATTTCTTCTCTTTTTCACCAAATAGTCCACCTTTGTAAGAATTTTTCTGCACAAACAAATCATTAGGAGGACATTTTGGTATCCATTTCATTTTAGGTCCTTCATGTTGGGAATTTGAATTATCATATGTAGCGAAAATTTAAAAATTTGATTTGAATTCTACCTAAGATGTATGCAAAAATATAAATCAATGATTAGGGTTTTACCTATTAGGCACTCGTATTTCTACTGATCAAAACTTGAGAGTAGATGAATCAAACATCGATCGAAAGGTACAACGTCTCTACGGTATCTACATAGAGTGAACAACGACCTCTCACCTTCCACAAATTTACTAGGATGCATTTTTCTCTATAAGATTTAGGATTAGATGTTTTCTGAGTGACTTAGGATTTTGCAAAGTTTATGAGCGTGTTAATCAAAGTACTGCCCTCAAGTCCCTTTTTATAGAACTTAGGCAAGCCACAATCCTAGTCCTACTAGGATAATGCCTCCAAAATCCTAATCATACTTAATAACTCATCTTATCCTTATGCTAGAGATAATGAGGAGAGATAGGATTTGTCTATTAATTATCTAATATTAGATAATAATATTATCTCATAATATAAATATCATAATATTAGATAATTATATATAGTTATCAAATATCAAAATAATATTATCTCATAATATATTTATCTAATATATAATAACGTAATTATTTGATATTACTTTAATATCAAATAATATCACATAATATTATATATATATTACGTGAACAACATATTATTTTTCTTAATAATAATGTATATGCATAAAAATAATCTAATTAATTAGATATTAATATAATTAAAGTCTAATTAATTATTATCTTATTCCTACTCCTTTTGTGTGACCCTATAGATTCTTAGTACGTTAACAATAACTCATTATTGAGTTATAGACAGTGAGCGGTATCTAGCAATATATCACTGCTACTCAAGTAGTAAGAATATCTGTGATTCGATATTCACCTAATACATGATTAACGTTTTGCATCATAATTCTTTTTGTAATAATATCCAAATTGAGCTGGAGGCATGGAATGTGTCATCCTCATCAATTTTCAATTTATATTTCTTGATACTGAATAGACTTTAAAACAAATGATCAATATCACATATTGATCCATTTGAGTATGACCATGCATTTCTAAGTCTCACTCAATTAAGAGGCCCAAGGATATATCTTTTTTATAAGAGTAACAAAATCCCATTTACATCACTCACTTCCCTTTGCATGATTTGTGACACACCCAAACAATGCCCTACTTGTCATCCCGATTAAAGGTGACATAGGACGACATCAAAGTGAGTAACCCCTCATGTAGGGAACCATAGTGACTTCAGGTCAAAGGACTATATGTAATTGTGACCATATGAGAACTACTAATGACACAAGTCTTATCCATGCAGTATTCTTATATTGGGTTAATCCAGTACATCTGTTTACTAACAATGTACTCATGTATTGACTTGATATCATATATTCATGATTCATAATCATCAATCACTATACATGTCAGTCTCGATGTACTATTACTATCCCTTTCATAATAATACTTAATTAGAGACATTTTAAAAATAGTAAAATTATTCTAGGGATAATTATTATATTAAATTATAAATTATGCAAAAATTAAAAATAAAATATAATAATTATATTGCTTGAAATAAAATATAATACATTATGTATTATTTCAATCATCTATATGATTGGTTCCTAGAATATACACCAACACTTCAATGTTAGTATGCAAGCATTTAGATACCTTAGGAACCCAAATTTCTTTCTTTCTCACATAAGATTTTCTTCTAATTGGACACAAGTGAGAAATATGACCTTCATGATCACAATAATTACAAATGATAGAATTCTTTCTAGAATTTGATTTTTCATGAAAGATACATTTAGAAAACTTTGACCTTTTATAAAAATTGCGCTTTTGTTCAAACTTGCTACGAAGTTTTCTTAACTTTCCAAGAGTAAAATCTACATCTTCATTCACAGACTTGGAAAGTGCACAAATTGAGTGTTCAACTTCCTTGTTAAATAAATCATCTTTAATTTCAAAATCACAAGAAGTTGAACAATCAAGTTCTATAAAAATTCTATCATTAAGCAATTCATTTAAAGTACATAAGTCATCATTATAAGGACTAGTATTAGAATTTGAATCATATACCTCTAAGTCCTTTTGAGCCATAGAAAATGAATCTTCTGTTTGAAGCTCAATTTGTTCATCATTGGAACCATCATTCCTTTCATTTTTTATTTCTTCATTAAGAGGTGTTGAAGATGCTTCACACTTTTGCATGTCCTTTTGAAGAATCTCTTTGGAAATAATTTCCTTTTGCTTTATTTTCTTTTCTTGCTTAACATAAACATTCTTATCAATATAATCATCAAGATAAAAAGCAATAAGGGTATCCTAAATTTCTTTAGCATTAGAACATTTAAACACTTTAGGATATGTAACATCATTTAAACTATTATGCAAAAATTTCAAAATCTTAATGTTTAGAGCAAACTTTTTTTTATAATCATCATCTCATTCATTTCTTGGTTTTAAGGTAAAACCATTCTTAATGATTTCCTAAGCATCAATATCAAAGGCTTTTATAAAACACTCCATGTTTTCTTTCCAAACTTTAAAATATGAGCCATCAAAGAATAGAGGTTTGGAAATATTAACATATTCAAACATTGGAGCATTTAAAATATCAACATTTTCTTTTAAAGGATTGTCATCAAAAGTTGCCATGGATCCTCTTGAGATAATTAAGTCCTTTAAATAGGAGCCTATGGCTCTAATACCAATTGTTGGCTTTGGCAACCTACACCCAAGAGGGGGTGAATTGGGTGTTTTTAAAATTCTTCTTGTTTTTGTAATTCTTTTTAGAAATCTTTTAATTTTGGAAAGCCATAAGAATAATCTTAATTTAAACACTTCCAAGAAAGCTTTATGGATATGTTTGTTGCACTTAAGATATGACAATTCAAAGAGCTAGTGCAAATTGGCTTATTCAACTATCCATAAACAAATTATCAATAAGTAAATTTAAAATAATTCAATGAAGAGGTTTGCACATAACATTTAACAATTCAATATACTTGTGCAAAGTAACTCATTCAACCATGGATAGATAAATAATCTAGAAGCTAATATATGGATGAATTTTTCTTTTAACCACTCAAATATCCAAGCAACAACATAAGCATTATAGCACAATATATTTAGCAGCAAAACAGAGCATATACAATAAGAAAAACAGAGCAAAAACCAGAGAAACAAAGCTATGTTGCAAAAACAATAAAGAGATAGGGAAGAGAGATCAAACACAAGGATTTATAGTGGTTCCTCCCTTGGATATCCTCACCAAGGTGTACATCCACTCTCCAATTTTTCCAAGCTTGCATTAATCCACTATCCTTTCAAGTTTCAATGGTACTTGAAGAAGCTTTATAATCCTTTCTCTTCCTTGAGCAAAATCTCTCTTACAAGGGATTCCTCACCCTCTCAATGTTTCTCTAAGGGATACCTCACCCTTTACAATTCTAATGTGATACAAGATGAATATAAACTCTAATATACTTTCTTAAAGAGTGAATGAAACAATTGAAGCTCTAGAACAGAAGAATTTCATAATTTAAAGCTCAAATCATGATTTGGATAAAGAAGCATGTAAAATAATATTTTCAATTGATGTTCAGGCTCTCTCTTTTTTGTATTTCGCATTTCTTAGCTTATATATGAAGCCCATGAAGTTTTATAGCTATTTGGGGTTGTTAGAAATGAAAACTAGCCATTGTTCGCACACCAGAATAGCTGGAATTAATTCCAGAATTGATTCAGGATATTCAAGGTGCTCTCTAAATGTCTAGAATCGATTACCGAATTGATTCATCCAGACAGAAACGCAAACTTAACTTTAAAAGGTTATAACTTCTTCATTTTAAATCCATTTTAATCAAATGACCTATCGTTAGAAATATAATTGAGTCTAATTTCAAATGGAACTAGTCATTTTAATCAAATGACCTATCATTAGAAATATAACTCTTTCATATCTTAGTCATTTTAAGCAAATGACCAGTCCATGGAAAGCCTTTCAAGTTTATTTTCACATAAAAATAACTTTATACTCATATAAATTCTATTTTTCAAGATATGATCAAAACAATGAGCATACATCAGAAATGACTATCATGCAGAAGGCTAGTTTTTAAACTCAACTTGAAGGGATCATAACTCTTTCATATATTAATCATTTTAAGAAAATGATATGTCCATGGAAAGCTTTTTAAGTCTATTTTCATATGGAAAAGGTTTGGCAATCAAATCACAAGATTTTATGATATATGATTACAAAAGTGACCAGAGGTAAAAAATAAAAACATTAAAACCTCATATCTCATTGGCTTTTGAAATGTCCCCATAGGCTATCTTGTTAAAATGTTATTGTGGGCTATATTTTGAAATATTTTGATTAAGCTAAGATTATGAAAAATATGTTTAAGCTTTATATCATAAAATACTCTATTTTACAAGAAAGACTAAGCCTTAGGATGAAAAATTATACTAATGAAATTCCTTGGCTTTTCTTGATGCTTCCAAGCTTTTGATCTTCTCAATCTTCAATACTTGGATCACATCTCCTTTCTTATTTTAGAGTTGAGCACAATATGATCTTCTATTTTCTTGCTTCAATGCTCACTCTTCTTCATCTTAGACTTTCCTATATATAAGTTCATAAACTTTGCAAATCATATAGTTAGTCCAATCTAATATATCAAGATATTGATGTATGATTCATATATAGAACAAATTAGCACAAGGACATGCATAATCATCCTATCATATATCTTGATTAATTATATGCTTAATGATGCTTGTATAAAGTATAGATCTTTTAGCATATAATTAAACATTGATATTTCAACCATAGTATAACATGTCTATTGAAGATTTTATAGCATTTTAGTATGAAGACATGCAATGTTATTATGACATTCATTTGTTATCATGCATATATAAAAGCAAGCGTAATCATCATATCATATATATGCATCAATTATAACATAGTATGTTTATTCAAGCTTATATATCAATTTAGCATAAGATATACAATGTTATTACAACACTTATTTGTCATAATAAAAACTCATCATATGAAGCCTTAAGGCTAACACAAAACTCCCTATTTCTACTTAAGGATATGTAATTCTACATGCAGTAGCACTCTTGCACATCAGACCAACTAGTTATCATAAATACTCCCTTTTATGATTGGCTTATGATCAGGAGCTAAATATTTTCCCTTTAAAAATTTTTGAATGTGCAGTATATGTTCCAATAGCTCCACTACAATGTACTAAGATGGGACCTCAAAGGAGATTGGGAATATATATTGGATATGATTCTCCTTTTATTATAAAATATCTTGAGCCAATGATAAAGGACTTATTTACAACATATTTCGCTAATTATCATTTTAATGAATCAATTTTCCTAATATTATGGGAAGAAAAGGATACACAACTAGTCAAAGAAATTACACAGAATACTTTGCAAAATATTAATCCTTGCACAAAGCAATGTGAATTTGAAGTTTAAAAGATAATCCATTTACAAAGTATAGCTAATCAATTGTCATATGTATTTATTGACCTAAAGAGAATGACTAAGTCTCATATACCAACTGGTAATGCTCCAATAAGGATTGACATTCCTAAAGGACAATCCATTAATGAGAAAGCTAATCAGTCTAAGGCATACTAAAAATGTGATAGACTAATAGGTTCAAAAGATAAAAATTCTTGCAAAAGAAAAGGAGCAATTATTCAAGATGAGCCCATTAAAGAAATAGATACTCCTAAAGAGTCTAGAGACATAACAAACAATATAACTCCAGAAGAATTTAAGGTACTTAAAAACGATGAAGAAGATGAAAATAAGGAGATCTCAATAAACTATGTCTCTACGGGAAAAAAATTAAACTGCAAAGAAATAGTTGTTAATAACATTTTTGCATATAATGTAGCGCTTAATTTTATAAATAATAATGAGAATCATGAACCTAGATCAACCGATAAATGTCGATGTAGATATGATTGGCCAAAATGAAAAAAACACAATTCAAGCAGAATTGAATTCACTTAAAAAATATAAAGTTTTTGGACCTGTAGTCCAAACACCTGAAGGTGTAATACTCGTTAGGTACAAATGGGTATTTGTACATAAATAAAATGACAAAAATGAAGTTGTAAGATATAAAGCATGACTTGTTGTCCAAGGTTTTACAAAAAAACTTGAAATTGATTATAAGTTTATTTATTCTCCTATGGTGGATGCAATCACATTTTTTTAGTTTAATAGTACATGAAAAACTTGATATGTGTCTTATGAATATTGTTATAGCCTATTTATATGGATCACTTAATTATGAAGTCTATGTGAAAATCCCAAAAGGATTTAAGATGGCTAAAGCATGTAATTCAAAGTCCTGAGAACTTTATTTAATTAAATTACAAAAATCTTTATATGGATTAAAGTAGTCTTGACGAATGTGGTATAATCATCTTAGTGAATACCTATTAAAGGAAGGGTATAATAATGATCAAATATGTCTATATGTTTTCATAAAGTGAACAAATTTTGAATTTGCAATTATTATTGTATATGTTAATGATTTAAACTCTTGTAGAAATTTAAAAAGCTGTTGATTATTTGAAAAAAGAATTTGATATAAAAGATCTTGGAAAAATAAAGTTCTACCTTGGCCTGCAGATCAAATATTTAAAAGATAAAATTTTTATATATCAATTAACTTATATCCAAAATGTCCTTAAAAGATTTTACATAGATAAAGCACATCTATTAAGTACCCTAATGGTTGTTTAATCATTAGATGTGAACAAAAATCCCTTTAGACCTCAAGAAAAGATGTAGAGCTATTTGGTCCTGAAGTACCATATTTTAGTGCAATTGGAGCACTAACGTATCTTATTAATCATACACAACCTGATATATTATTCACTGTTAATTTATTAGCAAGATACAGTTCTCCACTCATACGAAGGAATTGGAATGGTGATATAAATATTTAATAAATTTGATTAAGTGACAATCTAATAAATTTATTTACTGAGGTACATCCTACTACGATATTTGAAAAACTAGTTCATACTATTAGAATTCTTTGACTTAAAGATTTGAATTGATATCATCACGAGGGAGAGTTAATGTGCATTATACTTTTTTTACCTTTGCTATGATTTTTATCCCATTGGATTTTTCCTAACAAGGTTTTTAATGAGGAAGTATTCTATTGCATATTATATGGACATCCGAGAGGGAGTGTTATGAATAATTATTGAATATGGATGTCCATAGGCCAAATGTTATATACCTAAATATGATTAATTATTAGGATTCAATTATGATCAATTATATTTTTGATTATGATCATATTATTAAGTTCTAATTATGATCAATTATATCCTCAATTGTGATCAATTCTATTTATGAATTATCATTATAAGATTACAACGTTTGGTTAATTTATCATATAAATATGGGTTATACAAATCATTCTGTATACAATTGAATGAAATATTCTCCTCTTCCTTATATTTTTTTCTCCTCCTTATATTTCTCCTTCATCTCTTTCTTTTATCATTCCTTAAGTAATTATTATTTTCATAATAGTCTATCCTTTTTTGGGCTTTTTCAAGTATTATGTCCCACGTTAATTTGGAAGCCACCTAGAATAATTTCAAGTTAATGTGGAACATATGAACAAAAATTTGTTGATGTAGAGGATGAGAATGCTATATTTAATGATGGAATTTGTAAGAAATTTTTCATGAAACCTATAAATAGCAAAAAATTTCTAGTGTTACATTAGCGTTAAAAATTTAGTGTCACTTTCATACAAATTTTGCCAAGTATATTATTTTTCTAACTTAATAATATGAATTCCTCAAAAATAACTAAGTTTCTCTAAAAAATAGATAATTTTTTATTTGATTAAATTGTTAAGTTAAAAAAATACAATTAATAATATTTATATAGATGTAGTATTAAATTTTTAATATTAATATAGCACTAGAAGTTTTTTATATAAATAGATGACTTGTGACAGGTTATAACATCAATTAACAAATTAGTTAGCCATTCAAAAGTGAGAAAACTTGAAAGTTTATCAATATCTCAAACTTGAGTGAGTATTAAATCCTTACTAAATAAAGTATTATGAGTAACCTCTAGTTTGTACTAAAGAAGATAATTAGTAATCTTACTTAATACTTTTGTGTCACATGCCTCAAAAATAAAAAAAAAATTTCTACAAGAATTAATTAATTAATATAATTGAATTAAAATTGAGAATTTTAAGTAAAAAAGGTTAAGAAAATAAAATTTATTATGATGGAATATAGGAATAGTAATCAATAAGAAGTAGTTAAAAAAAGAAAGAAGTATGATAATTAAAGATTAAGTATGAACTATAAGGAGTTATAAACAAATTTAACTTTTTTATTGTAAAACTATTTTGATAAATATAATACTTGCATTTTTCATTGCTATTTTTTTCATAACTTCCTTTATTATCTTATGCATACACATGTACACAAACAAGTGAAATGGGTTAGACTAGTGAAAATCAATTGATTGGATTTCATGCTAGTTATGACTAGGTTAAGTTATGATATTTTGTTATAATGGAAGATTTGCATTGGACAAAGCTACCATAGTTTTTCCCTTTAACTTGAAGGTTTTCTATGTTAAAATTGTATGCCTTTATCTATCTATTGCACCTTTTTTAAAATTATAATAAATTAGGAATTATTTCATGAGAAAGAATAATTAAGGCAATCAATAAATTTAATTCAATTAGAAATTTTATATGTGAAATATAAAATAATATAAAGTTAATCAAATTCAATATATGAAAATTAAATTTGGTGAAAATATAATAGAGAAAACTTATTGGAATCATGGAGTATAAAATTTTGTATTGATTTAAGTAAATGCATGAATATAGAAAAAATTTAAGAGTACTATTTCAAAAATGCCCCTAAAATACTATTTTTCCTCCTTATCAGCCCTTAAACCCTAATCTTTATCCTTTTTCTTTATCTCTTAAATTCTCTTAACTCTTTTTAATAATCTATTTCACCACCCTACCAATCGAGCAAGGAAAACATTAATTTTTCTTGATTACTTCATCCATTCAAGTATTGCAGGTTCTTCAAACTAATTTTCTAATATCCTCTTCCTTACAAAGTGAGTAGATAATATAGGTAATTTATTGATTTTATGGCTATGTAATGGTATTGATGAAATATTAGTTATTTTATAATTTTGCTTGAATTATACTTATTTTAATATGGTAGAGGTAATAAATGATGAAGTGAAGTAATATGATATGTTAAGTAAGTGTATTAATAATTATATTAATGATGGTAAAAGTAATACATATATTTAGAGGGCATTTATAGTTAGATACATAGTAAAATTTTCATTAAAAAACTATAATTTTGATTATGAATTGAGTGCATAATTGATTCTTAGGGCCCAGAGGTAATTTTGGGCATAAAAATTGACTGTGTAATTGATTCTCCATGTGTAGATGCAAATTTATGGTAGGTGAATCAATTCATCGATCTCAAAATTTTATATCGATTTTAAAGGAGTATAACTTTTTCATCATATGCACATTTTAAATGAATTACCTATTGTTATAAACGTAATTGAGTCTATTTTCAAATGAAATTAGTTGACAAAGGTGAAAATTTTAGAATTTCAAAAAATGAACATTTTGTGCTTACACTTTAAAAGGCATAACACTTTCAAATATTAACCAATTTAGGTAAATAACTAGTTTATGAAAAGTTATTTAAGTCTACTTTCATATACAATAAGTTTTATAAATAATATGTTCATAATTTTTAACATAAAACATCCTTCAAAGGTTATAATTTTGATAACTATATAATATACTACACTTAACCTATTTATATTTTCATGATTTATAATGATCGAACATGGGGTGTTGGCTTTCAAGCATCAAAGGTAAAGTGGTTTATGATAATCATAAAATACATTCATGATTAGATAATTACAAAATAAAAAATTATATATGATATGATATAATATGTTTTGTAATGAACTTATTGCACTTATCCTAGGCTATGAATATGTATGTATGCTAAGTGAACACAGTGGTCATGCAAGAAAGTATAGTGGTGTTATTGTATATGTGTGTGTGTGTGTCTATTGTTATACACTTTAATATTGCTTTTTGATGATTAACTAGTTACTTTTATGTTAAAATTGCATTGTAAATATGATATATAGAGCTTGAGTTCTAGTATGTATATTATACTATGAATTGTATCAAAAGTGGCATTGAAATTGTGAAATATGATGAAGGTGATGATGTAAATAGCGAATGAAAAATTTCTGCTAATAAGGTGGGTAAGGTATAGGATTAATTAGGGAGGAATAAAAATGGAAACATATGGGTAGAGTATATGTAAGGTTTCGGATTAACATACGTAGTAGAATTTTAAATTTTTTTATCCAAAACCTTCCTAGAATCCATGCAGAAGTCATAAACTAGTATTAGGGTTTTACTTTATTTATGCTTGTATTCTTTCTGAATGAATCCTTGAGAGACCAAGATAAATCAAATGCCGGCTGAAAGGTACAGCATCTCTACGGTATCCACACGGAGTGAACAATGATTTCTCCCCTCCAAGAAGCTGCTAGGATTTATTTTTCTCACTAGGATTGGGTTTGGACATTTTCTAGAGTGATTTAGGGTTTGATTGAAGCTTAGGTGCGTGAATACAAAGTGCTAACTTCAAGCTCTTTTTACAGAATTAAGGCATATCACAATCCTGTCCCACTAGGATAATGCTTCAAAAAATCCTAATCATACTAAATAACTATCACTTTATCCTTATCATAAAGAGAGTGAGGAGAGATAGGACTTATCTATTAATTATTTAATATTAGATAATAATAATATTATCTCATAATATAATTATCTAATATCTAATAACCTAATTATCTGATATTACTTTAATATTAAATAATATCATATAATATATAATATATATTATGTGAATAAATATATATTATCTTAATAATATATATATGCACGAAAATAAGTCTAATTAATTGAATTTTAGTTCAACTAAAATCCAATTAATTATTGTCTCATTCCTACTCCTTTTGTGTGACCCTATAGATTTTTACTACATTGATAATGACTCATTTTAGGCCATAGACAGTGAGCGGTATCTAACAATACATCACTGACACTCAAGTAGTAAGAATATCTATGATTCGACATCTACCTAATATATAATCAATATTTTGCATCATAATACCTTTTGTAACAATATCTAAATCAAACTAGAGGTATGGAGTGTGTCATTCTTGTCAATATTCAATTTATATTTCTTGATACTGAGTAGACTTAAAATAAATGATCAATATCACATATTGACCTAATTAAGTATGGCCATGCATTTCTAAATCTCACTCAATCAAGGGGCCTAAGGATATTTCTCTTTTATACAAGAGTAACAAAATTCCATTTATATCACTTACTTCCCTTTATATGATTTATGACACACCTAATCAACGTCCTACTCGTCATCTTGATTAAAGGTGACATAGGACACCTAATATATAATCAACATTTTGCATCATAATATCTTTTGTAACAATATCCAAATCGAACTGAAGGTATGGAGTGTGTCATCCTCGTCATTTTGGGCCATAGACAATAAGCGGTATCTAACAATACATCACTGACACTCAAGTAGTAAGAATGTCTATGATTCGACATCTACCTAATATATAATCAATATTTTGCATCATAATACCTTTTATAACAATATCCAAATCGAACTAGAGGCATGGAGTGTGTCATCCTCGTCAATGTTCAATTTATATTTCTTGATACTAAGTAAACTTAAAACAAATGATCAATATCACATATTGACCTAATTAAGTATGGCCATGCATTTCTAAGTCTCACTCAATTAAGGGGCCCAAGGATATTTCTCTTTTATACAAGAGTAACAAAATTCCATTTATATCATTTACTTCCCTCTATATGATTTATGGCACACCCAATCAACATCTTACTCGTCATCTTGATTAAAGGTGACATAGGACACCTAATATATAATTAACATTTTACATTATAATACCTTTTGTGACAATATCCAAATCGAACTGGAGGCATGGAGTGTGTCATCCTCGTCAATGTTCAATTTATATTTCTTGATACTGAGTAAACTTAAAACAAATGATCAATATCACATATTGATGGAATTAAGTATGGTCACGCATTTCTAAGTCTCACTCAATTAAGGGGCCCAAGGATATTTCTCTTTTATACAAGAATAATAAAATCCCATTCATATCATTTACTTCCCTCTATATAATTTATGACACACCCAATCAACGTCCTACTCGTCATCTCGATTAAAGGTGACATAGGACAACATCAAAGTGAGTAACTCCTCATGTAGGGAATCGTAATGACTTCAGGTCAAAGGACTATGCACATTTGTGATCATATGAGAATAACTAATGACAGGTTTATCCACACAGTATTTTACAGTGGATCAGTCCAGTACATTGTTCACTAATAATGTACTCATGTATTGACTTGATATCACATATCCATGATTTATAATCATCAGTCATTATACATACTAGTCTTGATATATTATTACTATCCTTTTTGTAATAATACTTGACTAAGGGCATTTTAGAAATAACAAAGCTATCCTAAGGATAATTATTATATTTAAGTTATAATTTGCACAAAATAAAATAAAATATAATATAATAATTATATTACCAAAATGAAATGTAATACATTGTGTAATATAGCAATCATCTCTATGATTGGCTCTTAGGACACACACACTAACAGTATAAGGTTAGTTAGGAAGTCAAAAGATGGATGAATGTATTACATCTATTGCTTATTGCTCTAAATAAGATGTGACTTTGAGTTCAATTATTCATGAGTATTTTATATGACACATTAAAAATGAAATAATTATGTTTTAATCTTAATATTTGTTAGTTTTTTGCTACTAATATACTTAATTATGGTATGAATTATCAAAGAAGGATAGTTTGATAGGTAGGTTATTATGAATTATTGTTATTATTAAAGATTATTCACTCATTGAACCTTAAACTTACTATTTCATAATTTATTTTATAGATTCATAGGTCAAGCCTCTATAGCCACCTCTTTATAGTTAGATATCACGAGAGTTTACTAATTTGGGCCTTATACATAGCCTCTATAGCATAGAATCTTATACATAGCATATTTTGAGCCTTATTTTGTCATAAATTTAGGTAAATGAAATATTTAATCCAATTCTTTAAGAATTAGTTAAACTAATTTATTCTCATTTTAAAAAGATTATAAGTATATCTAACTTTTTTTGTCTTTTATAAAATCCTTAACAATCTTCAATGAATGTTCTTTTTCTAAGTTGCCATCTTTTTTTATATATGTATAATACTCATTAATCAGGATCAAACTAAATAATTAGAAATAGGTTAGTGGAAACCGAAAAATAAGTTCCACGCTAGTCATAATTGAGTTAAAAGCATGATACTATCTATTTTCTTTTCACTTTTTTGCCTTTTTTAAATTATGCAAAGAGGGACAAAGGTTAGCTTCTACTATTCTTCAACTCTACCTTTTACTTAATAATGGTCTTAATTAAATTAAAGTACAAATTAAAAGGAGTCATCTTTTTATGTGATTTAAGATAAAAGATTTTGTCACTCTTGATAGTGACATGTTCAAGCTGACCATAAGAATTATTCTTTTTGGAAGCCAATAATATAGGATAACTTATATTATAAAGAAATACATAAGCTGATTCTCTATAAGGAGAAATCGAAAAGGAAGATCGATAATGAATAGATACTTTTAAATTGGAAAGCAATAGTGATGATCTAGAAATCCATTAATTAAAACTTATTTGAGCATATGTCTGCCTATACAAATGAATACAAGCTATGGATGAAACTTGAATTCATGATTCAAGAGAAAACACATCATAACAAAGTTTATTTTATAGGGTAGACAGTGAAATTATAGTACAAAAAAGGTTAAAATATCATCAAACACTTAAATAATTTCAAAAGCCTCATGAATCATCTATTGAAAGCTAAAATGAAAAATATTTAGTGAATTGTAAGCATTCCTACATATGAGTACGTTACTAAAGAATTGGGACACATTTGTTATCAAATTTAGCACTTAGCTCTAGAAGGCAAACTTGCCATGGATGCCGTCAGTGACAGCCTATTGAATGAAGAGATTAAGAGAAAAGAATATGGCATCTTCAAGCAATCTAAGGTTAATGTTATCAAGAATCATGGTAGAAATGAATCCTAAGGAAGAAGTAAAGGTCAAGTTTATGATAAACTTAGGGAAATCCAAATCTTGCTCCAAGATTGTGTATTACTATTATGGCAAGTGAGGTTATAAGAATATTAATTGTCATTATCTTAAGAGAGATCAAAATGAAGGGAAGGATAAACTAGATAAGATTAAGTGAAAGAAAGAAGAACACATAATAAAAGTTAAACTATAAAATAGGTGGACCAAGCTAGATATGAATTAATTTGTATTACTTATGAAAAAATGAATCAAATTTTAAGTAGTCTAAGTCTAATTTGTATCCATCCAATCTGTGTGGACTTTAGTTCACATAGATCGATCTATATTATATATGAAAGAAA
Organism: Sindora glabra; assembly: GCA_020226215.1. Classification (NCBI taxonomy): domain Eukaryota; kingdom Viridiplantae; phylum Streptophyta; class Magnoliopsida; order Fabales; family Fabaceae; genus Sindora; species Sindora glabra. The sequence continues at coordinate 65,759,212 of CM035231.1, forward strand.
ATAAACCTAATTTTAAGTAGTTTAGCTTACCAAAGTTTATAAACTAGAATAGTTCGTGAAGTTTTGTCTATTTGACAATTTTACTATTGTAACTACTAAAAGTGATAATATCTTTCTTATTTAAGAAGACAATTATTTAAATCTTGCTTACAATGATAATTCATGGATCATTAATTCCAGTGCCTTTTTTAATGTCACTCCACATGGAAGTTTCTTCTCATCCTACTAGAATAAAGACTTTGGTATTGTCAAAATGGGAAATCAAGCTAAAAGTAAAATCGTTGGTATAAGTGACATCGCATTGATAATGATCATCTATTGCAAACTTACATTGAAGGATATAAGGCATATCCTAAATATGCACATAAATTTTATCTTAACTAGGAAGCTCAATAATGTTAGTTTGATGAACTACCTTGGTAGTGGAAAATACAAACTTATAAAAAAGAAGCTTAATTATAGCTCAAGGAAGAAAAAAGGGTTCCTTATATGTGATGTAGTATAAGTTGTGTAAAGGTGAGGTAAATATTTCCAATAATTATGAAGACCTATAGTTGTGGCATAGAAAACTTGGGCACATAAGTGAGAAATAGGCTACAAGGAATAAGGTTAGGTTTATAAAAGAATAAAACTAACTAGGAATTATAAGATTATTTAAATTGCTTTCTTACCTTTAATCATATTTTGTATAGTTATGTATATAATAATGAATTGAAGATGCATTATGATATTGATTTAACAGTGTTTCTTATGGTACCTCTAGGGTTTCAAAACTTAGGGTGACGTAACAAGTTTTAAAATCATTTATATTATTTAAATTGCTTTCTTACCTTTAATCATATTTTATATAGTTATGTATATGATAATGAAGTGAAGATGCATTATGATGTTAGTTTGAAAGTGCTCACTATAGTACCTTTAAGGTTTCAAAACTTAAAGTGATGTAGCAAGTTTTTAGTTATTAGATTAAAATTATTTAATCATAATTATTTATTTTTTAATGGATATAATCAAATAATTTCAATCTAATATTTTTGTAACTAACACTTCACCCTAGGTTTTGAAACCTAAAGGGTATCATAAAATTCACTTGTTTTGAAAGTATAGATTGGTATGAGAATTCTAATATTAAATGTTTATCATGACCTAGTTGGCCATGATTGGCATGAAATCAATTTCCTGGTTATAGTAAGCCTAAAATTGAAACTAATGTTAGTATCATTACATAACACTCCTAAAAATAAGAGTATTTTTTATAAACATTTTTAAAATATTTACATTTAAAATTTTATATACAAGAAAATATGTTCAAACAATTTATAAGGTTAAAAACTAACTTTAGTCCTGTTCTATTTTAATTATGGTTGCTTATGATAAAAAAACTAAGGAGATTTCTACTTTTGAGCTACAAGTGATGGCCGGTGAGCTCCAATAAGTAAATCTATAGAATATTTTAAATAAAAATAGTGATTCATTAATTCATTAAATTGATAACCTACCTAACCAAAATATAAACAATCAAACATAACATTTTATATTATTTGTATGTATAAATCGAATAATTCTTAATCATAACCACATTTCTAGCTTGTATATTACATTGTACTATTGTTCATTAATAATATTACATGAAAAAAAAAATGAAGGATAACATATATTCAATCCACCTTATGCCTTCTTTCATCCATAATTATTCATAAATCCGATCTTGTCCCTCTAAATACTTTATTAGTTCACAAATATTATCATTTTCAAATGTAATTCAATTCAATTCAATTCAATACTACATAACTGTATTTTTATACTAGTCCCTCTAAGTTTGCATTTTCAAACAATAATATATCCGTTATCAAGAACTTGTTATTACATTATACATAACTTCATTTTGCTTTCATTTCACAAAATTAGAATTTGAAACAATCATAATAATACATTACCATAAATGACAATACTAAACAAGTTCCATACATAATTATACATGTGTTTATTTACAATTTTACATTGCATCTCATCCATAAATTAGTCTTACTATCACATTTATTAATTAGATGGATTAAATATTGTTAATCACTTATCTTCATACCTTAAGTTCAAAAACAATTTTAGTAAATTAATATATAAGATTTAGTTCAACATAAGGGATTACTTTAGTATAGTACTCGAATACAACGCTCCAAAAGCTCATATTTGAGTACTATATACAAGTATATATGAGTAAAAAGTAACTAAAACTTAGGTACTTGAGTATGATACTTGAACACCTAAAGGCGAAGGGGATTTATACCTTGCATACTCAAATAAGGTATTCAAATATCACTTTTTTAGAGGACAGCCTTTAGGGTTATATTTAAATACTATATTTGAATATTGCCAGGAAATTTCTAGGTTTACTTGAATTTCATTGAACTAATGGACACTTGAGTCTAAAATTTTTTTACAAATAGCATAAAATTGAACAATCACAATATTACTAATATTGACCTTCATTTCTTAACTGAAGTTAATAGAAAACCACACCAAAAATAAAAGTATAAACTCAAATCATCACACTTCCATAAAATTTATCATTTAGACCAAACTATCAAGAAATTCTCACAAACAACATTCTAAATAGATTATTTATTTACCTAGGGTGTGAAAGTAATGAAGAGGAGCAAAATGAGAGAGTTAGTTTGTTCCTATCATCCTAAACAAAAACAAAATAGCTAAATTCCTAACTTTCCCCTTGTTATCATAAATCTCTAAAGACTACTTAACCAAGCTTGTTATCATAAAGAATTACCTTAATTAAGGTGAAAGTTTATCATAATCCCTTAATGCAATTGTTGACTCTTCTTGTTTGTAGAATGGAGAGAAGAAAATAGGGAATAGATGGTGGGAGAACTAAGTATGTTGGTAGTTGAAAAATGAGAAAGGACAATGGTTTGTGTTTTTTTATTGAAACATGGTAATTTGGTAATCATAGATAGATTTGAGGGTAAAATTGGAAGAAAATTCCTAAATCTTTTCCATTTACCCTTATTTAAACCTAATCATACACTAACTCTTATTAGAATTTGTTCTTCTTATTTTAATCACAAAACTTTATTTTTGTGTTGTATAAAATTTCACCCTAAATTTATTCATAATAAATTCATGGAAATTTCATATACACATAATTATTAAATAATAAGTTAAAATAAAAATTTAAATTACTAAGGGTCTGATAATATTCCATATATGTATTATTTTTCAAAAGTTGCATTATATTCTAAGCATTTTATTGTTTTCCCTTGTTTGTATAAATAAGAATTTTTATTTTAAGATATTGAAAACCCTTTTAGGGTACCATTACTTTTTCATTTATGGTGGTGTTAAACTAAATATGGGTAGAAGAATATAATAGATAATTTACGTGTGAGTTAAAGTAGTCAGATATGAAACCTAATGAAATCTTTCAACTAGTAAATAAGATTTATTCTCAAACTATGCATTAGTCAATTTTTAAATAATGATTATCGGTAAATATATGATCATTAAGTTTTTAAAAAAATATTTCCTCTTTTATTTTCAATATTTTCAAGATTGACTTGAATTATCAAGTTATGCTACTCCTAAAATGGGCTAAGGTGCTTGAGGGAAGAATTTGATATGATAGTTGGGGAAAGTGTTAGTTATAAATTATGTTATGATAAGAATTGTATATAAAGAGTTGATTATTTCCGTATATAGTTCTTAGTATTTGTCAGTTAAGTCACAAGTATGCCTTTTCAAAAAAAAAATTCTTAAGTACCTAAAAATAAGAAAAATTCTATCCATTTATTTAAAATTTGTGTTGTATTCTAGTTCCTTTGGGATTTAAGATATTCCTATTATGTTAGAGTCCATATAGTCAATCATTAAAATTAGTAGAAATTAGATAACTAACTTTATGTTTATGATGACCAAAGTGGGTTATTATAAGCACTAATGATGATTTATACAAATTCAATAGACTATTTTTTAATAATAAGAATAGTTAAAACATTAAAAATTTGTTATTTTATTTTAATTTTAACTTACAATACATAACATTATTCCAACGAGAAATAAAATTGAGGAAAAAATAGAGTCAACTATGAAAGGAATTAGAATAATCTTTTTATTTATTTATTTATTATTTTTAAAGAGAAGAAAAATATAATCTTCATACTAAAATTGATTGCTTTATTTTATTACAATTCATAGTTCCAATATAAAAGAATATTCATTTCTATCTCTTTTCTAGAAGTTATCTCTTTTCTTAGATCATAGTAAGGATTGTGATTTAATTTTATCTACAATTAGTATGATTTTATATTATCATTTATCTATGTTAATAAAAATGATTAAAATTCTTCTTTTATTGATAAGTTTTTTTATTTTTTATTTATAATATATATTTTTATTCTTATCTAATCATAAGAAGTTAATTATAATTTTTAATATATTGAAAATTGAAAAATATAATTTTCACTACATATGATTTTTATAAAATTAATAATTAACTTCCTTCCATTGACTGAAATAAGAATATATGTTATTAATTTTTCTATTAAAAAAATATGTTATTATTGAAGGAATTGTTTAATTCACAATAATAACATGAAAATTTCTATTTCTTACGAAAAAAAAAGAAAAAAAATTGTTTAGTTGATTATTATTTAATAAATTAGAAGAAGTAAAATTTTTTAAAAAATTTTACTTTTTATAAAATATAAAAAGTTGCTTACTTACCTTTCTTGTAAATAATTTTTACTTCTTATATTTTTTATGGATATAAAAATAAAATAATCCTCACTAAATTTAATTAATGATAATTAAAATTTATTAATTTGTATTATAATACTAAAGATATAATATTTATTTTATTAATACACTTTTATAAAATTTAAAGTTGAATTGATAAAATATAAAAAATTATTTCCTATAAACTATCACTTATTTAGTATCAATTAAATAATTTTGAATACTTATTAAAAATTTACATAAAAGTTATTTTTTAAAAAGTTTAATTTTAAATACTTATTAAAAATTTACATAAAAGTTATTTTTTAAAAAGTTTAATTTCTCGCCTCACTCAAATGACTTCAAAATATGTAAGAACATCTTATTATTAATAAAAAAATTCATTATTGTTAATTTTTTAACCATGTATTAGCCGCTGATAATGTAAAATGTTTACGCTCAAATTTAAAGTCGTCTTTTCCAACACCAATCAAAACTGCGTAGAGTGAGCAGGCATTGGACAAAGAAGTGTTATTGAATTCAGGCTGAAATTGGCCAATTGGGTGTGCTTCGCAACATTTTGTGCATTATGCGTCAAAGTAAAGTAAGCTGCTTTCGCGTTGTCTCTTTTTAATCTTAAAAGGAAGAAAAAAATGAAGAGGATTCGATATATTAATCATATAATAATACATTAATATATTATCAAATCTAATTGTATAATAAATTTATATTTTATTAAAATTAAATTTCATATTTAATATAATAATATATCAATAATTAAATTTAATGGTACTCATAAAATACTGTACAGTACAAATTTTCAAAAGACAATTATTGATAGTGCTATGATCATAGATCGAGATCAAGACATAAAGTGAGTTAAAAAGTCCGGAAATTAAAAGGGAAAGAATTTTGCTTTCATGTTATTTTTAAAGTTTTATAAAATTTCAAAAAATATAAATTTCATATTTTCAATTTTCGAAAAATGCAGTTAAGAAATCTCATAAAGCTTGCTGGACAGCCTTGACCATTTGCCAATATTTGGAGTGCAGTACTGTGTTAGCTCGTGCTTTGACTTTAAGATCACTGCGGGTGTTAGACCAACTTAAAAAATGCAAGTAACTTGGTGATTAGCCTAAAAACGGGCTCTTGAAGACGGTAGGCACTCCTGTGGATGAGGCCAAATCACGGATCAACTTCCCATTTTTAGCCAACCTTTCGTATCAAACCATAATTTTAAAAATCGAATCAAACTGATCGGTTAGACCAATGAATCAAGCAATAAGTATGATTAGAAGTATTAAATTAGAAATACATGTCAACCACTAAAATCGATCAATAAATTGATTTTTTTATTTTTTTTATAAAAACTATAAAATTTACAATTTTATGATAATTGAGGTATAATACTTTTATAATTTTAAATTAATTGAATTTATATTTTTTTATTTTATTATTTTTGACATAAATTATTGATATATCATTTATATTTTATTACTTATTTATTTATATTATTAACTTATATTATATTTTTTTTTAATTTTATAATAACTTGTTATTATATATATATATAATACTAATATATACATATACATATGTATATGTGTGTATACATATAATTAATATTTTTAACACATATAAATATATAATTATATATATAATTTATATTTTTAATTTAAAATTAATTCAATGAACTAATAACTTGTTTGGTTTAGCAATTAATGTTTGATTCATAATTTTTAAATTTGGATTTAATTTCTGGGTACATGTGATATTTCTAATAGAGTAAATTACTCTTTCTTTCTTTAAAGTTTGATTTAAATATCCTCATACACCCTTATTTTTCAAAATTAGCCCATAATCTTCTCACACTACCTATTACACTATTCTCCTTACCCTTGCTATTAAAAATCCGTATTAACGGTCAACCTTTTAAAGTAATCCAAGTGAATACCTAACAAAATTTATTGATAATCTTGCTCTATTGACTTTAATTTTATTTTTTAACTTAAAATCTAGAAGGAAGTATTTTGATAGAAAAGGATTAGAAAAGGATAGACGTATTAAAATTTCTCTCACTCTTTTCATATTGTTTCAAATTCCAAATTTTATCCAAATTTCTTTTCCACTAATTTTAGTATTGCTTTTCACATATATTAAATTAATTTACAATTATTTTTTTAATTTTTATACTTAAAATATTTATAATACTTAAATTTTATATTTGGAAAATTTAAAATAAAACAATTTTTCTATATCAATTATCACTAAATAAAAACTAAATATGATAATTATGTAAATAATTTAATCTATATTCATTATCATTTAAAATATTAGTAAAGTTTTTAAAACAAAATAACAAATTTGTCATTAAAATAACATAATTACCTTATGTTTTTAGGCATTACAAATTACAAATTGATGAAGTAATTGGGTTGATTCATTTTGAAACCAAAAAAAAAAAAAAATCTTATTTATAACTAAATTTATGTATATATTTTCATTTTATTTTTTATTCAAATCAGAATCACCCCTAAATAGCTTAAGTCTATCTTCAAAAGTTCTAAGGCTTTGGAATACAAAATTTCATTCCCGTCTATAAATCTTCATAGATCAGATGAAGGATGGGTGGGATGTAGAACGTCAACATACCTCCCAAGACTAACAACACAGTTAAGATTCCTATTTATCTCAACTTGCGATACTATCGATGACGAGTTTTCCGTCAATGGTGGTTTCCGCGAGATTTTTGTATCAAGTGATTTTGGACAGGTTGGCTTTGAAAGTGAGGTTGATTTTTGAAATTTTTATTGTTGGGGTAATAATTTGTCGTCATTGGCTTGGTATGGTGCGAATTTGAAGTTTTTGTGCAGGAAAATTAAAAGAAGGTTGAAATTAATTTAAGGATCTAATTTTGGTATAGAGATGTACAAATTTAGTTTCTTTGCAACTTGTGATGATTACTTGAATTTTTTATGAAAATATATGTAGAGTGAGCGGTGAAGATCACTTGAATTGTTAATAAAAGTATGTGAAAAGTGAGTTGGAATACAACTGAGGTGTCTATTGTGTAAGGAAGCAACATTGTGAAGGTTGTATTTTTAACAAAATAATTATAAAATCAGACAATAATGTTTATTAAAAAATTTTGTCAAATTTTAAAAAGTGCACCGATTAGATGTACTGAATTTATGAGCTGAAATATGTGTCATATTACATGAAGAAGACAGATAAGATGGGAATAATGATTTTGCATTACATGATTTGTTACGAGAATGCCAAGTAATTCGAAACAAATCTGCAGTTATATTTCTTCGGGAGAACCATCGATCCCCGAGTATACATACACACACGCACAGTATTATTGGATAATCATTGTTTGCAATTTTTCTAAATATTGACCGGAAAGTTATGAATATGAACTTGAAATTTGAAAAAGAAAATAAACAGGTTTAATATGGATTACAAGGTTGTAAATAAAAAATAACATTAATCAAACAAAATAAATTTAGAGTTTATATAAAAAATATTTGAAATTTATTTTTGCATAATGCAAATGTTAAATAAATAAAGAAAACTAATTTAAACCTCAAAGTTAATAAAACAAAAGAGAGAAAATTAGTAAAAATATGATTTTACATAAATTATAAAATTAAAAATAAAATACAAATTTAATAAATTAAAAAAATTATAAGTGAACGAGAGCAATTTTATTTCAAAAAAAAATAAATTTGACTTTATTCATCACTATTAACTTTAAGGCTTTGTTTGGTTGCAAGAGAAAAGAGGAGAAAAGAAAATGGAGGAGAAAAGAAAATAGAGGAGAAAGAAAACAGAGGAGAAGTTATTTTCTTCAGGCTTGTTTGGTTGTAAGAGAAAATAGAGGAGAAAAGAAAATGCAGGAGAAATTAGTGTGTTTGGATAGAGGAGAAAATAAGAGAGAAAGAATATAGATAATTTGAATGGATATAAAATTAATACAAGAACATTTATTATACCAAAATAATATTGAAATTTAAAAAATTAAATATTTATAAATAGAATAAATTTAATTAAAATAATTTATTAATTAAACTTAAAATAATTAATTAATTATAATTCCAAGCCATCATATTTTTTCATAACTTTTTTTACAAATTTACATACTAAAAAATTAAGAAGACATGCACATTGTAAAATTGAATAATCTCATTGTCACATGAAATAGAAAGATATTAACTTTATCCTCCTTTTACTGAATATTATCAATTTAAAATAAGATGCATTATAAAATGTGTTAACCTAATAGTCATCATCAACTGTGTGTGTTCTTGGGGAAAATATACAGAACCCTTCTAATAATCAACAACATATTAACAATCAAGATATTAGCTTCAATCTAATAACTCTTACACTAAACATATTAGAAAATATACATGGATGCACTAGCGGGGAACATACATGATCTAATAAAATTGTGCGTGTTCATAGGACTAGTTAAAGAAGTCTTACATGGACAAAATTCTCTAATACATTTTCTAATAACTCTTACACTAAACAATACCCTTATATAGCAAACTTCATCTTCTAACTTTCAAACAATTCACATATATTATGTTAAAATAAATCAGATAATTCATATCTATTCCTTACTAGGACAAAATTCTCTAATACATTTTTTTTTCAAATAAAATTATGGTATTCAAAATTACATATTTTTATCATAATCATCCAAATTTAAATAAACTAAGGATAATCTAATAATTAATGCAGAATACAAATATTCTAATTTTTCAGAAAATTTTGTCTAAATATTCAAAAAAAAAAAAAAAACAAAATCGGGTCGGGTTGACCCAGTCCAACCGGGTCATCACCAGACGCCGGGTCCAGCTGCAGATTTGCCGTTGTCGAGGAGCAGGAATCCACCGGCCTTGCTCCGTCGGCCATCTGCAGCTGCAGATCGGCCGTCTTGCAGCTTCCCCCGCCAGTGTGAAGCAGAACCCAGGCAGCCACGGACGGAGAACATCCACGGACAGAGAAACCTCCAGCATGGCAGCAACAAACAATGAGGAAGAAGGAGAAAAGCATACCAGCAGAAATAAGACTGGTCGGAGCATGTCGACGGCAGAAATGCACAGTGAAGATGGCTTGGCTGCTTGTCGCCGCAGTGATGCTCCCTTCCGATGCACAGTGTAGCAGAAGTTGTAATTCGGCTTTTCTCCTCATTTCTCCTCAAAACTCAGGAGAAATTCAGCAGGTGGGACCCACGTACGGAGACAAAAAAAAATTTCTGTTCTCTCCAGTTTTCACTTGCAACCAAACGAATGAAAACTGCAAAATCATCTCCATTTTCACCCCGTTTTTTCTCTTCCCCCCTGTTTTCTACTCAACCAAACAGACGGTAAGGGAAGAATGTGTAAGGTTATGAAAATAAAAAATAATAACAATATCTCATCCCAAGTAAATATAATTTATTCTTTTTGATAAAATTTATATAAAAATAACACTAAATTTTTAATATTAATAGGAATAAAAATAACATAAAAGCATATCGTAAGAAGGAAGAAATTTACCTGTAGGTCCTAACGAACTTGGCCAGATTAGTTCAGATTGGCCATACCGGAAGTACCAAAACAAGTACATTTCCCGTCGTATCAAACAGAGGAGCTCTCAGAGCCTCGGACTGTTTGGGATCCCGCCACGTTTTCGGATTGTGATTGGGGACACGCAATGAATGGGACCCAGCGTTCAAACTGCGGACAACCAGTTTTTGGACAATGACACATTTGTCCCGGAATATCGGCCCGCGGGACCTACAATGAAAGGTGGCACCGTCCAGACTCTGGAGAATGATGCTGCTGCGTACTACTGGATAAGTCACGGCTATCGCGCGTGGTCATGTAGCTGTTCATTGTAGTCATAGGTTGTGGTTAGATTTAGATTGGATTAGAATGAGTGTGGCAGATTGGCACCATGATTTTTAACATAAACTAATGGATTATTATCATGGGTTTCAGATCCAAATCCAACATCATATTCTACAATGCTGAAATCGGATTATTATTATGCTGTATTTATATTTTGATCTGAAAGAAAAATCGGAAAATGAATGAAATTATGATCAATCACATGATGGACCTTTCTTATTAAGGTAACATTTCTTCAAAAGTGCGGTGGCCCAAATGAATTCTATTCTAGACTATGTTTCAGAAACAGAAAATATGCCGAGTTAAATGACATTCATCTCAGAGTCCAATTAGAATTTTTTGTTCCATAAATTTAGATAATTTGCATCATTTGATTTTTTTTTGGAGAAAAAGTTTAATTTTAAAATAAATTATTTTATTCTATAATCAGAATTTGTTACCAATTTTTTTAATAATTTGTAATAATATTTATAAATTATTTAATCCCTCATAATTATTAACAGCAAGATTCAAATTTAAAGTATGAATAGTGAGAGAAAATAAATTTTATCAACTGAACCAAATGCATAGAATTGTTTGCTTCGTTTTGATGGATGATCAGAGTCTAAATTATAAGATGTTTCACTATATTTAGTTGAATACTTGATGGTTTGTTGGTTGGTTGCCATGACGATGTGCTTGGAAGATTGGATCACTCTTGAAGGAAATCGGAATTTGTATAATTATCATATCGGATAACTAATTATATTTCCTCAATATACATACCTAATTAGTTTAACTCCAATTATATGTTGTATAGTTATAATAAAAGTTTTATTACAAGTACAAATAACTCAGATATATAAATCACTTCAGTTTGATTTAAAATATGTTATATGTACAAAGAAGTTGTATTATGAGTACAAATAATCCTACTCCTTTCTTAGTTTGTGGAGTCCTCATAAGCAATGGCTTCTCACAAAAAGACACATTCTAACAAAGCTCTTTTGATCAAGGACAATAATTCTGGTACCTACATCATCTGCACTGAGAATTACAACATCATGGCCTATACACAAAATCGACTATATTAACTTTGCCAATACAATATTTTTAAGCGGCAAATTAAATTAAATCGGAACTATTTTTTATAAAATCCCAAGCATTTGGTTTGTCTGGGTTCAGCGAAACTAGGAGCCTGAGTGACATGAAGTTGCTGCTTTTTTGTACTCTTTGCTGTAGCCTCTCCTGTTAGTGAGAGTTTCTCCATAGCATTTAAGAACTTCTTCAAGTGCCTTATGTACTCTGGAAATGTTTCCAGGTTGCAATGGCCTCCACCATCAACCCACAAGGGCTCATATTTTTCCTTGGAAAGTTCCCACAATCGCTTTCCGTGGGAAAAATCAACTATTTCATCTTCTGTTCCCTGCTCACACCCCATTACAAATCCATTATTAGTATAACAGAATTGTATCCAATCCAATTCATTAGATATTACATATATCAGGTGTGTTTTATGTAGATCTATGGAATTATGAAGCTTGACAAAGGCAAGATTGCAAGACATCATCAATCCAAAGTAAATTGTCTTATATTTTTTAGATATTATCAATCCAAAGTAAATTTGCCTATCATCTATCAAGAAATTTTTGTTATGGTATAATTATTCTCAATTACCTTTTCTTTTTCTTGTAATCACAAGAGTGACAGATCTCTTAATACATACATAATGACAAAGACAATAAAAAAGAAAAAAAACCTCAAGTTGTATGGAGTAGAGTTCTCATGAGAGGCCAATTCAAATGTCTTTGACTTCTCTTTATATCAAGTATCTCACCAAAAATTTTGGGTTTGTCACCAAACAATTCTACTTTTTCAAGACCTTATTTATGTCAACTACTATAATTCTAATTCAATCCATTGCCTCTCAACTAGAAAATATATTTATGTCAACTACCATAATTCTAATTCAATCTATTGTCTTTCAACTAGAAAAATTTGAGTTTGTCAAATTTGAATTGTTACGAGGAGCAATATTATATGTATTAAATATAAGTTTTAAAATTAAATTTTGAATATAAATCAAGAGTTATTAATTGAATATATATTAAATAAATTTATAGAATTTAATATAATAAATATAAAAAATTTAAAATTTAATTTCAAATCTTATTTTCAAAGCAAAAATAACATTTTTGTTGTACAAGACATGCCTCAACATGAATATCTTATTATCAATGCTTGCAAAACATAGAAACATAGAAGGAAAGGTATACGTACATGTATAACTAACACCGAACTATTGACACGCCGAATTTTGTCTATATTCTGAAACAAACGCAAATGGCCTCTATCAATACAAAACCCAGTAATATCAGAACGAAGAACAAATGGCTGAAACTTACTTTGAATATATCAAACCAAAATGTCAACTTGACAGGATACAACACCCTTATGCCGGAAAGGATGGCACTGTGAAGGATAACACCTCTCAAACCCTGCAATTTAGCAGCCAGGTGCAGTGTGGGCCCACTTCCGACGGACTGACCGTACAGAATCAATTCTTCCTCCTTAACCCCATATTCACTCTTCAAATAATTGTACACTGCCTCTATGTCATGGTATGTGTTGAACTCAGATGGCTATCGCAGTTATAACAACAAATTAATCACAATCAGATATCTGAGTAAGTTCAGTCAAAAGATTGATCCCAAAAGAGACAAAGAATGCAATTAAAAATTGATTTTTGAGGTTAATTTCCAAGGATTAAGGACAATTTGCCACAGAAAAATCAATAGAGGATCCTGATCATTTGTAGTAATGACAGTTTTAATCTAGGTCAAGCCGCCATGTAAAATAATGCTATTCTCACTCCTTCAACCATGCCCAACAACTGGATCCTATTCTGAATTGCACACCCTCTGTTAGAAGACGAGGGAAACTAACATCCAATTTGTCATTATCCAATCAAACTAGACATGGTTTAAGTATTTTTGGACCGCATAATCAATGAATCCTCACAAAATTATGTGAACCCTACTCATGTAGTTTCTAACTTCAAAAGAAGATGTGTTACTGCACTCAGCCCAAATCCAATGATATGGGGCACAAGATAGATAGATTGGTTTACTTACCTTACCTGTAGATCCTCCATATCCTGAATAGTCATAGCTGTCATAGAAAAAGTAGAGAGAAATTATTAAGAAATGGCTCTTGCTTGGTACGAAAATAAGCCTTATTATAAATAGGGAAAAGCTAGATAGAAGGAAGCTAAGCAGATGAGATAATATATTAATATCTGCAAATTGAAATAGAGAGTAAAACATTAAACCAACTGGTTTTCTGCAAGATCAGGCTAGAAAGCATAAAAGAAGCCCTTATCTATTTATCAAAAGCAATCTTATCAAAAACTGACTGAGTTAACTAGATATAAGCAAAAGGAAGTTGAATAAATAAATAAATAAAAGAAGGAAATTTCACAACAGAATCAGAAGAAAAGGGCTTTAGAGAAAAAAAAAACGCGAATACAAAACTGCATAACCAAATAAAATTCATTAAAGCCCAGAACAAAAGGGAAAAGAAAACACATCAAAACCCAAATTAATCAAAGGCTAATTACAAGATTAAAAACAAAACAACATAATACATTATTGTCATACCAAAATTAATCCCCAAAACCAATCAGCAAAGCCATTTTATTCAAATTAAACATGCGAAAACAAAACCATAAACTGCATATCAGAGATCACGATGAAAACCCAGAAACCCGATTTACCTCATGATATTGACACGGAGGTGAGCTCTGAGCTCGATGAAAAGCTCGAGCATTTGACCCAAGTCAGCAGCATTGCCATGAGAATACAGAAACGTGAACCTGGCATATGGGTGTTTCCAGAACGTGGCAACGATCTTATTCCTTGCCTTGGTCTCAATCTGATGAGCCTCCATGTTCATGTCAGCGGTGGCCCCGGAGAAGACAAGCTTCCCATCCGGTTCCTTCAAAACCTTGTACGACGGTGGTACTGGCGGGAAAAACGCGAATTTTGCGGCCACGCTTGCCGTAACATTGCCCATTAAATCAACAAAAACCCGGTTCAGGAATGAAAGGGGAAGACTCAATAGGCAATTCGTGTAGTAATCTCGGCATGAAAGAAAACTTTTGTTTTTCCAGGCTGTTCTATCCTACGTAGAAAATCTTGAAAATTTTGATTTTTTTTTCTTTTTTTTATGTAGTTTGGGATTATGTGATTTTTTAATTTTACTTGGGAGGATAGAAAGTTGTTGCAAAGTGGCGTCTGGTGAAAACAAACGAGGAAAGTGAACAGTGGCGGAAAATAGATCCGACCTAAGCGGGAGAGTTGGAAAACTGCTGATGGAGAGGATCATTCACCTTCAACTTAATTCATCATATCATCGATCCATAATAATTATGAGAGAATTTTTTTTTTAAAAAAAAGCCTTTGATAACAAAAAGGAAGATTATGAAGGGGTGAAGATTAATGGATTATTATCTATACCTATGCATAACTTCCATCCATATTTTGAGTTGGATGCACGACCCCTTTGTCTGTGTAGTATATTTGAAAAGACATACTTGCCCTTGCTGGTCCTAGATTATGGCCTTCGGTTGATGTGTTGTTCGCGTATAATTTTTGCTAGTGCTATTTATGTATTTTTAGGATTTTAAAATTTGAAATATTATAAATTTTAAATTTTGTAAATAAAAAATATTTATATATAATTATTTATTTTTAATAAATATAAATAAATAATTTTAATTTATTAATTTTTAGAATTATCACATTACTTTTAATTTTAAAACTTTAAACATAAAAAAATTTATCATTTTTTATGAGCACCATAGAATTTATCATTTTTTCTATGTATATCATTATCCAACTACACTTTAAGTTTAGACTCCGGAGAATCTAAATTTTATAACAACAAAGCTGACCATACCTATGGATTAATTTACTAAGCATGATCTTTCTTTCTATAATTCTCCCGAAGTATCTTTAGTAATTTTTTTTGGTTAAAGCAAACGAACATTTATACTTTATTTGTTTCCGAAGAAAAATATTTTTTTATAAAAATATAATTATAAAATATTAAAATAAGAGAAGTATTTTATTTGTTTAATAATATAAAAATTTTGAAAAAAATAACTTCTTTTATTTCAAAAAAAAATATTTTCCTCCATTGTAATACCTTTAGATATCATTTTTTAATCATCAATATAATTGATATATCACTTATTTATTAATATATATAAATAATATTTTTTATAAAAATACTTTTTGACAAAACAAATAAAATTTTAGTGATTATTAAAATTTCTAGTAAAAACGAAACTACATATCAGGCTGAAAAATGAAAGGTTAGAAACAGTGAATGGAAATGTTGAGTTTGTGGCATTGAAGCTAGATATGTAGAGCAGGTGATGGGGTAACTAATGGAGTAATCTTCAAGAGTAGGGACCTCTCGATTTGAAAAGTAGCAATCCTAATAAAAAAAAAATCTAATTATGGAAGGATTAAAGTTAATGCTGGAGAGAAAGATAAAGATGAATAAAAGATTAGAGAAAATGCCAACTGGGTGTCACATTTGCTGTCATGTTCAATCCAATCTCAAACTAACATTATTAGAGGAAAAAGCACGCTCTTACTTTACTTACGATTATAAGACCACTGCTAATTGTCTCCAAGTTGATTGACGAAAGTAAGTTTCCAAGTGTTTCCACCGTGTGATTCATGCAAGTCTAAAGCCCAAATAATTAATCAATGACAGCAAAATGTTTTTGGGATCGACATTAGAATATTATTATTATTTAGTAGTGTATTGATTTATTATTAAATTTATTATTATATATTTAATTTATTTTTTAATTACATTTCATAAATTATACAATGATATATTAACGATTATATTTAGTAATAGGCAGATACATACTATGGACTTTTTCAAAGTTTTATATCAATGTAAAATGAAAGCAAAGAGTTTATTTGATATACAACTAATGTAAAATATTTTATATTGTTAATGAATAATAAAAATATATATTATTTACAAAATATAAATAACTAAATATTTTTAATTGTAATAGAAAAATTATAATAATTTTTTAACAATATGAATCATGATAAAATATAAATGAGTGATATTATAATAAATAATTAATTTAAATCTTGACAGCAAATGGATTTATTATATTCCAAGTTTATGCATCGGTGTGCAATGTGTTGGTACATTCAGCATTTTTCTTATAATTATCATTATATTGTAATTACTAATATTATAAATTAATGTGAAAATATATAGTCATCGGTGAAGATTTATGATTATACATAAAACTTGACACAACAATAATATTATCACTGCAGATTTCGATTTAAAATGTGATGTCACTTTTTTTGAGGTTTTATCAGTTTCACTTTCCTTCTTTTTCCTTTCTGTTATCCAATGGCTGTAAAGGGGAGACAAAGAGTCAAAAAAGGTCATAGACTGCTTGGAATTCGGTGCACCAAGAGAGAGAGAGAGAGAGAGAGAGAGAGTGCCAAGCAAAATTACCTGGCACTTTCACTGAAAGAGAAGACTTACTAAAGTCATTGAAAACTATGTGGGGAGGAAAATGCTAGGAATGGTGGCAACAGAGAGGAATCACTGTAAGTTTGCATTGGCCGGTTTCCTTTGTAAAAATGACATTCACTGTTTGAAGAAATGGGCTGTTGCTTTCACGTGAGTAAAACATTTTCAGATATCAATTATATCTACAAGGAAAGGAAAAGAGAGAGAGAGAGACAGAGAGAGAGAGAGAGGGAATGAGCATCAAATCGTTAAAAAGTTTGGTCAACCTTCACCATCATAGCTGCTTTTAGCCCGTTTTTAAGTATGGAGGGAATAATAGAAATTCAACATTCAACGTTAACAATCTATGGATGCCCTTGGGCCCTTTATCATCTATTATTTTGTGTTTGTTTTCAGGACTCTTTAACTCCAGTGAATAATTAAAAAAATTATGGTAATAATATATTGTTAAATTATCAAATTTAACTACCAAATATTATTTATGTAGTATATTTTAAAAATTATTAATTTGATGTATAATTAAATTTAATAATATATCATTATATTATTGTATCAATAGCACATTATATATTTTTCCAAAACTGATACATAAAGTACAGATAAGATTATTGTATCAATAGCACATTTAATAATATATCAAAAATTGAAAATCCAACCCCAACATTTTGCAATCTCCTTACTCCCGTCGCTTCTTGTGTTGTTGTTGTTGCTGCCTGGTAAAGCTTCAAGTCGTCCGGCAGCATTCATGGAGTTGTTGTATAGAAGTTTTATTTGCGAATCAATCGGAAGAAAACTTATCAACAGGGGCGGGTGTAGTAATAGAGCTGTAGGGGCAATCGCCCCACAAATAAATTTTTTCATTTATTTTATGTATTCTAATGATATATATTATCTCTATAAATTTAAATTAAATTGTTTTCATAATTTAATTCACATCAAATAAAAAAAAATATTTTAATCAAATATATAAATATTTAAAATTTATTAATTATATATAAAAACACGCATTAAATAAATGTTAAAGTAAATTAAATTTTACTAGTATTTAAATATTAAAATTTTGTTTTAATTTTTTATATAAATATTGGTCCCACAGCATACAATTTTTTGATTTACCGCTGTTTGTCAAGTTCGGGCGTAATGACGCTGCATCGACATTATCATTCTTGTGGTTTCAGTATTTTCTTAGTTATATCGGATTCTTGGGAATACGAGCCCGTTGCTACGATGCATTTGCATTGCAAATGCTACAGGAAGGACATTTTGTCGGGGGTTCAAAATACAAAATTAAGTGGGTTCTGTAAATATCTTAATTCTCCAATGTTGACCGTCAACAGATGCAATGCTACTGGCTGAATATTTTTGCGGGATTTTTTTCTTTTTTTTAGGGGCATCATTTGGAAGAACATTTGGGATAAAAGTGAAATACCTGTAATTCTTGTAAGTTTTGGATTTCAAATACCAATGCCACGGTGAGTTGTTATGTTATGTTAGTTAGCCTTAACCCGTCTAAACTGTTTGCCATCGTAATAAGTTAATGACTCATGTACTATAAAGCCTGGGACTTATCATTTTGCCCGCTTCTCAATCGCTTGCTTTAAAGGAAAAATAAAATATTTCTTTTGGTTGGTAAAATTATATATTTTTAAAAATATAATATCATTGTATTTAATTTATTTAAAAATATTTTTAAATTATAAAAAATATTTTCATTAAAAATTAAATTATTATTAATAATAAATGATAACAACAGGAGGTAATTAACTTAATGATGACTACTAATAGTGAATGGTAATCAATAGAGATAACTAACAATAGATAATGATGACAGTGATCACTCACGATGAGTGATAAGTGGAGATAAATGATAGTTATTGATAATAGATAATAATTAATGATAATCAATAATAATGAAAAACGGCAATCATCAACCAATAATGAATGATGAGAATAGCAATCAATGAAATAAATAATAGCAATAGATAGCCAATCGTAATAAATAGTGATAAAATGGTATATTAAAAATAGTAAAATTTTAATTAGATGGTAGATAAAATAGTCTATAAAATATTCCTATATCATAAAAGTATATGATATTTATTTTTTAATAAAAATATTAAGTTAAAAATATTTTTAAGAATATTAATATTTTTAAAAATATTTTTAAAAAATTAAATTAAATATAAAAATTTTACATTTTCTTATAACATTCTTAAAAGGAAAAAAATATAAAATATCCCTTTCAACTTTCAGGTAGTTGAATTCTACTTCTTTCTACTTTGAAAATTTGAAATTTACACCTTTAGATTATATAAAATTTAGATTTAACATTCATCATTAATTTAGTTTAATATTTTATTAAATTATATATTTTTAATAGTATTTTTAAACAAAAATCATAATATTATAATGTTTTAGTTTATCTCATTATTTTTTTAACAAATAATTTTTATGTTATACGATTAATAGGAATTAAATTAGATATATTAATTATTAATAGTAATTAATATATATATTGTGATCTACTTGAAGAATTTTTTGGCAAATATTTAGAAAACTTTATCTGAATTTCGTCCTTTTAAAATTATTTTTACAATTTTAAAATAAAATGAATTAAATAATATCATTAATACATTAAATTTAATATAAAATAATGAAATAAAAATTATATATTTTAAATTTAAATTTGATTCACTATTAGTATATTATTTTTTACACTATTAATAAATAAAAAATGGTATATCATTGAAAAATTAATAAATTAATAATTTTTAGTAATACTAATAATATTTTAAAAAATTTTGTTGATATGGCAACATATGAGTAAATGGTAATATAAAATTAATTTGCACTCATAATGAATTAAATTTATATATATATATATTTATTCATACATTGCATAAATACTAAACTAGTTTAATTATATATTTATTTGAATATAGTTAATGAGAAAGTTCTTCGCATGTAGTTATTTGTGATCCATTACAGATAGAGTATTTGGTCTCCTTCTCAGCCTCATGATGTTTATGATAATGATTCTGTCAAGCGTCTTGGATTTATTATTTCCAATTATAACTAAGCTGTGGAAGTGTTAGCCTTTTAGATTCTTATTTTAAGGTATAGCCTAAGGTACCCCGAGGTTTTAAAACCTCATATGATGTGACCTATTACTATACATTAGATTAAATTATTCTAATTTTAATTTTTCATTTAAAGAAATAATATTTGATATTTGTGAAAAATCATTAACACGGACAATGATTCCGTGAAATTATACATTGACCTAAAAATTAATGCGTAATGGATATTTTTGTTGAATATGATATTTGTTAGTAATATTAGTATTTTATTTATAAATAATAAGAATTCATATAAAAATGAAAAAAAAATAAAATAAATAAAAATAAAAAATTATGTGTGATTTGTTAAGTAATATGAATTAAAAATATAATATATTATTAAATAATTTAAATAAATTAAATATTTAATATATTTTAAATATTTTTATATAAAATATATTATATTTATTTATTAAAGATATTAATATACATGTCGCAATTACTAAAAATGATAAAAATTAATGTAATTTAAAAAGTATAAAAAATAAAATATTATATGATAAAAAACTGTAAAAGTAAGTTAAAAGTAACCCCCTTTTATTATATTATTATTACAATAGAAAAATTAAGAAAAGGATAACCCAATCAAAGAATTAATAAAATAATAATTCAATGATCTAGCAATAAAAAACTAATATATAAACATTACAAAATCAAAGTAGAAAAAGATAAGAGCAAATATAAAATGTTAGAAATTTAGATAGAAAAGCATCTTATAGCAAGGTGACGTGTAGTTTAAAGTATTAAGTAGAAGATTCATTAATTAAATAATTTAATCAAGATATATAAATGCGGTTAAATAATATGGATTATTCAAATAACTTAAAAAATATGATGTGTATATTATGAAATATTATATAATTAAAAATATAATTTAAATTTAATTTATTATTAAAGTAAAATATTTTATACTATTAATAAATGATAAGAAGATACTTCATTAAAAAGTAATAGCAATTAATAATTTTAATCATATTAAAGGAATTTTTAACATTTTTTTTATCAATATAACATTGAATGATTGAGTAATACATAAAGCAAACTTACATTTCTAGTGAAGCAAATTTAAATCTTTAAAAATATAACATGTAGTTAAATAATATTAAAATGATAAATATCATTATTAATAAATATTTTAATTAAATTAAGTTTTTAATTTGTTTAAAATATTTTATTTTGAAATGAAAATATATTATGTTATATTTGCATTTATTAATAATATTAGACTTTAAATATTAGGAATCTATATAAAAAATATGTGATAAAATAAATAAAAATACAAAATAATATATGAATTATAAAGTAATATGAATTAAAAATATAATATATATATAACTCAAAAATATTAATACATGTATTGCAAATAAGAAAAGTGATAAAGATTAAAGTAATATAAAAATTTTAAAAGGAAAATTAAATATTAACTTCCTTCTATTTGGTCTTGATGGCTCTAGTTTCTAGTTTCTACTCATAATTAGCAAGAAAAAAAATAGCTTAATGACAAAGGGACTAATATGATTGGTGATAAATTTTTTGTTGGTGTGTATCCTAAGAGTCAATTATAAAGATGATTATAATAATGCATAAAGTATTATATTTTATTTCAGGCAATACAATTATTATATTTTATTTTTAATTTTTTATATATCTACGTAATTTATAACTTAATATAATAATTATCTCTAGAATGGTTTTACTATTCTTAAAATACCTCTAATCAAGCATTATTACGAAAATGATAGTAATAACATATCGAGACTAACATGTATAATGATTGATGATTATGAATCAGGGATATATGATATCAAGTTAATACATAAGTACATTATTAGTGAATAGATGTATTGTACTGATCCGTAATGAGAAAAACTACATGGATTATCATAAAGTTATTAATTATTCTTATAAGATCACAATGCACGTAGCCCTTTAACCTGAAGTCATTACAGTTCCCTACATGACGAGTCACATACTTTGATGTCATCTTGTATCACCTTTAATCAGGATGTGTTATAGGATATTGATTGGATGTATCATGAATCATGCAGAGAGATGTGAGTGATATAGATGAGAATTTTGTTTCTTTTACATAGTAGGAGTAATATCCTTGGGTTCCTTGATTAAGTGAGATTAAGAAATGCATAACCATGCTCAAATGGATCAATATAAGATATTGATCATTTATTTAAATTAGTCTATTTGGTATCAACAAACATAAATTGAACATCAATGAGGATGATATATTCTATGCCTCTAATTCAATTTGGATATCGTTACAAAAAAGATTATGTTGCAAAGTGTTGTTCATACATTAAGTGAATATTGAGTCACATATATTTTTACTACTTAGGTGACAGTGATGTATTATTAGATACTACTCACTATCTATGGTCCATAAGTGGGCTATTACCAACTTAGTAAGAACCTATAGGGTTACAAAAAAAGAGTAAGAATGAGATAATAATTAATTGAGTTTTAATTGGATTAAAAGTTAATTAATTGGGCTTATTTTTTGTGCATATATATTATTAAAGTAATAATATATTTTCACATAATATATACTATATATCATGTGATATTATTTGATATTAAACTAATATCAGATTATTACGTTATTAAATATTAGAAAATTATATTATGAGATAGTATTATTTTCTAATATAAGATAACTAAATGCCATGTTAATATTAGATAATTATATTATAAGATAATATTATTATCTAATGTTAGATAATTAATGGATAAGTCCTATCTCTCCTCACTCTCTCTATGATAAGGATAAAGTAATAGTTATTAAGTAAGATTAATATTTTGGAAGCATTATCCTAATAGGACTAGGAATGTAATATGCCTTAGTTCTATAAAAAGAACTTGAAGGCAACACTTTAAAAATACACATTAACTGCCATTAAATCCTAAATCACTTAAGAAAATGCACTAATCCTAATCCTAGTGAGAGAGATATATCCTAGTAAATTCGCAGAGGGTGAGACATCATTGTTCACTTTGTGTGGATACCATAAAGATGTTGTACCTTTTGACTGACGTTTGATTCGTAATTCATCTCGATCTCTCAAAGTTTTGTTCAAAAAGAACGCGAGTACAAAAAAGATAAAATCCTAACATTGATTTATGCCCTTTTATATGGATCCTTGGTAAGATTTAGATAAAAAAATTTTAATTTCCACTGCGTATGATAATCCAAAACCTAACAATTTTTCTTTCCTTTTCTATAATTAGATTTGGGTCATTTTTATAATTTTACCTAAAAAGTACTTAGCTTTGCCTGACACATACCACATACCACATACCACATGGCAGAATTATAAATTGCCATGTGCCTTAAGTTCCAAAGCCTAGAGTTGGGCAAAAAGATTGTAGTCTTCACCTTATTTTGAACTATATCAAGTTTCTCTCATTTCCTTTTACATAGTACAATAATGCTATGATTTTAAGAGAAGTGAATTTAAACACATTATAGAATAATTTTGTAACCAATAAATTATTTTACTATATATTTACATAAAGGAGTGTTTAGGTTTGTAAAATATTTTTTTACAGAAATATTGTAACAAAATATTGTAGTTCCATTTTTAGTTTAAAGTTTTTTATTAAAAAAAAAAGGTATTCAAGAATGTAATATTCTTTAAAATATTTTTAATTGAATTTGTCTTAAGATATTTTTTCATTGATGTAGATATTCCAAATTTTCATGATATATAAATGTTGGTATTGAAATAAAATGATAAAATTATTCTTATTTTTAGCTTTACTTAGGCTTTTTTTTTTCTTTTCTTCATTCCACATTCATTGTTGTTCTTTCTATCTTTATCACAACTATCTATCTTCATTATTGTTTTGACTTTCCATCTTTCAATTAAAATGTCATTTGTCAAATATAATAATACAAGATCTAATAAAATAATTTGATTCTTATTAATTTTATTTTCTATTTCATTATCCTATCATTGAATTCAGTAAATAAGGCCATTCCCATTAATAGGTTTTTAATAAATTGAATTGTGTAGCAATTTTCTCTCTTCCTTATCCACATAAGCTTACTCACATAAGCTTATATGTAAAGACAAGTAATGAAAAAATTGTCTGTACTACCTTACATGTTGTGTGAGCATATCCTTGGATAGTTTGTATATTTTTATTTTTTATTAATTAATTTTATAATTTATAAATTATATTTTAATATTTTAATATTTATTAAATTATTTAGATAAGAAAATTTAGATTGAAATATAAAAATTAAATTGAATTTGTGGGAAAGTATTACATTAATTTTTTATATAATTTTGGCTTAGGTATGAGAGAAAAAATGATAAAAAAATTATTTCTTATTTTCAGTTAGGCCCATAACTGCATGAGTTTACTCGCATAAACTTGTATTAAATGTGGAGTTTATCTTAAGCAACCCACATCACCCTATGGTTGCGGGTTGCCCATAGTTATGGGGCTCATTTTATCTATATAGAGAATTAATTATCTTATTTCACTTTATCTTTAATTATTCTATTTTTTTCTCTCTTCGCACTTATTTTTTCCTTTTTATTTTATTTTCTCAAGGTGAATACATATACAATCAAGGGTTAAATAAAAAAATAGATTAACTTTCAATAAACGTACTATAAAATCACTTTTATATGTTCTCTCGCAAAAGTTACATTTTCATAATTCTACACACTAAATCCCCATGTTAAATGTTAAAATATAATACAATAAAACTATTTTTATAGATTTTAATGAATTTTTACATATAAAATATAGAAACTTAATTTATTAGGTAGTACAAGGCCTTTAACTATTTGTATAGTTTTAATTAAAAATATGATTTATTGTATTTTATAATAAAATTTTTGATAAGAGTATTTTTGAAATAATTTCAAGATTCTTAAGAATATAAAATATGAATCAAATATGAAAATATAATATATTTAAGGATTTGACAAAATATTTGTAGGAATATTTATCTAGAACTAAATACAAAAATGCCTTAGGAATTAAATTTTTAAAAATGTATTTTTTTTAGGAATGTAAGATATTGCAAATCAGATATCCCTTAAAAGTATTATGTATAAGCTCTTTCAGCTTAAAACGATTATGTTATGTCTAGTTTGATGAAATAAAATAAAATAATTATTTTATAATTATATTTGGTATGATTAATAATTATATTTAATATAATTATGCATGAAATAGGCATTCCATTTCATTTTTATGTTTGATACACTAAAATAATTATGTAAGAATGGAATGAAAAAAAGTAATTAATGATAATGATATCTTGATCATAAAAATAATAAATATATAATTAATTAAATCAATATAAGAAAATTATATGATATAATTAATAATAAAAATTATCATATTTTAAATTTTATTATTAAAATTACAATTATAAACAATTTACCATAAAATACTAATTAACTAAATATTTTAGATTAAATATATTTTTATAAAGAATATGTAACTTATTTTAAACCTTCTTATCAATAATATAATTATCCAAATATTTTAATATAAAATATTAAAAATTATTATTATTTTATTATTTATTAATAAATAATAATGTTAAAATATATGAAAAATATAAAAGATACGAATGTAAAGGCCATTTAATCAAATGATTTATTTCATCATTTTTATTATAAAATAAAGGTTCCACCACATTTGATGGAATTTTCATTTCCACGAAAATAGTTCTTTCGTGCTTAAGCAAGAAGTTAGAATATACATACTTTGTTCTACCAAAAATAAATAAATAAATAGAATATACATACTTTGACTAACTAGCAAACCTGTTATAGTTGTCATTTATAAATAGTTTAACATGTCAAGTTGTCGCACGTAATTTGAAAGTTACAAATTTGAATATTGTTTGAAACTCATTTATATTTTCAATCCCATCCCATGTTAAATGTTAATCATTTTTAATTTTCTTTGTTCCTTTGGCGTCTTTGCTTTCTCCACATTTTATTAGCCAAGTCAAATACTTTAAAGTTAAAACTAAGGTAAAAATTATCCTCATAAGTGAAAAGTATACTTTATATGTTTTGTTTAAATTTAAGAGTTGGCTTTGTAATTACAAAGTAAATTTGAAATATGTGATTTTTCACGTATTATATAAATTTAATTTTTATATATCATAAAAGTTATTTTTTAAAATTATATTATGATAAATTTCTTAATAAATATCTTAGGTCAATGATGATAAACTATTTTTATTTATAGATGTTATTTCAAATGCATGCTTATAAAACATTATATGTATTAAGTAAATCTTATAATTTTAATAATAATGAGAATTTTGTGAGAAAGAAATTAAAATATGAAATTTATGATTTTTTATAGTTTGAAAATTTTACAAAAATAATATCAAATAAATTGAAAAGTTTGATTTATGAATATATCTTCATAATGATTTATAACATTTTTTAAGTCTGCTTGTGAGTGTAAAATAAACTAGGGAGAAAAAAATTGAAAGTCTAATTTTAGAAATAAAGGAATGAGATTAATTTTTTTATCTATTAAGGAATAAATTGAAAAGTTTGATCTGTGAATATATCTTAATAATGATTTATAACATTTTTTAAGTCTGCTTGTGAGTGTAAAATAAACGAGTGAGAAAAAATTGAAAGACTAATTTTAGAAATAAGGAATGAGATTAATTTTTTTGTCTATTTTATATTTTTCATTCAATCATGTGTTATTACTAATGTTTTAAAAATCAGACTGGTTATTGAACTGAAAATAAAAATGGTTCAAGGTTTAATGGTTCAATTGGAGTTGAATTGGAGTTGAACTGGAATTATAATATAAAGTATAAATTAAAAATTTTAATATATACATATATAGTTAAAAATAATTAAATTATCATAAAGTTAAATTTAGATATATAAAATATGAAAAAAATTTCAAATTTTCATAAGTTCATAATTTAAATTATCACAAAAAAATTAATATTGAATTCAATTTTTAGTTATGTATCTTTTATTTATATATACAAAGTAATTTTTTACTATTCAAAACTTTAAATTTTGAATATATATAATATCAAGTAAAAATAATATTATTTTTGTAAATATTTAAACAATAATATTTTTTAGTAAAAAATCAATCAAACCATGAAAATCGTGATCAGTTCATTCGGTTTGATCGATTTATCACCAATTTGCTAATTTTTTGATCAATTTTTTCAACACTAATTTTAGGATTGAATCGGTCAGGTGATCGGTTTAGGATTTTTTCAATTTAACTGGTTGGTTCAATATGGTTTTTTAAATCTTGGTTATTACTTTTACGGTAAGGCCTTATTTTTTAATTAATTAATAAAAAATATTTTTAACTTTATAAAAAAGAAATTAAATTTGATATTTTAAAGTTCAATATGTTTATAAATGAATTGAATTTATAATATTAACACAAGTTGATTAGTAGATAATGATGAGCTAATAAGGCTTATTCAGAAAATCATATAAATTACTTATCATAAACATCGTTAAGTTTAAAATTAAATTAAAAATTGTGATTTTGAACATAAATGTCATATCTTTACCAATTCTTTAAATTCCTTATCATTTCATCTCATCCGTCCACTTTAACAACACTAAAATTTAATGCTTCTTATATTACCATGAAATTAAAGTACTGATATCCAAATTTTTAATCTAAGTATATTGGGTTGTCCTTTCCTAAAGAAGATTACTCACATTTTATAGTCTATATGAATAAATTTTTTAATCATTTCTTTTCTCTCTGTCATTACTATTTCATTCCATCCCATTCCACCTCACAAAACGCAATGTTATTGTAAATAGGGTTCTAAATTTTAGCACTACAAATACTGAAAAACGCAACAATTGCAAAACAAAATGACTGGTAAATATATTGGCAGATATTAGTGGAACAATGTTTCACTCCAGAAGGTATTCGTGTAATTCTAAAGCCCTTGTCCATTTTCCTTACTTGGTCCCAATACATAACCCATCAAAACCATTCCTCTGCAAACGCTGGCAGCCCATTTCTCAAGCTTTGCTCAAACCAAAACCCGGCAAAGAGAATGGGTCCAAATTAAGCTATGCAAAATTGTGCATATGCTCTTTTAATAATGCTAGTTAATTTTTGTCAACGAAATTGCACATCCAAACTTAATTTGTTTACTAGCTTGACAGAATTAACATATAACTTAATTTGGCTTATACAATTACTTATTAAATTTGTTTGTTTTTCAAAAGATATTTTTTGTATGAAAATTTTATTTTATTATATATAAATAAAAGAGTATCATATATATATATATATATATATATATATATATATATATATATATATATATATATATATATATATATTTATATTTTGTAATTAAAAAAATGATATTTAAAATCATGAGGGTGATGGATCTATCAAACTCTTTATATTTAATATTAATTATATAATTCATTTTTAATTACTTTAATATTTTATAACTATATTCTTAAGAAATATATTTTATGCCAAAACAATGGAGCTTGATCTGGCAAACAGAAAAACTCTGGAAAAGAAGAATGTGACTACTCAGCAGGAATAGGAAAAATGCTTATATACTGCAACTATAATAGTATAACACGTCTCGTTACTCCTATTTGATTAAAAAAAAAATGGCAATTTTGTCGTCCTGTATTGTCAAAATTTTCAGCGGATGCAATATATATTTCTGGGACACTATCGTTTTATCCTAATTTGACAATGTGTTTTGTACAACTATAGTCCATGGTTTTGTCTTCCAAGAGTTAATGGCCTTATTTGATAATCAGTTGATAACTTTAACTTTAGTTGATTCAATTAACTGTTAGCTGATAGTTGATTGAATTAGTTGATTTGACTAGCTGATTGCATCAGCTGTTTGAATATGAGTGTTTAGTAAAATCAACTGTTTAAAATTAACTGTTTGTATGTAAAATAACATATAGGGGTACAAGTATATTTTATGAATTATTTGATTATTTTTTACTTTAACATTTTAGAACTTATATGTTATTTAGTATATTAAATTTTTTTGTAAATAATATATCATTATAATTTATTATATAAAAATATTTCTTCAAAATTAAATTAATATAATATTTATAGCAAGTAAATTAACCATTAAAAATTGATAACTATAATTTTTTAATTTTTTTGTAAAAATAAATATTATAAATTTATGAATGTTAACAATGGAAGAAATGAAAAGATTGATAAGTTAATATTTTTCATGAATTTGTTTACCTTGAAAAATAATTTATTAGTCATAAAGTATATTACAATATTAGAAAATATTAATTAAAATAAATATTCTCCATGAATATGCATTAATTAGAAAGTACTATTTGAAATAAAAAATTAATATCTATAATTATTTAATTTTTGTATAAAAATTAATATTATAATTTTTTATACGTTGATGGTGGAAAAATGGAAAGATTGATAAATTAATATTTCCCATGAATATGAATCAAATGAAAAATAATTTATTAATCATATAATATATTACAACATTAGAAAGTACTGATTAAAATAAAGTTTTAACAATAAATCCAATCCAAATTAAAAGTTAGTAATACTATGTAATACAAATGCTTATAACACCCTAAAATTATCATCTAGTTAGTTTATCTGCTATCAAATTAGAAGTTATTGTGTTTCGAATAGTTGTCATCTCTCCAATTCTCATTTCTCCAACATTGTCTTGTGAAGAACTAGTCATATCATCTGAAAATATCTCAGGAAGTATAAAATTAAGATCTTGATCTAAAATTCTGAAAGCTGGATCACCAAGTTTATTTCTTCTAATATAATTATGCAATGCAAAAGCTGCACAAATAATTCTATTTTGATCCATTATTAAATATTTTGGCATTCTTTGTAATATCCTCCATTGAGCCTTGAGAACA
Source organism: Sindora glabra (assembly GCA_020226215.1). NCBI lineage: Eukaryota > Viridiplantae > Streptophyta > Magnoliopsida > Fabales > Fabaceae > Sindora > Sindora glabra. Next base: position 65,789,449 of record CM035231.1, read on the forward strand.
TCAAAAACTCTTTCAATACAAATTCTTAAGGATGAATGAGCTTGATTAAAAACCTCTCGAGATCTTTTTGGACTTGCACCACGAAACTTTGATTGATGATACTTTGTCTTTGGGTACGGTGTCAAATATCCTTTTCTGTCTAGATAGCCTTTGTCTACCAAGTAATATTTTCCTAAGTATACATAAAGGCCATATAATCAGAAAAAAATGCTTCTTAAATCTGTAAGTCAAACAAGAATTAAATCATTAAAAACTTCAAAATTTACCCGATGGTGATTTTGAAAAATATAAACTTGAATTACTAATTGTATTAAGGAAAATACAGGCATCATGTGCTAATCCTTCCCATCCAGTTAAGACAAAGGTGAATAGTAAATCAAAATCACATGCTGCTAGCACATTTGTGGTCGTTATGCCTTTTCTTCCTCTATATCGTAGTTGATCCTCCTCCAAAACAATTACTACTATGTGTGTTCCATCAATAGCTCTAATGCAATCTTGATATGAAATTATATCTATGAGATATCAAACATGTATTCTTATGAAAAAGTAAAGAAAAATAAAGGCATATCTAGTTACCTTGAAGTGTGGCATGTATCTGACATCATTAGCAATTTGTGATTGAATTTCTGAGAATGTAAGATCTTTTGGCCTAATTATATCTCTTGAAAAGCCATCCATAGCATCCAAATTTTTTTTGAAAACTCTACTCACAGTTTTACCAGAGTGTTGAAATCGTTCCTGTGCATCTCGGTTTAAGGCACCTTTACTGATGATATATAACAACAATCCCACTTTTTCGAAAATTGATATCCTATTTGAAGACCTCAAATTATATCTATTTTTCAAATCTATGCATAATTGGCGAAATGTATCTTGATTCATTCTAAGAGTATTAAAGCATCATTTTTCATGGCTAGTTAATAACTCATTTATCCATATTTCTCCTATTAAATAAGAAGTGTAGCATGGCTCTTTATGGAGATGATTTAAATAATGTGCACATAGGTAACCTGCTGCACATACTACTAAATCCCAAAATTCATTGTCATTTTCAAGAACTTGATAAAGAAGTTCCCTATTTTGTAGAAGTTGTATGATTTACATGCCATAATCATCTATTCCTGCAAATTAACCAGTAAAATATTAATCCAGAAACACTAATATAATTTTGTCCATTATTTGTTATTATCTATAGCAGAAAAAGTTTATCCATAAAAATCTAGATAACTATAGAGTTCAAACAACAAGAACTGGAAAGACTATAGCTTCAATTAAAATAGAAATTCTAAGTATCCATACATATTTAGAACAACAATAACTTCAGTAGTTTAAGTGTACAAAACAGAGGTGACTAAGACACAATCCTAATATCCTTTTTGCTCCTTGTACATAAATTTTATCCATTCAACAATTGCTACATCACTTAGCAAACCAAATAGAATTATCCTTTTTTGAGGATCCTCGATTAATGTGCAAGCGGAACTAAATTCAGGGGTACTAGGCCTTAATCCAGGAAAAGCACAAATTTTCATCAAAGCATCTATAAGACTATGCTTTGAAGCATCCTCCACACTTTGCTTAGATGTTTCAATGAGATTCAAAAAGTTCACCATAGTAATGTTTCTCTCCTTAATGGTTTCAAACAAAGCCTCAAACTTCTCACACATTACTGTTGTAGCTCCTCCTCTTCTAGTAGAAGTTGTCCTCGCACTTTTGTTGCTTTCTGAACCATCACTCTCTAAAACTCTTTTATTCCTTCTTCTACTTTCAAACCCTTCATTTTATGTAGCTCTCAAGGTAGGGGTAGAATCTCTCCATATTTCTTCCCATGCACCTTTTACATTACAATTGTTAAGATCACCTGTCTCATCCATATCATCTTCATATCCCAATGATGCACTATAAGCATCATCAACATGAATTGGAGAAGGAACATATGCATTATCTATTTCTTGCTCTCGTGGTCGATCACTTACAGGGGTGTACTTAAACCCTCATCCTGCTGATGAATATGCAAATAGTTGATCCAAGTTGTACTCAAGATCAAGATCAATTCCTTTGTCTCGAAATGTCTCAAATTTGCTATTTTCCTATAAAATAAGATATAGGAAATTAAGGTCAGCTTATTTATCTAAATTCTTAGCATTAAATTAAGAAAAACTACTAAAAAATCTAACTTGAATTTTTAAGTTCCACCACTCTTCAGAAGCACTAATTGTTCCTTTGCCATGATTCCATGCTAATCCGGTTTCTCTCCCTTTCAATTGCTTCCATAAACTCCATCTAGATCTCATCTAATCATACTTGTTTTTGAGTTTAGCTTTTTCCCATGACAATTTAGTCCTTCTTTGGAACTCCATCTCCACTTTCTTCCATGACAATCTTTGAGAGATAGTCGTAACACTTTTTCCTTTACTTCTTTCCATTAATTGGTTACAAATGTCAATAAAGATGCATAATACTTCTTTTGACTAACTAACTTTTCCTATATCTTTCCCTCCTTGACTTTCTCCTCCAATCCCCTGTTAGGTCGAAACCATCTAAGCACTAACAAAAGATTAAAATGTAAAGGATTATGAAAAAGTTATTGGATAGACCCCTTATACAAATAAACATGACCTTGTAAAGCATAAATTATAGGCCATTTATTTAGGATTTTTTTGTTAATGTTACTGTTTTAACACGAAACAATAACATCTGTTTTAACACGAAATAGTAACATCCTCTTCTTTGACAATTTAGTTGTTAATTAGACTTGATTTATATATTTATTTAAAATTTTTATTGATGTTACTGTTTTCGGTATTACTGTTTTAGAACGAAATAGTAACATCCTCCTTTTTTGATAGTTTAGTTGTTAATTAGATTTTTTATTTACCCATTTACTTGGCATTATTAGTTAGTGTTACTGTCTTGGAATAAAACAGTAACATATTACTATCTTAAGAGCAAACAGTAACATAGTATTATTTTAAAAATTTTATTATTAATTAAATTTGATTTATGCATTTACTTAAAGTTTTTAGTTGGTATTATTATTTTAAAATGAAACAGTAACATGTTATTGTTTAGAGAATAAATAGTAACATTTACTTCTTTGATAGTTTGATTGTTAATTAGATTTAATTTAGGCATTTATTTGATATTTTTTCTTAGTGTTATTATTTTGGAACGAAACAGTAATATGTTACTGTCTTGAGAGCAAACAGCAACATGATATTATTTAATAATTTTATTATTAATTATATTTGATTTATGTATTTATTTGAAATTTTTAGTCAGTGTTACTGTTTTAAAATAAAATAGTAACATCCTCTTCTTTAGTAGTATAATTATTAATTAAACTTATTTACGCATTTATTTAGCATTTTTTGTTAGTGTTATTGTTTTGGAATGAAACAGTAATATGTTACTATCTTGAGAGCAAATAGTAATATGGTGTTATTTGATAATTTTATTGTTAATTAGATTTAATTTATGCATTTATTTGACATTTTTTGTTAATGTTATTATTTTGGAATAAAGCAGTAACATGTTACTGTCTTGAGAGAAAATAGTAACATGGTGTTATTTGATAATTTTATTGTTAATTAGATTTGATTTATGCATTTATTTGAAGTTTTTAGTTAGTGTTACTGTTTTGGAACGAAACAGTAACATCCTCTTCTTTGACTGTTTTGTTATTAATTAGATTTAATTTATCCATTTATTTAAGATTTTTAATCAGTATTGTTATTTAAAAATAAAATAGTAATATGTTACTATCTTAAAAATAAACAATAACATGTTACGAACTTAAGAACAAATAATAATATGATATTATTAGGTAATTTACATGTTAATTAGACTTAATTAATTTATTTATTTAAAATTTTTTATTGGTGTTATTATTTTCGAACAAAACAGTAACATCATCTTTTCTAGAGAATAAGACTAATTAAATTTGATTCATTCATTTATTTTGAATTTTTGCTTAGTATTACTATTTTTTCTAAAATAGTAACATATTACTGTCTAGATAACATACAGTAACATACTATTATTTGACAGTTTAATTGTTAATTAGATTTAATTTATCTATTTATTTCAAAATTTTAATTAGTGTTATTATTTTAGAATGAAATAGTAATATGTTATTATCTAAAGAATAAATAATAATAAGCTATTATTCATTTATTTAATATTTTTTTGTTAGTATTACTGTTTTAAAATGAAATAGTAACATGTTACTATTTAGAGAACGGACAGTAACATGCTATTATTTAATAGTTTAGTTGTTAATTAAACTTAATTAATTAATTTATTTAAGATTTTTAGTTGATATTACTGTTTTGGAATAAAATAGTAATATGTCACTATTTAGTCTATAAATAGTAATATATTATTTTTCTTTATTTTATTTATGAAAAGAATTATTATAACCTTATTGGACACCAAAAAAGTTAAGAAGAAAAAGTTTGATATAGAATTTAAATTGATAAAAATAAGATCTAAGTTAGAAAAATAATAAGAAAATAAAGAAAAATTTAAAAAAATCACTAAAAAAAGCTTTTTTTGCTAAATTAGAGTGGGTAAAACACCTTTAATATTTTACAAGCACATAGATCTCAAAAAGTTACATAAAATAAAAAAAATCACTTAAAATGGACAACTGAGCACAAAGTTATGGTCGTTCAAAGTTTTAACCTCAATATACACATTTGTAACTAGTTAGACTTCCTCAAATTCACATTTTCTTATTTTTTATTAAAAGATCATATGAAGACAATTAAAAACGAGTGGTCATATGCAAAAAATTATTAAAAAAAAATTTTGGTATATAATATTTATAAATCATAAAACTGGAATCTATTTTGAAAAAAGTCTAGCGCTACCACCTCTTTGAAATAAAGTCCATCAAGCAGCACTTCATTATAATTTATCGTTTAAAGGGAAAAAGATTCTAAGAATGAGTTTAGACTTTAAGAACTATAAATATAAGAACTGCAAGCACATCATCATCCATTCACAAACAAGGATAACAAATTTCAATATTTTGAATGAACTAGGAGATCTAAAAGCAAAGAACGAAGTTAGTGTCCTCTAAATGCAAAGAGATCAAGATTTCATGATGTGCAGAGCATATGAAAAGAAAAGAAAAGAAAAATCACCTTTATAATCTAATAGAAGATATAATATATATACTTCTATCAAAGACCAATGAAATAGGAACTATCAATTAAAAATCAAACTAACTAAACTTCTCAAATTACTAACCTTAAGCTAATAAACTTTCCTAAACCAGTAACCTTTGCCACGGGCAGTACACTACTCAAAATAACCAAAGTCACGTCTCTAATCAAGCCCACTGCAAGAAAGCAACATAACATATCTATGCTTTAAAGTCCAGAGACCAACAAGAATAAAAATTATAAATAAAAATATCAAATAACTAAACATTTCAGTCTATGAAAAAGAAAGGGCAATAAATCAAAACACAGAAGTCAAACCAATTATCTTGTTTCTCTAATGAGAGATTTACAATTATACAACCAAAGATAACCCAATAACCTTTGCCCATGCATGATCCTTTACACAGAACCCTAGAATTTCATTTATTATCCATTCATACCAACTATGAAAACTAATTTTACAATCAATTATTTGCATTTCACAATAGTAACCGAAGCAGTCCAATAACAGGCTTAAGGAAATAAAAAATCTTCTCCTGATACATTTAATTCCTCAATTTATAATGATTCCACAAAAGGTTGCTTCATGCCAAAATGTATAGAGCTACTAGAATAAAGAAATCAAACCATCTATCTTGTTTCTCTAATCGGAGATTTACATACTTGTTAAGCCAATAATCTTGCCTAAGCATAGAACGATACACAAAACATCTGGAATTTCTCCCATTACCAAAAATCATATCAGGTGCAAAAAATAAAATTAAAATTAAAGGAACAATGTAAAATCGACCTCATCGGTTCAGCTCAGGTTCGGCTTCTCTTTCAGTTTGACGGCTGCGACAGTTGTTCTAGAGATGTCTACGAATCCTAGAAACAAATGAAAAGAAAAAAAGACAGGAAGAACAGGGTGAGCTGATGATTTTCTCAATGAGGATAAATAAGAAAATATAAAAAATTATTAAGGATATTTCGGTTATTTGAAAATTTTATACACTAATTGTTTGAAACGCTGCATGCTTTAGTATTTTGAAATTCGGCTGATTCATAGCTACTAGCTATTTTAAAAAATTGATTACCAAACAGCTTATTCAACTGTCAACCAATCAAATTTGGTTAATCAGCCAAAAGTCAATTCAAAAGTCATTTACCAAACATCACTAATAAATATGTGGAATGCGGTTATGCAGCCAGCAGCCAACAAGCCTCCATCCATTCACGGCTTAACATCCGAAAACTTGAGTTAACTCTTCTCTCGAGTTTCCAATTCGTCAAATATTTCGCCTGTCCCAAACCAAATCTAATTAATTGGGCAACAATTTACAAATGCATTTGGTAGCACGATGATATTTCCATTCAATTGTCGCAGTACAACGAGGTTAATTAACATGGAAAAAAAGTTGTCAGCACTAATTATTAGTGCAATGAGGCCAATGTTACCATGAGATTTTTCATTCTCCGTAGATTCCAATCTAGTGAGATGTATTATGTACATTAAATGACTTGCTGCTCATGTTATTAAAATGATGTACAAGGGTACAAACTAATAACATACATGTGAGACATATATAATTTGAAGTCATTAAAATGTAACTAGAAATTGTTTTGTAAGGAGAATGTTAAAAATGAATATGCAGCATCATTTAACTGAAAATTTAATGAAAATGAAATTTATTATAATTTGAATACCCCGCCATATGCCATATATATACAACACACAACACATTTTCAGGGTAAATTCGATATCACTTGATAACATACTCTTGTAAAAGAATTATCTAAGAGTCGGTTTGTTTGAAATTGAGTTGTTAATGTTCAGACGAAAAGAGGGTTTTTGGAGATATTAAAAAAATTATGAATGTAAAAACGTATAAAGCAAGTAATATTATTTTTATGGCGCTGTTTGAAATGCAATCATTGCTGAGGAAGATATTTCCAATTTTATTGTAATATTAAAAATTTTAATATCACTTTTATTTATATTTTAATATAAGTAAAAGTAATATTGAAAATTTAACGTTGGATTCTATCCTCTTTTGTTACGTAACTCTGAAGTAAAGCTATTAATGGAAGACAAATGCCATAAAATTCTACGTATTAATGTTTGGCCGCAATACTTGACTTTGAACAAGTGTTTGTTCGTGCACGCTGTTGAATTTGCCGTCCTAGATCATTGATTGACTAGTTCCTTAACAATTGTTGTATTTAATAACCTTAGTTTTCTTATTTCCTAACTTGTTTCAGCACCTAATTAAGTATTGTAATTTCATTAACAAGTTAAAATACATAAACTTCGATCAATTTGCTTCGCACTCATCAAGGAAAGAATTCCACTTTCGATGTTACCAATTACAATGGCTTCCTTCCAGAATCGACCATTTCTGGTTTTCTCGACTCTCCTAATAATCACCCTCCAACTCAACTTCGCCGCCGCACAAACCACCATGAAAGGCGGTTACTGGTTTCCCGAGGGCAGCGAAATCCAAGCTTCCGACATTGATTCCTCTCTCTTCACTCATCTTTATTTCGCATTCGCCGATCTCGACCCCAACACCAGCCAAGTCGTTCCCTCTCCGAACGCACCTCTCTCGGACTTCAGCCAAACCGTTCAGCAGAAGAATCCTTCCGTTAAAACCCTTTTGTCTATAGGCGGAGGCGGCGGCAATCCTCCAAAGCGACAGGCTTTTTCTGCCATGGCCAGCCAACAAAGCACACGTCAAATATTCATCAATTCTTCGATAAAGCTAGCCAGAGATAACAACTTCCATGGTCTTGATCTCGATTGGGAGCATCCGGAATCGAACACAGACAGGGACAACCTCGAATTACTTCTCAATGAGTGGAGATCGGCAGTGGCGGAGGAATCTAAGAACTCCGGTCAGCCGGCACTGTTGTTGTCTGCAGCAGTGGCTGGCTCTTCCTTTATTTCTTCGTTGAACTTTTACCCTACTCAGGCAATTATAAACAACTTGGATTGGATAAACCTCATGGTGTATGACTTTTACGTACCGACTAATTCAGAATTTCGAAGTTCAACGTACCCACCGGCTCCATTGTTGAATCCACCGAGAAGCACCGGCGGCGGCGATGCTGGGGTCAAGGAATGGATCTCTAAAGGCGTGCCGGCGAATAAGTTGGCGTTGGGTTTGCCGTTTTACGGCTATGCGTGGACATTGCAAGATGCTAATAATCATGGATTGTTTGCTCCGGCGAACGGTCCGGCCATTACGGCAGGTGGGGATCGGCAGTACACACAGATCATCAGCGATTTTGTCCGTCAAGGAGCACCGGTTGAGTATAATTCTAGTGTTGTGACGAATTTTTGCTATTCTGGGACAACATGGATTGGTTACGATGATACCCAGAGTATCACGGCGAAGGTTAACTATGCCAAGGATCAGAAACTGCTAGGATATTTTGCATGGCATGTCGGCGCCGACAATGGTGATCTTTCCCGAAACGGTGAGTTTAGCTGTGCTTTTGTGCCCGTTAATTAGCAATTGTGGAAGCGGTTTTCTATTACTTCTTCGTTTTCCGAGTATTATTATTTTGGGACCAGGTCTCGCTATACTGAAAACATAATATTTTTAAAAAAATTATGTACTACTATTTAGTTTATTTTTAACTTTTAGAAATTTAAATGTAGATTATATAAATTATTAAAAATTATATTTTTTATTCAATTAGATGTTCGTAATTAATTAGTATCATCAACGCAGTTAACAAATGTCATTTTAACAATACATGTTTCTTTTATTTTTCGGTACATTAATGATAAGAAATTTTAAATTTAGAATCTGTAACATGCAACATGCTATTTCTCCACTTTTGTTAATTACCATTGCCCTCTGACAGCTATATATAAATTTAATGGTTGTGGAAGCATAACCTTTTAAAAATGTATGTATTTTATTTAATTCACTTTTAATTCAGTATAAAACGATGATAATAAATTAAATAAAAATATATAATTTTGTCTAAATATCTAATATCACAAAGATGCCATTTTTATAAAAGAATTATATTTCAGGCATTTTGTATTTATATCAGTGACATACAAAACACTACTATTTGTTTCATGATTATTTTGTAAGTGCAATAAAATTAATTACATGAGTATAAAAAATTAATCTTCAGTTATATAACATTCATGTGCTGCAAATTAGGTAAAAATATCAACACCAACCATGAATCCATGGAATATAAATCATCATCATCATTATTATTATGCAAGTGAACGTTAAACTTTCAGTTCTTATTTTAGTTCTAATGAGTAGTTTTTCAATTTTATTTTTATTTATCTATGTATTTATTTTGCAATTGCAGCTTCTCAAGCGCTGGCTGGATGATACGTAGACATGGACGGAAGAACTATATATAATATACATAACACATTATATATGCTGAAGTAAAAAATAAAGAGAACTATACGTTCTTTATTATTGAAACTTTGATTGTATAAATAAAGTCAATAAAGTTCACCTGCGTCAAAGATATTTAATATTACTTTTTTTAAAGAGCAAGGTGTATTTAGTAAATATTATGTGTTTACATAGCGAAAGTCTTTCTTTAGTTAACAAAAATAAAAATTCAAGAAGATATACCATGCATGTTGTTCTTTATTTAAAGATCACATGTTTTACACTTTGACTTTATCGTCTCCATACATCTCTTCTCATAAATAAGAAAAAATGTTTTATAATTCTTTAAAATTTTCTTTCATTTGAGAAGGTAAAATAAAATCCTTATTAAAAAATTAGGTTGATGATTTTAAAAATCAATTATAGTATGTAATTATGAGAAAAGACTTTAATCCTATATTGTAATACTGAAATTTTAATAAAACTTTGTATTATATTTTAATAAATCAACAGCTTTGATGTCATAATTGATTGGTTCCTGAAATTAAAGGACTAATTTTTTATTTATAAAAAATAGTATTAAGAATAGCAGCATTTTTTTTCATAATTATTAGCTCCTCTAATTTTTTTTCGCCAGCAGCATGGGCTGCTTAGGGCTTATTATTATATTCTCAATTCTCAATAATGACTAGCACAATAGAAATTGGGATATTTATTAACGAAAGTTCACTTACGCAATATTTGTTTAACATTGCCGGTCTTTGACATTTATATGAATTCATTTTTTAACGATCGGAGTGTTTAAAATTATATGATTATAGGAGGGAATCTGGCTTGGAATTATAAGCATGTCTGAGTTTTGCAAATGTAACAAGATAATATAAAATTCATCATAGTGTTTTATGTGCACTCACATAAGTACGAGCATATTGCTAGAGCATGAAATATATATATATATTGTTCAGTATTAATGCAGAAGCAAAGAGGTGTTGTATATTATTGAAGAGGCATGAATGAATATATTTATGGCCAGGACTACGGTCCCCTAGTCAAAACCGGGGTTAATAACCCCCGGATACGTGGCAGCTTCGTTGCCACAGAAGCCACGATAGCCAGGAAGAAGACAAAATAATCCAGCTGTCTTGGGGGACCAGCAACGGCTTTATTATGTGAAGCAATTACTTCCTATTTGAATTTGCACATTAATGCAAAATAAGCCACTAATTACACGCTGGTCCATCCCCTGGACCAGATCGAAGACAAGCCCGGCTGAAAAAAAATATATATATATTCCAAAGGATTATTAGTGGGCTAATGGAGGGAACTGTTTTCTTAAAGAAAATTTTTCTTTGTTTATGCCATGAGAAAATTTCTGGGCGTGAAAGCCTTATATAAATTTAAATTTAATAAAAGTATGTATGTTTATATTATTTATATTATTTTTTAAACTTTACAATTTAAATTTTTAAGAAACTTTACTACAATTAAATCTAACTATTTATTTTGAATAAAAACAAAAAATTCTTCTCAGTTTAAACAAAAAAAATATAGATTATGATATTAGCAAAAGAGTTATAACTAAAAAATTTATAACATTTTTTCGTGTTACATATTAATATATATAGTTTAAATTTAATTTATTAATAGTATAAGATATTTTACACTATCAATAAATGAGAAAAATATATATCATTGAAAAAATAAAAGCAATTAAAAATTTTAATCATAGCAAAAAAATTTAATAATTTTTTATTAATATGATAATATATAAACAAGTAACAATATAAAAATAATTATGTTAATAATAAATTAAATATATATATATATATAGTATAAACACTATGAAATATCTTTATATTTAATTGAGAATAGGCCCCGCTTACGTTATTCCCCTTCAAAAAATATACATCACTGAAAAATAAAAATAATTAAAAAATTTAATCATAGTAAAAAAAATTTAATAATTTTTTATTAATATAATAGTATATAAACAAGTAATAAAATAATTACATTGATAATGAATTAAATATATATACACGTATACACAGTGTAAAAACATCTTTATAATTTAATCGAGAATTGCCCCCTTACATTGTTCCCCTTGGCCTAACGTGCTAACCCCTGAAGCAAAATTTAATTTTAAGGGAGTAAATTATAATTTAAAAAAGAAGGGAATAAAGGACTAAATTGTAATTTGAAACAGATTCTATTAACGTGATTGACAGCTGGCAGTAAAATGTCAAGATTGTTGACTGGAGTTAAAAAACCCCAAATTGCGGGTAGGGTGTGGAAGTCCTGCCATATATTTACACAAGAGGATGCGATAAGCATGGATGACATTACAACAAAATAGATATATTCAAACAGATTGTGATAGGTTGGTTGGTTACTGAATATTATCCAGAGTAACGGCCTTGAGTAGATCAGCTCTTTGACTTGGTCTTGATATATATATATATATATATATATATATATATATATATATATCCCTTTGATATATCCATAATAAAAATTGTAAATTTTTGTAAGTTCAATGTAAAAATTATAAAACTTATAATTTTTCATATAAATCGTATAATTTTTTGTAGACTTTCAAGGTATATATAAATTTTATGTATAATAAATATATAAAAATTAAATTAAAATTTTTAAGGAATTTTTAAATTTTTAAACAAATATGAGATTTTTGACTTCCTCTACATCTTGGGTTCCACTCCAATATCTTGTATATTTATATTTAATAATTTAATCACTTCTTTTATTAAAAAGTAAACAATATTTTTAATATAAAAATCATAAAAATAAATGCAGGGTTGCTTTTTTTTTAATTATTGTTATTAATCCAAGGGATCAAATCAAAGTATATCCATGTGGGCTAACCTTTGCTTCAATTGCGTATACCAAATGAATAAGGAAGAAAATGAAGTTTCCAAGTCAATATTGCTAACAAAATTTTGTGGACCATTCATATTTCATTGAGTTGCTATTTGCTAACTGGTGGCAAAATTATATGTATTTTATTGGAAGTATTTAATATTTTTATTGAAATTTTTTAAAATTTTATATGAAATTATATATATCATTTAAAATATATTAATTAGTTAATTAATTTTATTTTTTATTAAAAATATTAAAATATATTTATTCCCACATACCTTGAAATTCTGGTTCTGCCCCCTTTCCCAGCACATTTTCATTTTGCCGCTTCACCATTAATTAAATTATGTCAAGCAAATTTCAATCAGTATTCGGCTATGCGTGTCTGTTCTCAACATCAGTTGATGATCGCTTTCAGTGACCTTAATTTTAGATTTAACTTTGATAGATATAGATAATGCGAGGACAGCCATATCAAAGAGAATATTCGTAGGGATAAAATGGTAAAAAAAAAATCACTCCTACGAATTGGTGATAAAGAAAGTAACATTTTTTTTTAATAAACTCTAATTCTTCTCTATATAATTTCTATTAATTTTATTTATATGAAATATACCTTATTAATTTTGTCTTCCATTTATTTAATTTCATCTTTAAAAATATATTTTTTTTATCAATTTCATCCTTTGCTTACTTAAATTTGCCTAATCTCATCTATTTACTCAAGATAGGAGTACAAATAAACTAAATTATTTGTAAATAATTTGAAATTTATTTATAAAAATTTTTATTCAAGTTTGAATTTACATAAGTTAAATTCGATTAATATGTAACTTGAGCTTCAACTTTATATTACTTAGTTTGAATTGGACACAAGATTATTTTTTATTTTTAAAATTCTACATGAATAATATAATATATAAAAAATTTAATCAAATTAGTAATAGTTATGGTTGCATTAAGATATATGATGTGTTGGTTGAACTAATTATCTTTCTAATATATGTAACTTTTATTAAGTTTAATGGTTGGTATTATGTGATGATTGTAACTTTTTATAAAGTTTAATAGTTGGTATTGTATGATGATTGTGTAGATATTTTTGATAGATTTAATGATTATATAAAAATTCATATTAATAAGTAAAATAAAATAAAAAAATTAATATCTAATTTATTTATGAAAGATAAAATTGTTATGTTCAAATTCAGATAAAATAAAAAAATTCAAAAGAATAAGATTGTATAAACTTGTTTATATAAGTTCATATTCAATAGAAATTTTAACTTGAATTGAATATTTCAAATACGATAAAAAATTAGGGTCATATAACATATTATTTAAATAACTTCATGTAAACTCATTTATATTTGTATTTGAGTTAAGTTTGAGTTTGAATTGTTTAAGTTTAATAATATTTGGGTCAAGTTCAAATTTATTTATTTTTCTTGAATTCAAGCTTGAACATACATATATTTAATTTGACTTGATTTGTTTGCATATCTAATATTATAGATTAAATTCAATAAATTTGGATAAGTAAGTGACAAAATCTAGAAAAAAAAATTCTAAGAACACCATAAATGATCACAAGAGCAAAATTTCCTAAACAATGTTGTGTAATCATGAGAATACTAATTGAATGCATCTGCAATATAAGTGAGTATGATAAAAAAATTGTCATAAGAAAAAAGATCTTTTAGTATAAATAATTTTTTTTGCCATAACTTATGAAAAATCTACAAATGTCTAGAATCTCCATTTACGAAGAAACAAATTTGAATTTTTAAGTTAAAGAATGTTAAACTTACCCATCAAGCTAATCTCTTTAATATTATAATATAATATATTTTATATAAAATTTTAATTCGCTAATTAACTTTATGAATAGAAATATATTCACATGAAACTAATTACATAATAATAAAATATAATATATATAAATATATAATCTTTATGTCAGAAACGTTTACAATTTACTTTAAAATAATTTTTTATAAATTAAAATTCTATTTTGATTTTTTACTAATTTTCTTTGTATTAAATTCAACCTTCTCATAGATGTTTTATATCAATTTCATTTCTTACAAATATTAAATTTATTAATTTGGTCCCTTGATTAGTATTTTTGTTAATAAGTTGATAATTATATAACATAAAAATTAAAATAACTATTATATCCTTTAAAAAATTTAAAATAATTAAAAGTATTTTTATACATATCAATTAATTATTTAATTATTATGATTAATGTTAAAACGAGAATCTAATCCAAGAGGGAGGTTCTTGAATACTCATCCCTTGTCATACTCTTTGATACTCACTGCTTGAGTGCAATGTCATAGTTACACGTGGATAAATAATTTGCTGATGCCCGTTGCTTTGAGGAGAAATGAATTCTCACTTTACCTTTTTATCCTTTGCTCTTACATAAAGCATGGGCGTCTGCATTAGTTATTCATTAATTACAAAAAAGGGAATTTTATTGAAATATTGAAATTTGGTTTATTTTGTAATTTATATTATTTAGAAATAAATTAATAAGTTATATATAAAATTTTGAAAATTTTCAAATTGATTATAATAAATTTAACATTACATATGACACTTAAAAATTAATATTAAGAAAATATTCACATTTTTTAAATAAATAAATTTTATTTTTCTCCAAATAATTTTATTAAGAAATAGAATATAAAATTGATTACTTCAATTTGTACTTTGTACATTAACACTTTATTTTATTTAAAGTATTTTAAAATAATAATAAAATAAATCATGTAATATTTATATATTTAACACTATTTGTATCTCAACTACAAATAATAAATAATAAGAATGAACACAAAAATAAAAATAAAAATAGGCAATAGAATAAAAAAATAAAAATAGTGCAATCACAATAAAATCTAGATAAAAATTTTAATTAATACATATTTAATTTAAAACATGCCACTTAAAAATTGATATAGTTTAAATGAATTAATTAAATTTAAATTTTAAAATATTTTTATTTAAAATAAAATATATAATTAATTTATTCAATTAATATTTTTATATTAATAGTTTAAGTTATTTAAAATATTTGTATAATAAAAATAAAATATATTGTATTATATTTATATTATTTGTATATATTAATATATAAGTTGTAAATAAAAAAAGTGAATATGCAGAAAGAAAAATGTGGAATTAAGTTGTTAATTTAATATATGTAGTACCTGAAAATTAATATTATGGCAATATTCATAAAATTTAAATGAATAAATAAATAAAATTTATTTTAATTAATAAATATTATTAATAAAAATAAAATGCATAAACAATTAATTTAATTAATACTTTGTATATGTAAACCATAATTTACTTAAATATTTTATAGTAAAAATAAAATATATCATATTATCCCTATATTATATAACGATTTTAGTATTTAAGTTGTAATGAAGAGGAGTAAAAACATGAATTGAAACAAATAAAAAAGAAAAAATAATATATAAGTTGTAAAATAATAATAGCTAAAAATAGAATATATAGCAAATTAACTCAATCAAATAAAATCTTTAATTTGTTAAAGGTATTTCTCACAATAAAAATAAAAATTATTTTATCATATTTATATATAAATATAAATTTTAAACATGAAATAAACAGGAAAAAAATATAATAAAATAGTTAAAAGGAGGTAAAATAATATATGGACTATGAAAGTTTGACAAAATTCTCAATTAATATGTCTTTAATTTGAATTACAATACTTAAAAATTAATATAAAGATATTAATAAATTTAAAAAATAAATTTAATTTAAATTTTATAAATATCAATTTTAAAATTAAAACATATAATTGATGAGATTTTATTTTTATTTAGTCATTTGAAGACCAATTAATAAATAATTTTTCAAATAAGGTGATCTATTAGTGATACTAATCTTGCCATATGTCACCTAAATTATGGCTAATATTTATGAATAACATAGAGTGTCGTAAGAAAGTGTACCCAAGAATTACCCAACCGAAGATAATAAAATTTTATATATAAAAGGGCGAGAATCTATTATCTGCCACAATATGGATTTCGTTCAATTGTATTATACCATCCGTCCAATCACTAAAATGATTGCAAGGATGCACACACGTTCTTTCTCCGTTCTATATGAACCCTTGTCTGATAACTAGATCCATTGATTTGGATTTTATTGTTAGCTTCAAAAATAATTAGGGCCTCTTCATAATTACCCCTTCTTACATGCATAGCATTCAAAATCAATAATTATTATCAGTTGAAATTGATCTCTACAACCTGCATTGTCCCCCCCCCCCCCACCCAATGCACCAATGCATGGGTTTTTGACCCTTGCATGGTAGAAGTTGCCATAAAATTTCCATCATGGAGGACGTAAAACTCTAGAGATGAGAGAAAAAATTTGAGGCAAGACAGCCTATTTTCACACCTTCACCATACACAAAACGCTGACAAGATTTGTGGTTCTGTTACAAAGATTGTTGTTTGATGGGTTTCTTTTCCAAGATCGTGCTCAAAGATGAAGTGAAAAAGGTTGTCAACATCCCGCGTGTAATGGGACACGTAAGTATTTAACGTCCCACTTGACACATTTCGTTAGAGCACACTTGACACTTGACAGGGCAAACGGAGGGACAATTTTGTTAGAACAAAATATTTTTGGAGGATAACTACTGCCACTTAAATACATACTACTTAATAACATTGGGGGACTAAATTGGCAGTAAGTTTAAAATTGAGGGATGAAATTATTAATTTTTTTATTTTTTGAGGAACTCGGTTTAGAAAACCATGATCCGCGTGATCACTGTCGTGGACGTTGGATCAAATTACCAACATTGCATCTGCGTCCTTGACTATTTAATCTGCATCTACTTCTTTATCCACACTCCTTTACAAATTACAAAGCAGTTGAAAATAACAGCGTCCCATTATCAGCCGCTGCTTCTGCGAGTACCAACGAAGCTTTTCCTCTCCCAGCTTAGTTTTTTCTGATGAAGCAGATCGATTTCTTCTATATTTGCCGTATTTGATGTTTTAGGCTCAAAGCTTTTCTACTGTATCCTGTACTAATGAAAATTTCCAGGCGAACAAGTGATTGAATTTGCTTTCCTAGCTTAAGAATCTGCTATAGTACTGTTATTTTTTAAATTGCTCCGTACTCTTTTCCAGCTTTAGCCCTGCATACTTGAATTTTTTTAAATTTGAGTAATTTTCCCGCTTTTACCCGGTTTCAAAATTCAAGCATTGTTGATGCGCAGTGGTCTGTATTCATTTTCTTTTTGTCTTCTGCTGATTGGTATGATTACTTACTTTCCTTACTATTTCTCTTGTTTGATTTCCCGATTCTGCTTTTGCATGGCTGTAGCTGAGAAATATCTGGCCATATATCAATTAGTTGCTTTATATTCTTCGCTTATGTCTAACAGCTTGTTTGGTTCGGTAGAAAAGTGGGGAGAAGAGAAATAGTAAGGAGAAAACAGGGTAGATTTTACTGTTTTCCTCCGTTTGGCTGCAAGAGAAATAACGGGAGAAGAGAAAAAAATATTGAAAAATGCTGTGGGTCCCACTGACAAAATTTCTCCTTAGATTTGAGGAGAAATGAGGAGAAATTTGGGACAAAAACTTGAAACCAGCACTGCAGTACAAGGGAGATTAGGAACAAAAGCCCGAAACCAGTGCTTCAGTGGTAGGCACAACTGCTCATCGGTGCCGGAAGTTGCTGCAAACGGCCTGCACGTGGAAGATCGACCCTATTGCCAGATGGATTTGCAAACCCGAAGCTAGATCGGAACAGTTGGTGAAAAGTCGGAGAAGACAACGTCGCCGGAGAAGATGTAGACATCGAACGGAGCAAACCAGAGGACGTTGTTGCTGGGGAGTTAAAATGCTGCAGCTGAACCTTCTAACCTTTCGTTTCCATTTTATATATTATAATATTAAAATATATATTTATATTATTTTAAATTTTATATACATATGATAAAAAAAATAAGAACATATTTTAATTCAGATTTTATATTTATATTACCTATAAAAATCTATATTTGATTTATATTTTATATTTTATATACATATTTATATTTATTTGTTACTTTGTTATAATCTTTATTTTTTATATTTTAAATTAATTATTTAATTATATTAATTTTGTTATTTGATTGTATTTATCTTATTGCTAAATTTATTGATTTTGCTAATTATATTATATTAAATATGTTATCTAATTATATTGATTAAATAATTATTATATATTTTTTAAAAAAATATTTTTAATTATACCATAAATTTAAATAGTACAATGAAACTCATAAATTCAACACTCCTTATTATTAATATAAAAAAATCAACTTAAAAATAGAAATCTCAAACTCAATATAGCTTTTAGCATTATTTTTTTCGACATAAATTTTGTTACTAAGGCTGCATAATTTTTAAATGATTAAATGAAAATTAAAATTTTAACTATATATGAAATGTTTTAATTTGTAAATTTTGTCCTAATTCTTTATTCTTTATAATTAGGATGCATAAATTTGTAAAGAGTGATGAAAAAATATGATGGCTTAGAATTATAATTAATTATTTATTTTAAGTTTAATTAATAAACTATTTTAATTAAATTTATTCTATTTATAAATAATTTAATTTTTAAATTTAAATTTTATTTTGGTATAATAAATGTTTTTGTATTAATTTTATATCCATTCAAATAAAAGTAATTCATATTATCCATTTTCTTTCTCTTTTATTTTCTCCTCTATCCAAACACACTAATTTCTCCTGCATTTTCTTTTCTCCTCTATTTTCTCTTACAACCAAACAACCTTGAAGAAAATAACTTATCATCTATTTTCTTTCTTCTCTATTTTCTTTTCCCCTCCATTTTCTTTTCTCCTCCATTCTCTTGCAACCAAACAAAGCCTAAAGGTGTCACTATTTTTCTTGCCATTTTGTTTTTATTTTACAGGTGGTTTCCTGGATATACCGGTTGTGATACATGTGAAGGACTCAGGATTGTTTGTTAAAGGAAGCTACACCTGTTTGTTTAAAGGTGTCATTATTTTATTATCACTAGCTCTTGGGAGATGAGTTATGATTTTTTGACTTTTTTATTTGCAAATCACTTATTAATCAATATTTTGTACTGGGATCATGCCAGTTGATCACGGGTCAGTAAGACAAGATTCCTATCAGGTTTGATGGTGATGCTACAAGTTGCTCTTCAAGATTTATTTCAAATTATTGTTTATAAATCACAGCCTCTACCATGAGATGATTTCCAAGAACAATCTTAAATAAAATTTCTTTGATATTATTATATTGTAAAAAAAATAATATTATTTTCATGCTGCAATTTGTTTCGACTCTTAATAAGCCAATTTATCTTTCCTTTTGAGTATGCGACCCATTTTGCTCTGATGCTGAATCAAATTATTGAAAGTATTGGCCTGATATATTTATGTCTATATTCTTGTCATTGACAACTAAAATGAGATTGTGGTGGTGAGCATCCCCTCTGATGTCAAATATAAAAGGAGTTTTGCGCATGAATCAGACAAACAAAAAAAAAAAGGGCGGAAAAGCTGAACTTAAATAAACCTCTAACTGTCATGAATCTTTGTTCCAATTAATTTGATGTGTATTAAAATTAACACTGTTCACACAACTTTGTTTCCTGTATAATTGGATAAGGATTTATGGTTGTTTGCTGTGTTGGGGCTTGTCTGGGAAGCCTGTGCTTTTACAACATAAACCGCGCAATCTGCTGCATAATATTTTTGCTTTTTCGAACGCAAATTTGCAACATTAACTTGTGCATTTCTGGGTTCATTATTGTACCATACAGTTGGAGATTGCAAAACAGTTGTTCGATCAAAATGTCTTTAATGCTTGGATGATGCTATTTTTAATGGTTTTTTGAATGGAGGTGAAAATAGAGGGAGAGTAATTGGGGGTGAAAGGAAATGGAGGAGAAAGAAATTGAAGGTGAAAAAAATTTATCTTGAGATATTTGGAATAAGTGAAAATGAAAAGGGAAGTAAATAAGAGTAAAATGAATTTTTTTTATTTGAAATAGATGAAAATAACGGAGGGAGGAAATATAATTGAGTAAAATAATTAAAACGTTCTTTTATTATATTATGGTGAAGTAGTTATAATATTATTTAATAAAATTAAATAAAAAATAATATACGGATAAATAATTTATGTCAATTTTTTTCTTATTATTTATATATTTATATTAATAAAATATAAGTAAGAATAATTAATTTTCTTAATTATTGTATTTTCTCATTTTTACACTACTTCTATTTGCAATAATTGATTAATTAGTTTGACACAACAAAAATGCATTGGAAAATAATTTGTTTTTTTTCCAAAATATAAGTAAGAATAATATTGAAAATTTCAATAATAAACTAGTACAAAATATATTTTTTAATTATAGAAAGAGCCCTCTTAAATATGATATAATTAGTATTCATCACTCCATTAAGTAGAAAAAAGATTATCAATCAGTAAACAAAAGATTACACCGTTTATGGAAATTTTGTTATGGAAATTTTTTTTTTCAAATAGTCTTGTCGGGTCAGGTTCAACACAATTCGGCTTTGGAATGGAGGAGAACCTACAGTACCGACCCGAGTTGAGATGAAGCAGACCCGGAACCACCTCATTTCGTTCGACTAGCAATAGATCGGCGGCAGCCAAAAGTCGCCCCATGTGAAAGCACCGCTGGAACTTAGCGACTAGTCTCCGTTCAGCTTCCACTTGCCTTCGCCTTCCTCTTCCTTGAGATCACCTGGTTCAGACGCAGCAAGTGCATCACAGATAGAGGATAGCAGAAGAAGGAAGAATGGAGCGATACCTGCACTTCCTTCCGAGGCGACGACGCTTCTTGTTACAGTGTGGCTTGCAGCGGCGAAGATGGAGAAACTAGTTTCGGTTCGTGCACAGTGGTGGCCAAAGAAGAGCTTCTGCTGGAAATGGTGAAAATGAAGCCCGTTTTCACCTACTTTTCACCCCATGCGTGGAGTGGTCCGAATTCCATTGGGCTCCACCAGAAATAAAAAATTCCGTTTACACCTCCTCCACATTTCACCTGGCGCCAAACAGGCGTAAATCGCATTTTCATCCTACTTTTCACTGTACCCTTTCCCCCTCTCTTTATTTCACCCGTTCCAAACACAGTATAAATGTTTTGGAGAGGCCTCTCCCATTTGAAGGTCAGCCCTTTGATCCAGAGCTTAGAAAATTATGGGGTTGGTGGAAGTTGAAGAAATGGACAGTTCATATTTTAAATAGCCTGTACACCTGGTACGTTGACTAGATTATTTTATAGATAACTGTCTACTTTGTTGCTGAGGCATAATATGATTTAAATCTAATTTTTTATTATTGTTTAAACTGTGCGGTAACAGTTCTGGTGATTTGAAGCTGCAAAATCCTGAAAACAGAGCCTTTGCTCAAATGTTTCAGAAGAGTTATGCAGGGAAGATTTTGGAGTGCTACCTCAATGTGTTGAGTGTTATTCGGACGGCTTTGCTAAGTCCACTTAGATGTATACACATAGAATTGAATTGAATGAAAAATTAAAGTGGTGTGTGCTAATATCATATTATTCTTTATAACAGACCTCATTGAAGATTTGCATAGTCTTAGGACTGATCCATTGGATTTTGTGAGTGGGCTGGTTCCGAGACATGGGAAAGAAAATATTTATAGGTCCATCCATTTCATTGTCGAAATTTTTAAAAGGTAATTCTCTTGTTTGCCTTTAGATTCTTAGAATAAATTATTTAGGGGTTGGTTTCCTGTAATTAGGATTCTGTTGTGCAAGGTATGACGAAGGTCCTGCTGAATACAAGGCCTGCCAACGGAAAGATGGTTCTTCTTGCCACTGGGGCTCTTTGTGAAAAGTTGAAGCAAACTGAGCCATACAAGTCTGAACTTGGGCATTTGTTAGTGCAACATTTTCCCCGAGTTCAGCAGTCCCGGCGGCCACCCTAGGGCCAAGGTATGCCCTTGTAATTTTCTTACATATGCGATATGCATCTTTACATGTGCTGGTCTGCTTCACTTTACCTCTCTTTTTTATTTTTTTTTCCTTTCTTTTGAAAGTGACAATGACGTATTCAAAAATTCAAATAAACAAAACAGGTCTTGCCTTTCTGCATGACACCCTTACCAAAAGAAGGAACATTCTATTTTCTATCTCAACATACAGTACATACTTATTTGATATAGCAATTAAAAATTATAATTAATAATTATAAGTTAAATAATTAATTATTAATTTGTAAAAATATTGGGTTGTACTTTGAAAATTTTCAATAATCAATTATAAGTAATTAATTATCCTTTAAAAAAATACGTGGGGTTAGAGTTCTGTAAAAAATCAAATGCAGATTGTGAACTAATTCAATGTGGCCCTGCTCAAATAGTTCACACGCATTGCCTTGCCCCACCTCACGCATAACAAATTTGAACTAACCAGGATAACTTAATATAACAAGCATTGATCGATATTAATTGTCTAATTGATTTGTATCAGTTTCGTGATTTGTATTAATTTGATTCATAAAATTTTAAGTTTAAATAAAATTTTAATTCCAGTAAAAAATTAAAATTTATATCAATTTGATCAATATAAAAGATAACAGATTATAAAAGATAATATATCATAATTATAATATTTATTTTTTCTAGGATGAATTTGCCTGATGATACGACTTTACAAAGACATACTTAACATGAAATTGCTACATCTTTTGAGGTATTAGCTCATTATATCGGCTATTTTATATTGCACTTCCTTTTCGATGCTTATTATATGATGTAAGTGTTGTACTAATTAGACCTTTCTTTGTACCATTAGGTTGGTAAATTTATTACCTTACGAACTATTCAAATGATACATACGGAGCAACCTTGAATTTATAATGCAGGTAGTTCGTGTAAGAAGTTTAATGCCTTTGATGGGAAGCTTAATTGTTACACATTCAACCGACCTCGACCAATAATAGTACCTAGGTAAATAGACTCTCTTTTCTGTTAATTTTATCTGTCTAATTGTTATATTATATTTTTTGAAGTTAACAATTTGCTTCTTTTATTTAATCAATCCAGTTAAATCCGTTTATTTATTTGTGGTTTTTTCATGTTTCAAATCCAACTGTTGGTTAAAGATTTAAAAGCAAAATTATCCTTTGTTGTTTTTGAACGTGATGCAGCAGTTATATGTTAGAAGAATGCTCTTGATATAAGGGAAAGACTAGAAAAGGTACGTATCCAGATAAGCAATGGTTTGTTTGAATTTCGGAATTTAATTTTTAAGAATTATGTATCTTTTGGTGGAAAGATAGTATATTATGTTGCCTCTACTATTTTCTATTTTTCAATTTAAAATTTAAAATTTGAACTTTATTTAGTTCAGTTTGAATTAATTTAGTCTCAATGTAATATAATGTTGATTTGAAAATTTTACTTATCCTTTTTTTCATAGCCTAATATCGGTCAGCAATTTTATTTTATTTTATTTTTAAATAAATAATTGTCATGATTTGTATCATCATCAAATATGTTTATTTTCCCCCGGTTATAGTTTAATTTATCTATCTTACTAAATTCAAACTTATTTAAATTCATCTTCCAGTATTTGAACTGCCACGTTATTGGCAGTAGT
This sequence comes from Sindora glabra, assembly GCA_020226215.1. Taxonomy (NCBI): domain Eukaryota; kingdom Viridiplantae; phylum Streptophyta; class Magnoliopsida; order Fabales; family Fabaceae; genus Sindora; species Sindora glabra. The sequence continues at coordinate 65,813,573 of CM035231.1, forward strand.
TTGGATGATTTTTTTTGGTTGATGAAACCAGTGTTTAGTGAAATATGGAAAGAAGGAGTTGCAGGATAAAGATTGGAAGATTATGATTTATTCATGATTCTCCATGTCAAGGGTTTCTACAAAGTGTTGTAATGAGCTATACTTACACATGCCAACCACCACTCTATACATACTCTCTACCTCCCATAATCTACGAAAAAAAAAGAACACATGTTGCAAGATCTTGGCATTACTCATAACAAAAGGCATAAACAACAAAATAAGGAAATAAAGGTGTGATAGCTGCATAATGAACTCTCCTTTAGCTTTCTAAAATGCTCTATATTAATTAACCATTAGAATGTACCATTCCATGTAAGTCTCCAAAACTCTCCATTTCAACCTTTAACTTTTCCCTTTTATTGATTGTTAATTTAGATGTGTAACATTTTCCCTCCTGTAAGATTCCTCCTTGTTCTCAAGGAGGCAAGTCATAAGAGAGGCATTGGGAAAAAATTGAGCCATATAAGTGAGAAATTGAGTTTTGAATTTTTTAAATGACATCTAAGTAGCATCTTCCTTACTCGAATGAAACCATTGCACCAAAATTTCTATGATTGCCCTATTTCCTTACTTCTTGACTTTGTTGTCTAGTATTGCTTCAAGTATCCATGCCATATCACCATTCTTAGCAAATAAAGGTAAGGTTATCTGCACTTGATGACATCCATGATGTTTCTTTAGAAGAAAAACTTAAAAAACATCATGGATTTTGGTTCCAAGTGGTAATGCTAGCCTATAAGAGATTGAGCCTATCTTCTCCACTAGTTCATATGGCCTATAGTATAAAGATGAGAGCTTATGAAAGGAGTGATTTGCAATTGAAGATTGGCGATAAGGTTGGAACTTTAGGCATGCCTAATTTTTAATTTCAAATGTCCCTTTTGTAAGATGCTCATCCTTTGTTGTGCATTTCTAAGGTGAGTGATTATTTGTTCCTTTGTACGCACTATGCTTTCAATTGCTACTACCATATTATCCCTCACAATGTAAGGATCACACAGTTTTGGTGAATAATCATATAAGGCTTCAAAAGGGATCATATTAATAGTGGATTAATGTGAAGTATTATACCAAAATTTTGCTATAAGCAATGAATCAACCCATTTAGATGGCACTTTTGCTAGAAAACACCTTAGGTAGCCTTCAAGGGTACGATTTAGAACCTCATACTGACCATCAGCTTGAGGATGATAAGTTGTGATTTTGCAGAGTTGCATCCCTTATACTTGAAAGAGTTCTGTCCAAAAATCACTCATGAATTGTGTGTCTCTATAAAAAATGATGCTAACAGGCCATCCATGAAGGTGTATAACTTGGTTGATGAATTTCTAAGTAGTGATTGAGGGAATTAGGGCAATTCTCATGCAAGATGGATAACCTATTGCTTATTTAAGCAAAGCTATGGGGCTAAGTTGCAAGGCAATGTCTACATATGAAAAAGAACTATTTGCCTTACTGTTTTACAGTAAAGAAGTGGACTAATTATTTAATAGGTCATCATTTTGTAATAAGAATTAATCAAGCTATTAAGCATCTTCTTGAATAGCAGTTAAACACTCCAATGCAATGAAAATGGCTAGGTAAAATGTTTGGATATGACTTTACAATCCAACATAAAAAGGGCAAGGATAATGTTGTTGCTAATGCTCTTTCAAGAAAGTTGGAGAATTCTCATCTGATGGCAATAATTTTTATGGGTAGTGAGTTGTTGGATCAAGTTAAAGAGAGTTGTCAAATATACCCTTTCATCCAAAAATGAACTCTCCTTCAGCTTCTAAAAAAAGTCTGTATTAATCAACCATCGGAATGCATTGTTCCATTTAAGTCTCTAAAACTCTCTATTTAACCTTTGACTTTTCCCTTTCGTTGACTGTCAATTTAGACTTGTAATAGTTGATGATTGCTTTAATTATCCCTACATAGTAGAGGAGTTTTTCTTAAGAAAACTTTCCTCTTCAAGGTTGGTATTGCTTATAATAATTTGAGCGGAGAATGACTAATGATGAGTCTATCATAATTGATTTCATTCAGTTATATGAATCTCATGAGGTATACATTTTAGATTTAAGTTTTTCTTTTGTTTTAACATTTTTTGTTCCTAAATTATAAAAATCACTATCTTTGTTATTCTTAACATTTTGAAATATTTTCTTTTATAATGTAATGATATTTTATTTTGTTTATAATTAGAGCAGATGATTACTTTGCCTGATCTTCCAAAAGAGGATAAGTAACCTGTTTAGTCAAATGTATGTTTTCTTGTAATTTTTTTTATTGTGTCTCTATAACTAATTTTATATGCTTTTTTACTTTATTATTGTTGTTAATGTGATGTAAATTTTATAATTCATATTAGGTGAATGAGACTTTCTATGTTTCTGCTGAGAATGATATTGATGCCACTTTTTCCTATCTCATTACCCTTTGCAAGCGTAAACTAGAATATTTAGATCATAATGATCATCTAATTGTATTTTTTATCTCTCCTTAATTCTCATATGCCAAATCGAGGAGCCATGTGAAATGTGAGAAGTTTGATTAAAAGAAATAAAGAAAGGAGTTCTAACACAGTGGGATATTACTACTATATGTTACAATTTTTTGAAAGCATGAATCAAGTTAATTTCTTTGTAATTTTTGGCCTTAGTTTAAAAACTTACGTAAGTAGTTATTCTATTTTTGTTTTGCTATTAAAAAAGGGTTATGTAATCTAAAGCGTGATATACTTTAATTTTGTTTTGCAAAAATAGATTTGGATTTGGCCTTACATGGTATTCATGTTGATTGCGGCTATTGAATCGGCCAATTTAAAATTATTGATTTTTAAGAAAGTTTATAGCAAAATGGTATGAATTGGGTTGAACCTCTAGAGATTTTTTTTAATAATCCTTTGTAATTATTTACTAATTATATCTATGATGTAAAATTATGTTGAAGTATTGAAGAAAAATAGAATGCTAACTACTTATGCAATTAATCAAAAAAAAAATGTGCAAACTTAAACTAATATAGAATGCAAAATTCAGAATTTAAAATAAATGTAGAACTAGATTGGGGGAGAACTTTTGAGTTCAAAATAAGCAAAAAATAATAGCAAAAGATTAATAGCAAAATCAATAGAGCAGTAGTAGTAGCAGCAACAGCAGCAAAAATAAGGAATATGAATGAATAAAAATAGCCAATATAAGGAATTTAAGGTCTTTTCGGAGGATTAATCATATATCATTATAAATTGAATTTTGTAATTAATTATTTAGCCTTGAATTATTCAGAATTCTTGCAACAATTCATGAATTCTAAGCTAGAAAATCATCTAGAGTCTGATTGATTAAGATTAGTAAAGTTGCACAATCGCCATAACTCCTAAGTTAAATTAAAATCAATTTAAATATAGAATTTAGCCAAATTAAATGAATTAATTTAGAATTCTAAACCGTCCATTCATCCTTTTTTCTCCCATGAAGAATTATGATTAATCAAATAAATTCACTACCAATTCCAAATCATGAACCTCAGAATTGAATTAAGATTATATCAAATCAATATTCAAATCAATCAACTCATGTAAATCAGAAAAGATAGATGAAGAAAAAGAAAAATCAATTACAAATATCATCATACAATTCAAAATTTCATAATCCAAGAAGAGAAGAGCCTCAAAATTCTTTGAATCAACTCAAAAAGAATTAACCTTCCACTGAAAAGAGGAAACATAATAAAAATCAGAGAATTAGAAATTGTTTGTTTTTTTTTCTTTTTTTCTTCTTTTTTGCTCTGATCTGCCCTCTAACTATTGACAACCTTTGAGGCATAATTAGGACTAGGCCTTAACTACAAACTTGTAACTTAGTGTCTTAAGAATTAAAATACTATAGATAGCTCAATCCAGTCCAAGTTGATGTAATCAACCGTTAATCTATCTTTTTTAACCTTTAAAACAACTTAATTTCTTCAAAAAGGATTCATGAGTGATGAGGTATGGATCTTAGGGAATAATTGGATTTGGCCTTGTATCAATTGAATACTTGGAGCTCCATATATGAATTAATTATTGCAATAAGATTGGGTCTAGATCATAACAACAATATTTAGCTAAATTTGTGCTTACTTTTGACTTCCAAGATGGCAGAATTGGGATTTTGAACCAACTAAAAAGTTGTAGAACTTTTTTTCACCTTTCCAATGGCATAAGGATCGTCTAAATATGACATTCAGAGCTCAAGTTATGATAAAAAAATTGAAATAGTAAAAAAAATCAGCATTAAGCCCGGAATTTAATTAAATTCAAATTAATATAATTAGTTTCAAATCAATGAAGAATTGATTCAATTAAGTATCATCTCATCCTAAGAGGTTTAAATTTGAGGGAAAATATTAATAAAATATTGTTTACATCACACAAGGGGCAAATTTACTATTTTACACTAATTTTGGTTTAACTCGTGCGTGCAAGCCTACTATTTTTTTTCTTTATCACTTTATATAAAAGAGAGATTTCATATATAAACTATTTCTTGAAGCCTAACTTACTAGATATGAGATTTAGTCTTTTAAAATACAATACAATATACAACAAGTTTTATCATATTTACTGGAAACTTGTGGACATATTATTTGTGCAATGGCAAACTGACGTGTTTTACAATTTGTGGACTTACTGATTGTAGGCAGAAATTGATATCAAATTCCTTACTTGTTTAACCATATGGCATTAGCCTTTTCCATCGGCATAAATATTTGATTGTGAAGTATAATCTAGGTTTTCCAGATTCATCCGTTATGGAATAATGAAGCAATGTTCCATCGTAAGTAGTGTTGCTAATAAAATAAAATAATCAAAGTTTTCCTAGCTTTCATAGTTGAAGAATATAGGAACATGAAGAATCTTATATGGCTAAAGATTATTTATTGGATACCAATGTTAACTTAATCTGTTAAATTATAGATGGATTGATGTTAATGTTAATTAAAAGGATAAATGATGAGATTGATAATTCAGACTGATTAGTGTGAAAAGAATAGAGGTTGAAAGAATTATTAAAAGAATTTATAAAACAGATTATACTTTATTTTCTCATCTGGCAATATCTTGTTTCCATGATTTATAGTCTATTATAGTTCATTTTTTATTTGTGGAGAGATATAGACCTGAAAATTAGATATGTATACTCTTAATTGTACCTATATTTTTTCTATGAGGACAACTCAAATAGTGTCACCTTTGAATAATTACGTTAACAAATATAACATGAAATTACTTAAGAGATTAGATCTTCATTCTTCTTTTCTATTTTATGGTAGGAACCTATCAAATATCATAAGATTATAAGCATCAGATAAGTCATGACTAATTTTACTCTTTGATAATAAAAACTCCAAAATTAAATATAATTTTATGAAAAATATAATTTATTTTTTTGTTTAACATTGATGTAAATAATTTAATAATATTAATTTAGAGTATAATAAATATTTGAAAAATCATTAAAATATGTTTTTAGAGAAGTTTTGACACTGTATCTTAAGAGAATATAAAATAAAATGATATAGAAGTAGTCATTTTTTAGTGGATTGTTCTGATATTCGAGAATTATTTTATAAAATATAAAAAAATTAGTCTATTTCTACTTCTTACCAACAAAATCAAATAAAGAGAATATATTTAATTTAATTTAATATATTATATTCAAAAACTTAGTTTGGATGACTTTAGTTTAATACATTATATTGAATAACTTAATTTAATAGTAGTGGTTTTTTAACCAATCAAAATCGTAAAAGTAATCTCAAAAACTTAGTTTGGTTGACTTTCATCACATTTGCTTTGTTCTCTCTGTTCTATCTTTACTTTGAAGAGAGACTACAACACTTTCATTTCTATTCTTGAATATGATTTTCTCTTTCTTCTATTCATTTTGTCTTTTGCTTTAGTGAGTACTGCAAACATTTTCCTCCTCATACCAGAAAAGTTGTAGACAATATGCTCGGTTATTATGTCATTTTCTTTTTCTTCAACATTCATTTTTGTTTTTCCATATTCCTCTATCACTCTTCAGAAGCTAAACTTTATTTTTTGGCATGGCCTTTTTTGTCTTCGATCAAACTTGATTGAGAGCAACAATCGAAAGAAGAATTTTACTGTTTTTGAATGTCGGTTGCCAACTATGAAGCTGCTACCACATTCTGTAAAATAATGGACTAAACATATTTTAATATATAATATTAATTCAATGTCATTAATATAATAATAATACCTAGATTGTGTTATATTAAAATTTTAAAGTGTGTGCATATACCCTATTCTAGATTAATTGTGATGGGCCAATTAATCCTAGTTGGGTTAGGGTTAGGATCCTTATCCACCTCCTTATAAGGTGAGCTGTAGTCTCCCATCACATTGTAGTTTGTAATTTCAAATATTCTCTCCGAGACTCACTTGAGGAAGAGTGGGCAGTGATCCAACCAATTCTACAATCAGACATCATGGATGCAGAAAATTTCTTACACATTCCTCTACTTCGTGATTCTAAAATGGATCATTTGTTTCTTCTTATTGCTTTTTAATCTAACTCCAAACTTTATGATATTCATTATATACTTTTCTCGAATTTAACAGAAACTATAACTACTATATGTTTTGTTGTATAAGTTTTTCATATCTGGTGAATTTTAATTCCAAAGATTAAATCCATATTTGAAGGACATTTGGAGGTCAATTTAGTTGTTACTCAATCATGAAGTAGTAAACACAGCAGTATAGGTTCTTTTCCAGCAGATATATTATTACAACAAAGAATGTAGCAGGTAGTATTCCATATACTCAAATGAGGATTTTATTACATATGAACATCTTAGTCTAAAAACATGTTCCAATGTTTTATATTTCCTATTAATTATGTGAAATTTACTATTTCAGAGTAATAGTCTGGATTTCAATAGGAAGTGATCGGTTTTTCTCTTTTCCCGTTTTGAAGATGTATCCGATGTTAATTGCATGAGTTAGTGTATTATTTGTATTTATAATCTGATAAGATTGAAGCACCTTTTTTGTTCCAATTAAGATATGAAATCACCATTATATTATCTAATGAAAATTGTTATATTATTTAGAGTTATGAAAAATTAAGGCTGTTATACTAATTTTCGATTCTAAATTCTATGCAATTTATTAACTATATTTAATTCATACGAAAAACAAGCAGTTACAAACAATATGACTCTAAAAAGATTATCTTTATAACTTCAGTTACAAAATATTTTCTTTTAATTCAAGATTGAGATTTTTATCACTTATTTTAAGGATTAATGTTCATGTAATGTTTCAATTTATCAATTCCTTTTTGAATTATGCAAATCTTTTTAATGTTTTATTTATGATAAATATATCAATGCAATAGAAACTCTAAAGATCAATAGTATCATAAAAATGGATAATTTCATAATCTCAAATCAAAACGTAGAGATTAGAAAATCATAAAGGGAAAAAAAAAGGAGAATCATGCTATGGAGGTATGAAGATTCATAGCTTTGATATATATAGTTAGCATTTGATATATAAAATTTCACTATTATTATTTTTATTCATAATTGGATCTCTTATAATAATATATCAAAATCCAATGGAAGTGGAGTTCGTATGAAATGATTGGAAGTTACTTTCTCTTTTAATTTATCGTTAATATAATATTTTATACCTTTTTTCTATATTAAGGGAATTCATTTAGAAGTGGAGCATTCAACAAATAAAAGTTGTCAAAATAGTATGCCTCCACATATTTTGTCTTCTTCAGGATATGATGTTAATATTAAAAGAGTAGATGGCATGCCTTATGTGATACATCCAACATTATTATTAGGGGAAAATACATATAACACCTTTAAAGTATAGCCTTTCATGAAATAACCCTCTTAAACTTTCAAATGTAACAAACAGCCCCCTGAAGTTTGGAAAAAAATGAAAAGTGTAATAAAATGGATAAAAAAACTTAGTGGCGGTTTAAACCACTACTATTCACTTAACGGCGGTTTAAAACCGCTGATAAGTTAAAAAATTACAATGGTTTTGAACCACTCATAAACGAAGTATGATAGCGACAATTTCAAAAATTTTCAATTTTTTCCAAACTTCAGAGGAGTTATTTGTTACGTTTGAAAGTTTAAGGGGGGTTATTTAATAAAAGATCATAATTTAGAGGGGTTATGTGTATTTTCCCCTTATTATTAACTTGGAAGATACATTCAACTTAATTCATAGGGCGAATGAAGATGATATTTCTTTATGAATTTATTTTTCTGAAACATCATGTTGTGCTATCTATACGTTATAATTTAGTATTTTATATTGGATCATAAATTTATACAAATAATTATTTTTATCATGAATAGATGCTACCAATGAATTTGTTAGCTACAAAAGAAACAAAAAGATGAATGAAGATTGTTCCCTCAAGAATAAAGATAAATCTATTGAAATGGTTATGGAATTAAATGGATCTTCAAGATTGAATAACATAAGGAATGGAAGTTTTCAATTTATTATAAAGATGATTAATTTTTCCTTTTTTCATGATTTATATATCAAATAATAATACAATTTTATTTTGGTCACAATAAATTTACTTATTTTTTTATTTTAAACTTTTATGTCATATCACAATTGAGATTAAAGACTAAGTTGAATTGAATACAAGGTTTAGTGGTATTTATATTTCTTTTTACTTCAATCCAAAATATGAAGTCTATACTATTAATCTCAAGGTTATAAATGATGAGTTTTAATTATAACAAATGAATGTTATATTAGCATTGCATGTCTTTATACTAAAGTGTTACAAAATTTTTAATAGACATGCTATATTATAGTTGCAATAATAATGCTTGATTATGTGCAAAAAGAGTTATATTTTATATAAATATCATTAAGCATATAATTTATTAAGGTATATGATATGATGATTGTGCATGTTCTTGTAGTAATTTGTTATATATTTTATATATGAATATTGCATATCAATATCTTAATATATTGCATTAGATTAATTAAATGGCTTACAAACTTTATGAACTTTTATATAAGAAAGGTTAATAAGTAAAATGAGAGTTAATATTGAAATAATGAAATGAGAGATTATATTATGCTCAACTCAAGAATAAGGAAGAAAGGCAAAAACAAAATGTGATTCAAGTATTAAAAGATGACAAGACTAAAGTTTTGAAGGCTTGGAGGTATCGAAAAAAGTCCAAGAACTTCATTAGTATAATTTTTCATTTTAAGCTTAAACTTTGTTATAAAATAAAGTTTTTCATGATATAGAACTTAAACATATTGTTAAAAATCTTAACTTGATAAAAAAATTTAAAAGAATAGCCCATAATTATATTTTTACAAGATAACCTAACTTCTTTGACTATTCTAGTGCGCAAATAATAGCTATAAATAGCTAATTTTTATTTTTAATTGCCCCAAATAGTTATAATACCTAATAAGCTTCCTATATAAACTAAGAAATGTTAGAAAAAGCCTAAAGTTCATCTTTTAACATCATTTTGCTCTTTCTTTTATTAAAATCACAAATTGAGCTCTTTGCTTAAAATTTTTCTATTCTAGGAGCTTCATATATTTTATTTACTTTATGAGAGAGTTTGTTTGTACTAATATTCATTTTATTTCACTTTTTTTGCTATATCTCTTGTAAAGAGAGATTTTACACATGGAAGAGTAAAGATTTGTAAAAAAGATTTTTCAAGTGTTTGGTTCAAACTTAAAAGGTAATGGATTGAAATACAAACTTGGAAAGTTTGAAAAGTGGATGTATATTTTGGAAAAGATATTCAAGGAGGAATCATTATAAATTCTTATATTTGATCTCTTTACCCTTATTCTATTTACATTTGTTTATGTGCTTTATTTTTCTTAATCATTTGCTCTATTTTCATTGTTCTTATTTTTTGAATTGTGTTTCAATACTTATGTTGATGTATAGATGATCAAATGTTTAAAAGGGGGTGTATATCTATGCATCTCCTTATTGATGATTTGTTTATGCATGATTGATGAAATTGTTGAATATATTATACTTCAATATTGATCTTGATCCTTGGATGATTGAATGAATGAAAGAGAAATCTATCTACATGTGCTTCTTAATTCTTTTTATGTATAGTTAAATGGGTTATTTTGCACAAGTGCATTAAATTATTATATGCTGTGTGCAAACCTTTTCATTCAATTATCTTGGATTTATTTCTTAATGTTTTATTTATAAATAGTTGAATAAGTTAATTTACACTAATTCTTTGAGTTGTCATATCTTAATTGCAAATATCTTTATCAAATTTTTTTAGAATTATTTGAATTAAAATTATCTTCATGGCTTTTTAAATGAAAAGTTTTTCAAAAAGGATTTAAAAAATAGTCAAAGGCTTCTTAAATGCCAAGGCTTACATTTATTATAACTTCCTTATTATTGAATTTATTTATTGGTTTATTAATTTTCAATATTGTTTTATATCTATAAAGACATTTATCTATACTATATATTTTAATTTCAATTTTAGATGTAAAATATGATAATCATCATTAGTATGATAAATTGAATTTTTTTTAAAGATCTTCCAAGCATAATTGTTGAGCCTAAAGTGCAATTTGGATTCAATATAAATATAGATGGTATGTATATTTTTAATTAGGATTAAAATAATTATGATTCAAATAAGAAGATGTTTCACTTATTTTGAAACTAATTACTATCCTATTTTAGATTACTTAAATATTGATGATGGAATATATTAATATGAATTTTGTAAAGTTCAAATGTAGCATGAAGAATGCATAATAAAGGGTAAGAGATACTATAACCCTAAGTTCTCTCTATATTATTCTTAAAGAAAAGTTTAAATTCCATTCAAAAAACCATCGCCATATCTATTACAAATTCTTCTTATGGGTGAAAATGATGGAAGAAGCTAGAATTTCAAAAGACAATATTCATGCTTGTAGTAGTGTATTCTCATTCAAATCTATAGGTGATAATATTGATAAGGATGTCAACAATACACGTGGTCCTTATATTTATTGCATTTATTGTTAGAATTACCATAGAATTGGTGATTTACTATTGAATCTTGAAAATGCTTCATATTTTGCTTAATTATATATATATATATATATATATATATATATATATATATATATATGACACAGAAGATGAGAACAATAACTGTTTGGTTGATATCAGGTAAAACTTTTTCTTTATTAAATTTTCTATCTTACATATATATAGTATATTTATTAGTACCTTTTAGATTTTACATAAAAATATTTTTAATTTTACAATGGAATGTATAGGATAAACAACAATATTGATCCATCTTTAATTGAAAATTTTAAGAGAATGCTTGATGATGCAAATCCTTTAGTTCAATCTTTTAGAATGGAAAGGGAAAGATATAAAAATAATGACTTTGTCAATGTAAAATTAAGATTAATTAGCATAAGAGATAAATACGAATACAACTATAATCTCCTACTATTAGTGAAGTTGTAAGTCTTATTATGGGTTAATTATTTGAAATGAGAAATAATAATAGAGTATAAATCATAAAAAGTTTAATGTATTAGTGAACTACATCCTCTATACTTTACATCATTGCATCCACTTATCTTTCTGATACGTAAAATATTTACATATTTATTTTCCCTTGTATGATGCATTTTTGGATGTTATCTTGTTTAATTTAATAAATTTAGTTACATTTTGTGAATGGGTCTTGAATTTGAAATGAAATCAAATTTTTTAGATAATGCTGTATTTTGACCTTGTTTCAGGTTTTAGGCTATATCTGGAGTTCTAGATGTTAGATTGGGTTGTTCTTTATATGGTTACAAAGCTAAGAAAAAGCCCTACAATCTTCATGTTTAAATAAAAGCCCAGTTCGGAATCTAAGGATCTTAAATTCTGCTTGGAAAATGAAACAGTGGTTCTGACGGAATCTGACCTTTGGTTACTAATCTGATCATAACTTGCGAAATAAATGTCAAAATTAGGAGTTCTTTGCGGAATTTGAAAGTTAAGATCTGGATCTACAACTCCTATGTTGACAGGAAGATGTAAATTTGCCATTCTCATGGTGAAAAATTATTAACAAGTCAGAAGAATTGTTGCTGCGAAAATCAAGAAGGGTAGTTAAAGACCATGAGTGGTAGCTAAAGAATGTGATTGGTAGCTAATGGTCAAGATTTATGACTTGCAGCTGATTCATTCACCTATAAATAGGTAGAAGTAGAGATCATTTGCAGCATTGATTGATTCATGCATCTTAGATAGTAGTTTAGTTTATGCATTCTTAGTTCTTGTATGCCTCCTACATGGAAGGCTAGGTTTTCCTCCTACATGGAAGGTTTTACCTCCTATATGGATGGATAATATTTCTATTTTCATGCATTTATAATTATAATGTTTGTATCATGAATGTGATGATGTTTCTATTTTATTTTGAGTTTATTTTTAATTTCATTATGTTCTAATTTTTCATCTTCCTAGGGTGATGACGTAACTTGATAATAACGGATTTAATTATAATCTATTGAAACTAATTTCGATTTTATTTCCTAGATTGAGTTTTAATTATTGCTCTTAATGCTTTCAATTGATTGGCCACCTTTTGAATGAACTCAATATGTGTGTTGAGACCGGAAGGAGATACATGTGTATGGAACCTATAATTAAAACCGTAAATTACATATGAAATAGGAATATATTCATATGGTTTATGTAGTCTTAATGAGTTCCATAAATCCTAATGCATGATTAGTTGTTTTAATTCACATAGGAATATAGTGAATTGGCAATTAATTATAGAATTACTTGACCTTGGAAGAGGCTAGTAATTAATTTAGGGAAACTCGACTATCAATTAAGGGAGTTAAAATTGAATTAGTGTAGATAGATGATTCAATCCGAAATTGTTAAGTGAAGTCTGATCCCTAGGTCTTTTATTCATCTTTATCTTTACTCCAATTGCATTCATATTTATTTTAAATTTTTTTTGCATCAATCTTTATTTACTCACTTCATTTCCAACTAATTGATTTGCCAAATAGTATTAGGATTATTAATTTTGGTACTTAGTGAAACAATCCTCGTGGGAACGATACTTTCTCATCACTTTATTACTTGTTTACGATAGTGTGCACTTGCGCTAATTGATAAACCATTTTACACGTAACACTTTCCTTATATAAAAGATGGATATAGATTAAATATTAAGCATAGTGCATGTTTTTTAAGTAAGAACACAACCATGAAAAGATTGTCAATGAGATAATTCTTTGCCTTTTGATTGCAAGATCGATTAAATGAGTTCTCCATCTTAATGAATTCTCAAAGGCTCTTATTGTAATTTATTTATAATGCATATACTATGATTGAAGTTGAAAGATTTAGTTATATACAAAATAACCAAATAACATAAGAGTTAATATGTTTAGTGATTTGAATGAAACTTATTTGAATGGTGAAAGTAATACAGCATTTAGGGGAAAAAGAATTATTCTACCATTAAGTTTCTTTAGTGGTCTAAGATATCTCATTCAAAACTATCATGATGAAATGACTATATATTAGTAAGCTTGATATCCGGATATATTCTTAACCTTTGCATGCAATCCTAATTAGCTTGAGATTAGTATAATTATTAATTCCTTTAGCTTGAAAGCTTCAAATTAGAGTGACTTGTGTTAGGTTTTGGATCAATATGCACAGCGGAATTTTAAAATTTTAATCCAAATTCTACTTAGGATTCATGCAAAAGGGCATAAATTAGTATTAGGGTTTTACTTTTTTTGTGCTCGTGTTCTTTTTAAACAAATCCTTGTAAGACCAAGATGAATCAAACACCGGTCGAAAGGTATAGCATCTCTACAGTATTCATACAGAGTGAACGATGCCTTCTCCCTTTCATGAAACTGCTAAGATTCGTCTCTCCCACTAGGATTAGGATTGGACATTTTTTTAAGTGATTTAGGGTTTGATGGAAGCTTATGTGCATTTTTGTAAGTGTTGCCTTTAAGTCCATTTTATAGAACTAAGGCATATCACAATCCTAGTCCTACTAGGATAATACTTCAAAAGAATCCTAATCAAACTTAACAACTATCACTTTATCATTATCATACAGAGAGTGGGGAGAGATAAGACTTATCTATTAATTATCTAATATCTAATAATATAATTATATGATATTACTTTAATATCAAATAATATCACATATATATTACATGAATAAATATATTATTATATTAATAATATATGTATGAACGAAAATAAGTCCAATTAATTAAGTTTTAGTTAAACTAAAATTTAATTAATTATTATCTCATTCCTACTCCTTTTGTGTGATCCTGTAGGTTTTTACTACGTTGACAATGACTCATCTTTGGGCTATAAATAGTGAGTGGTATCTAGTAATACATCACTGCCACTCAAGTAGTAAGAATGTCTGTGATTCGACATCCACCTAATATATGATCAACGCTTTGCATCATAATCCTTTTTGTAACAATATCCAAGTCGAACTAGAGGCATGAAATGTGTCATCTTCATCGATGTTCAATTTATATTTCTTGATACTGAATAGATTTAAAATAAATGATCAATATCACATATTGATCTAATTGCGCATGGTCATGTATTTCTAAGTTTCACTCAATCAAGGGGTCTAAGGATATCTTTCTTTTATACAAGAGTAACAAAATTCTACCTACATTACTCAGTTCCCTTTCCATGATTCGTGGCATACCTTATCAATACCCTACTCATTATCTTAATTAAAGGTGACATAGGACAACATCAAAGTTAGTAACTCCTCATGTAAGGAACCGTAGTGACTTCAAGTTAAAGAACTATGTGCATTTGTAGTCATATGAGAATAACTAATGACACGTCTATCTATGCAGTATTCTCACAGTGGGTCAGTTCAGTACATTGTTCACTAACAATATACTCATGTATTGACTTTATATCACATATCTATGATTCATAATCATCAGTCGCTATACATGCTAGTATCAATGTATTATTACTATCTTTTTCACAATAATACTTCATTTTGGGCATTTTAGGAATAGCAAAGCTATTCCAAGGACAATTATTATATTTAAGTTATAATTGCATAGAGTAATAAAAAATATGAAACAAAATGTGGCTCCTAGGACATACACCAACAACTTGAAATGTAAAGCGTTTAAAATAAAGTTATTGTACATAATGAATATTTGATGAAAGGTTTATTTTTGTGGTAAAGTGCTAGCAAGTCCAATTTTCTTTTTATAATGGAAGATATCAAGATATAAAAGTTTACATATCATCTTTAGTTTTTTTTACATTTTCTTTTGCATTTTTTGTTCGAATTTAAATGTTACATTTTACTTGTGTTATCTTTGAAGTAAGTTGAAATATACATTAGTTTTTTTATTATGTTACAAATATTAACTAATGCTTATTATTTTCAATTATTTACACCATTAAGTTCTAGAAAAGAGGTTTTTCCTTATGCATGTGAAATTATTTTTCTATCTTTTTAACATAAGATTGCCAATCTTAAAGATTTTAATAAGATTATATGTGCAGAAATCACAAACAAACAAGAAGATCTAATTTTGTATAACTTGGTGAAGAATTTTATGCTACATGGTCCTTATGGAGTTCCTAATCCTAGATCTCTATACATGAAAAATAGTAGATGCCATAAATATTTTTCGAAGAAGTTTATTGATCACACTTTAATTATGATGATGGTTATCTAGTTTATAGGCATCAAAATGATAAAAAAAACTATTAAAAAATGTTCAATTAGATAAAAAATTTATTATTCCATATAATCCTCAATTATTGAAAGGATGTCAAACCCATATCAATTTGAAGCTTAAAGTCAAAGCACATTAATCAAATATCTTTTCAACTATGTAAACAAAGATTATGGTCGTGTTATAACTTCACTATATCAAGTTGAACAACAAAGTGAGTTATCCAATAATTTTGATGAAATTAGATGTTATTGTATGCCAATATGGACTTACTTGTAAAGCATGTTAGAGGACATTTGGTTTTGAAATTTATCATAAGCAACCTTCAATTGAGAGATTAAAGTTTCATTTGCTCAGTAAACAACACTTAATTATTACTAATGATGGTTCCATAGAGGAATTATTGAATCAAGAATTAAACAAAGATATAATATTTATAGCATGGATGAAAAAGAATAAAGAAGATCTAAATGCTAAAAAGTTGACTTATATGAATTTTACTTTGGAATATGTGTGGAAAGAAGACATTAGAGAATAGGTTAAAAGGAAATGTGGTTTTTCCGTTGAAAGAATAAATTTTATGCCACCATTAACTAGAAAGTTATGGTACTTATGTATAGTACTTAATAAAGTTAGAGGACTAACATATTATGAATATATATGTATAGTAAATGGTGTTGTTTATAAGACTTTCAAAGAAACATGCTATGCTTTGGAATTGCTCAATGATGATAAAGAGTATATTTGTTGTGACTCGTCTTACAGCTATTATGATTAGTATAAAGATACCTAATTAATATTAATATACCAAATAGATGTCTTTACAAGCCTATAACATATTCTGGCATTGTTATTACATTAGTATTATCCAAAGACATAGACATGAAGACTTGGAATATAAATTAGTACTAAAAGTTTTGAAGTCAAATATATATATCTACATCCAAAAGTTGTTCACACAAAATATTATTTACATAATACATCAGATATTACTAACTCTTAGTTGGAACCATCAAGGTTTTATTCTTTTAGATCTATCTTTATAGATGAAGAAAGAACCTCATTGTTAGTGTAGCTTTTTTGGTTGGAGAACTCAATAAAAAGGATGTATTATAATAGAGTTAGACTTAGACTTTATTCTCTTAGGGATTACTTCATAGTTTACTCATATATTTACATGCATAAAGTGTATTCTATAATGAAATAATATCTCATGAGTACCATAAGGAGATTGGAAGATTCTTATATAAGTATCAATTTGTACCCCCAATTCTATAATTAGTACCTACAATTTAGTTCAATAAAAAAGTGAGTACAAAATATACTCAGTGAATGGCTACTTATTACCTTATTCAATGAATTTCTCACCATGAAAGATTAACCTTTATTTAAGTGTAAATACTAATTAGTGTTTTATGAAGAAATTTTCTTATGTATATCATTAATATATGTTATAATAAGAAATGATAATGATAAGTATATAAGTTTTATCTTATCTCTTCGGCCTAATCTTATTTCCTTTTACCCTAGGTTTAAAGCCACCAACCTTTTTCCTTTATTACTAACCATTTGTGTCTTGCTCTGTGAAGGATATTATATCTCTTCCTCATAATTTGCAATAAATAGTAATGGAATATAAAAATATCAATTATTTAATCCATTCGAATGGGTACAACTAAATGCTAACCATGTCATAGATATCTTATATAATTCACCATTTTATTATATATATTCAAATCCTTTTTTAACATTTCTCACTAATCTCAAGCAAATATATTATCATTTATTTGTATATATATCATGGTTTAAAGCCTTTTAGTACTCCCAAATTAATTTAAAATTTTATCAAAATTTGTTCCAATATTCCTAACATATTATTATACATTATATATTAATTAAATTGCACTAATTATCCTATATAGGTACTGTTCATATAGAATCCAAATAAGAGATTAAAAAATAGGATAACATAAAGAGCTCTTGCAATCCAAGTTACCTTTTCATCAATCAAATGGAAATCAATTACTTTGAAACTTTGTCATGACATTCTTAACATATTAAATAAAGAAAAAATTAAGTATTGTATAATAAATTTCATGATTTGAGTAGTGCATTAAAGTCATAAATATAGAACTGCCAATTTTAAAGAGTATTGAAGCTATAAAAATAAAGTTGTCATTTGGCAATCAAACCAAGTCCGTTTACCATTAAATTTTAATACAAGGTAAAGAATTTATTAGTTTTTATACTTTATTTAATGCTTTAAAAAAATTAAAACATGAGACTAACTAGCGTAGGATTCTGAAATGGACAGTTTTGAGTATTTTACTTATAATTTAGTTTTTCATGTATTTAAAAATTTTCAATTTATTCTACAATCATCTTAATATCAATTATGGCCTTAAAATACCGAGGATTGAAATTTAAAAAAAATTTAACCCTTGAATACATTAGGTGATCCAAACCCTTAATCAATATGACTTAGGAGATTTATGTCATTCTAACTAATTCTAGTTTCATCTTTCTTAAGCAAATCATATGAATTCATTTCCATCACTCTAAACATTAATATACCAAGAATATATCATCATATTATCATTTGGAAATTTTCAAAAATAGAACCAAAGACTAACATATTTGGTCTTTAGTAAAGATATAAATTAATAACATCATCATTTATAAACCATAATCCTAAAATAAAAAAGGTTGCCACTCACCTTTGACTGGTTAATGAAGGCTTCGATTCCTGCTTGTTTCTCTTTTCATTCTCACAATTTTGGCTAGCTAAAAGAAGCAAAACTTTGCTTTAAAATGGCCACCCCCTATACACAGAAAAACTAAAAAACCCTAATTTAAAATATCTAAAATTTTATAATTATTTTGTATTAATTCTTGAGAAAAATCTTAGACAAATGGTTAGTTTTTTCCTCTTAAGCATCCAAATGGCCTTAGGAAATTAGAAAATAACTACCTTATTACTATTAAAAATAAGCTTCATTAAAAGGAAAAATAGGATTTATTGCAAAATGACCCCTTTTTTCACTTTTTTGCATTTTGCCCCTAGATGTTTTTGGACATTTTTGGGTCTTGATTTAGGCACTTATTTTTAAATTTTCATACACATTTTGAGCCTAGAAAAATCAATTTAAGTTAGCCTAAAGTATTTAAGTTAATCTATTTTAATTTTTGGCTTAATTTTTCATTTTTTAGTTTACTTGGATTTTGAAATTTCAATAAATTGTTACATAAATTTTCTTAAAGTTATTGCAGGATTTTTAATTAGATTTTAATTTATTTTGATGCCTAATAGAATTTTATAAAAAATTCTTGTTGGGCACACATCCCAATTACCTTCACATTTTTCATAAATTTTTTTAGCTTGATTTTTCTATTGAGTTTTCTAATTCGATATATATATATATATATATTTATATTTAAGGAAAACTACTATGTAAATTTCCTTATCCAATTTTGGATTATTATAAATTCTCCTCTTTTAAGAAAATTTCTTCTCAAAATTTTGCATAATAGCAAAATTGTGTGATAGTTTTAGATAAAAACTTATCAAATAAGTTTGAGTAATTTTCTTTTATATCCTTCTCTAATTCCCATGTAGCTTCTTGAGCTCTATGCTTCTCCTACGTTACTTTTACCATAGAAATTTTCTTAGATTGCAACTTTCTTATTTGTTGATCAATGATTCATACTAGTTATTCTTTATATACTATTTTTCAATTTAATTCTATTAGTATTTCCTTCAACATAAGAGATTTATCTGAAATATATTTCTTTAATATACATACAGGGAAAATATGATATGTTGCTTTCATATCTTCTGGAGTTCTAGTTGGTAAGTAACTTTTCTAATTCATTCATTAATTTTATAGGGATCCATATATCTAGGTACTAATTTTCCTTTTTTTTGGCCAAATCTCATTACCCCTTTCATAGGAGTAACCTTAAAAAAAATCATCTTTTTGAAATTTTAATGTTCTATGTCTATTATCTGCATAGGATTTATACTAATTTTGAGCTACCTATAATCTTTCTTTGATTATTTAAACCTTACTGATAGCATCTTTAATAAGATCAAGATCAATAATCTTCATTTCTTTTAGTTCAAACCACCTAATAGGTGACTTGCGTTTCCTACCATATAGTGCATCAAATAAAGCTATCTATATATTGGTATGGTATTTGTTATTACAAGTGAATTCCATTAGTAGGAGATATTTATCTTAATTTCCTTGAAATTCAATTACATAAGCCCTGAGCATGTTTTCTAGTGTTTAAATCATTCTTTTTGATTGCCCATTAGTTTAAGGATGGAATACCACACTAAATCACAATTAAGTTCATAGCATTTCTTGAAATGACTGCTAAAATCAGGATGTAAATTGTGATACTCGATCTAAAATAATTAAGAGCAACATGCCATGTAATATAATGATTTTATCTATATAAAGCTAAGTGTATTGCGATATAGTGTACGTTGTTTTCATTAATATAAAATGCACAAACTTTGTCAAACGATCCATGATCACTTAAGTAGAAGCATATCCCTTGCTATCTTTATGGTAATTCAATTATAAAATCCATTGTGATAGTCTCCCACACCCATTCGAGAATATAAATATTCTAATAAAGACTTGTAGGGTGTTGATGCTTTGCTTTCACTTGTTAATAGGTTAGACATCTGATTTTGTAATCTTGCACATACTTTTCCATTCCATCCCACCAATATAAAATTTTCAAATCCTAATATATTTTTGTTGCAACAGGATGCATTGCAAAAGATAATTTGTGAACCTTTTTTTAATACTTCCTATCTTAAAGTTGTGGGCACCCATAATTAATTTTTATTCCTTATTACTCCCTCTTCATTTACTGTTAAATTAGTTTTTATCTCATTCGTAGCTTTGTTCTTCAATTGTTCATATTAAGAATCTTCTTTCTAAACTGCTTTAATTTGATCTACTATAGTAAAATATATTATTATACAGGCTAATTTCATACTTTTATCTTCTTCTAGCTATTTTTTTCTTTTGTTTTTAGTAGCTTTTCTACTTAAGGTATTAGCAACTACATTAACTTACTCGGATAATAATGAATTGAGCAGTCATAATCTTTTTTAAATTCCATCCACCTTTTTTGTCTCATATTAAGTTCCTTCTATTCAAAAATATATTTAAGGCTATTATAATTTGTATAAATTCCACAAGTAGCCTTATACAAATAATGTTTCTATATTTTTAAGGCAAAAATTACAACTATCATTTTAAAATCGTGAGTGGGATAATTCATTTCATATTTCTTTAATAATAAGGTGTATAAGCTATTACCTTTTTTTACTATATTAATATGCATCCTATCCCACTTTAGACTTCACCTTCTTCCAATTGATACATGACTATTTTATAATAATAATCCATACAGGCATGGTATTTTGATTATTAATCTATCCCCAGAACTATATCATAATCCACCATTGCTAATATAATTAAATTGATCAAAGTTGTATAATTATTTATCTAAATCACATAATTATTAATGCCATGTGTTGCTAGCTAGCATCATTTCACTTATTAGTGTATTTACCATTAGGGGTTGATTTAATTCATTTGATGGTTTCAAAAGTTTTGCTGCTAAGTTCTTTAATATAAATTAATGTATAACACCAGCATCAAATAATGCATTTATAGGAAAAGTTTTAATTGATATTGTACTTGTCATTATTGTTTTGAAGGCTTGAGCTTCTTAATGCGTCATGACATATACTTGAGCCTTTGTCCTAGCTAATTATTTTCTCATGTTCTTCTTTCTTGACACTTTTTATTATTTTGCTAGAGTTGTATTTTGAGTGGGCCATGTGCTTGGGGTTATGACATTGCTTCCTTGTTGAGTAGTTAGGCATTCAAATGCTCAATGCCCTACTTGTTTACATCAAAAGTGAGATTCACACTATCCAAAATGACTAAGGTTGCATCGTAGGCATTGGGGAGGCCTGTTAGGTAGTAGGATAAATTAATGAACTTGTTTAAATATGTCAAAGCTATTTCCAGATTTGTTGTTAGAAACTTTTCTTAAAAGTTTTCTTCAATTTGCACTAAGTCTTCTAGCTTGCTCACTCTTAACTAACATACTTTGAGTGGTTGCCTTCTCCTAGTGTCTTTATTGCTCCTTCCCTAAAATTTCCATTTCCTTTTTCCTTCCAAGCTCACTTCTTGGCTTTGCCTTTCTTTAGCATGTAGCTCTATCTTTATCACTTGATCCAAAGTTTGTTTATACATTGTATTATTAGAGATTTCTATTTAATTATAAAAATAATCTCTATGATTATACATAACTATATGTTTTGTGTATTGAAATAGTTGAGTGAATTGGGCATCATATCGTGCCACTGTCATGAATCCCTAAATTAATCTTTTATAAGCCTTGGTTTCACAAATGCTTGGAGGCAAAAATTTATTCATTAACTTCGTTTGAAATTGTCACCAAGTAATAGGTTCAGAGTAACAATCGTAGGTTTTATGTTGTAGACATACCAGAAATAAGCGACATCCTCTAGTTGGCTACCCACCAATTCCATCATCATATTCTCATTACATTCTATTAGTTCGCAACCTTTCTCTTTCTAATTTATAAATTGATAAAGATCTATCGTAGGATTTATACCATCTGAAATCATACATCATTTGCAATCTTTCTCTCAGAGTTAGAGGCAATAAGGGATTTTGATGTCTAAGTGGTGATGGTTTCGGTGGTGGAACATGAAGATTTTGATTCTTGTTTAAAAAATTTCCTAAGGTCTGTTATAGCCTTATAGCCTTATAGCCTATGATGGAACTTTAGGCTATTTTTACCTTACCTTACCTTTGGGGGGGTTTAAGGGTATATTTATGGGTACTTCATGCTTCAATATTTTTAGATATGCTCTAATGGGTCATCGAGGTTCTAGGCTAAGCTTGTCTCTTCCTAACCATAATTTTCTAAAAAAAACACTTTAATTAGTAAATACTAATACTAAAGAAAATGTAATGAAAGACTTATCTTTAATTAGTAAAAACTAATTCTAAAGAAAATGTAAAGAAATACTTATAAATTCCATGGATCCGTAGTAACTAATACTTATTCTTTTATGGACCATCTAGAATCTCCATAATTTGACTACCTCCTATTAACATCAATATCTAGGATTATGCTTTGATACTAGTTCTATCACGACCCATCTTATAACTATTGTAACTAATATAAAGATACTTAATTAGGGGTGCAAACGAGTCGAGCCGAGCCGAACATCTACATGCTCAAGCTCTAACTCGTCAATATTAAATGAGCTCGAGCTTGAGCCTAAACTCATCAAGCTTGAAAAAGTCGAGCTCGAGCTCAATTCGAACACAAGCTTAATCGATCTTATTTGAGTTTAAACAAGCTTTAAATTCTTTACTCTAAATTTCTTATCAAACTCAAGTATTTTAGCTTGAACTCAAGCTTAAGTTATATTTGAACTTAAACGATCCTAAACAAACTTATATGAGCCTAAAAGGGTCTAAAAGAGTTTAGTAATTTTTTATATTTATATTATATATAATATAAAAGCCTAAATGGATCTAAAAGAGTTTAATAAATTTTTTATATTTATATTATATATAATATACAAGCTTAAATAAGCTTAGTAAATTTTTCATATTTACATTACATATAATATAAAAAATAAAAATATATTTTATATTAAGCTCATTTAGGCTCGCGAACAATTCGAGTCGAGCAATAAAAAGCTCAAGCTCAAGCTCAGCTCGTTTAATAAACGAGCTAAACGAGCCGAACTTATTTTGGCTTAACTCGTTAAAATTTGAGCTTGAACCAAACTTTTTACGAATTAATCTCGAGCTACTCATGAATAGCTCAATTCGTTTGTACCCCTATACCTAATTAGTATTAACATACTAAATAGATGTATTTACAAGCCTATACCATATTTTGGCATCTTTTTTACATTAATATTATTAGAATATGTAAATATTAAGACTCAAAATATAAATTATATACTAAAAGTTTTGAAGTCAAACATATATATATATATATATATATATATATATATATATATATATATATATGTTAGTTATAACTATCATAACCAACATAAAGATACTTAATTAGTATTAACACGTCAAATAAATGTCTTTACAAGCCTATACCATATTCTTGCATCTTTATTACATTAATATTATTAGAAGATACAAATATCAAGACTTAGAATATAAATTATATACTAAAAGTTTTGAAGTTAAACATACATAAATATATATATATATATATATATATATATATATATATATTTACATCCAAAAGTTATTCACATAAAATATAATTTACATAATACATCGGATATTAATGACTTTTAGTTAGAACCATAAATGTTTCATTATTATGGTTTTATCTTTATGGATGAAAAAAAAACCCTTATTATCGACAAAGTTTTTTAGGGGGGAACCCGATAAAAAGTATGTATTATAATAGGGTTAGACTTAGAATCCATTCTCATAAGGATTACTTCATAGCCTGCCCATATATTTACATATATAGAGTGTATTATATAATGAAATAGTGTCTTATAAGTGTCATAGGGTGATTGGAAAGTTCTTATATAAATATAAATTTGCACCACCAGTTCCATGATTGGTACCTACAATTTAGTTCAACAACAAAATGAGTATAAAATATATTCAGTGAATGTGATGAGAAATTATGTTAGATCTATCCCAAATTCAGCAAATGCGAAATTAAAAATAAAAGGGTATTCACGCCACACTCCAGAAGATGAAGAAGGGGAGCGATAAGTGATGATGAAAACATCATAAAGGATGTAAATCCTTCAATAAGTGAAGAAGAAAAACATGCCACAAGGAAGAATCCTTGATTAATGATGATCAACGCCACAAAGGGTGAATCCCTTTGATAAGTCACAAGTTCATTCAAGAACTCAAGAGAGGTGCTCAGCTAAATTCTCTAACTCAAAATATCAAATCTCAAAACTGATTTGTATAAGGAACAAACCTCCTTATATAACTTTCTAAAATCCTAATTAAAAATAGGCTTAAATGATAGCATATTGGCCCAAACTAATCCATTAACCTAAACCCAATAAATGGACCTCTAAATGACTATAAGTAACATAGTTATCCATAGTAACATGGTGAATATTTTAAAATAAAATAGACTTAACACATTCAGCTTAAATTGAAGCCTAAAAAGTTCTAAAATGACATAACAGAAAATAAACACAAACTAAAGGTCCAAATACTAACTCAAAGCCTAAAACATTAAATAATACTAAAAATAAGCTGAAGTGGCGCCAACTAAGATAATGGCTGATGTGGCAATGATGTGGCGCTATTTCCTTGATGATGTGGCAAGGATGTGGATAATGGTTGATATGGCGCCATCTCTTTAATGATGTGGTGCCAATTTGATGATGATGTGTCATAATTCTAATTCACTTGATTAAGCACTCACCCTATCTCACTTTTTTATGATTGGCCTGCCTTGGATTCTCATCATTCCCCCTCTCTTTAAAAAGATTCATCCCTGAATTTTCAAAACTTACATCAAAAGGAGAAAGATTAGAGTCACCAAAAGAAGCACTCATATGAAACTCACCATGAGAATTCAAATTAGGAAAACAACTATTGTCTCTTCATAACTTGGAGTGAACCATCCCACTTGAATCCTTTTCCACTTATACAACCACCCAGATCAAATACAAAATAAGTGTCAACAATCTCATGCAAGCATATAAAATTCCATTATAACAAGTTTGTCAATGAAAGCACATAGAACTTGATTCCTTACAAGCTTCTCATAAAAATTAATCAAATCATGAAAGCTCTTAATTTCATTAACAAACTTAGGTGGAGACCATTTTCTAATTATTTTTACTTTATTGATCTTTATTTGTATGTCACTCATAGTGTGGTTCAAACAAGCAATTCTTTCCTTATAAAATGAGCATTTCACACTTTGAGCATACAATTCATCATGTACAAGATCATATAGATGTGGCAGCCCTTTCCAACTCTTTTAGTTTTCAAACAAGAAGAACCATCCCTTGAGCTCATGATAATAATGAAAACCAACATTAACAAACTTATTCTTAAAAATACTCAAAACATGAAAGTAATAGAAACTCACAAAAAACATGCAAGTAAAAAAACATAAACTCAACCCAAGAATTTTGTCTAAATAAACCCTAATAAATTTATTTAAAGAAGTATGCAAAACACAATTCATTAAGCTCACAAAAATACTTAGTGCATTAGACAAACCAAGAAGCAAAGATAACCATTCATAGAAACCATGTTTTACTTTGAAACTATTTTTCTTTTCAACGTCTTTTCTCAAGGACATTTAATGATATCTCCATTTCAAACCATGTTTAAAAAACACAAAAAGGGTCATGCAACACATTAAGCAAAATATCAAAGGGATCTTTAATGCTAAAATATTATATTAAATCATGTCCATGAGCTTCCCTACTAAACAGATTTTTATGAGAACTCTTAGGTACACACATGTTGTTCTTTCCACACAAAAATCTATCATACACAAAAATGTCTCCAAAAACTATTTCCTCACAAGCTTCAACATTTGAAACACTATCAATTAATGCAAGAGTAGCAAAATCAACTAAAGGAATAATAACATTGAGTGGAGAACTAGGAAGTCCATAATCATTTGCATACAAAATTTCAATATTTTCAACACCCAACAAATTTTTATGCAAATTAGAGATGAGAGTGTACCTCCAAGATAACATATCAACCATCATAATAATGTTACCTTACTCCAATGGGGGCATTTTCCTTCTCACACATGATAGCTCTTTGGAAGATTCTTTTAGAAGCATTTCTTGAAATCCTTTCAAAATAGTATCACAAGTATTTGACAAAATAATTTCAAGATTGTTAGTATTTTCATAAGCTTTCTTGTACAAAATAATTGGCCTAGAAATATACAAAATACTATTTATCCTACTTGCTTTTCTAATAACTCTCAAATTTTGATTTCCTTCTTTTTTTACAAAATCACTCTCTTTTTCTCTCAACGTAATTTTTCTCTCACTCTCTTTTTCATAATCACTCTTTTTCTTCTCATGACTTTTACTCTTTTCTACTTTCTTCTCATCTCTATTATTTTCTTTTTTTTCTCTCATTTTTTTCTCTTTTTTTCTTTTCTTCTTCTTCCTCTCTTTTCTTTTGCATTCTTAATTGATCTTCATACACTTATTTTGTGGTTAATGGATTAAGTTTTATTTTCCTTCTATTCATTTCAAAACTGTATGTGTTGAGGACTCTATCATGTATAACTTTCCTATCAAATTGCCATGGTTTTCCAAGCAATAAATGGCAAGCATTCATAAGAATAACATCACACAGCAACTCATCTTGGTATTTACCAAGGATAAAAGAAACTAACATTTACTGAGTAATTTCTATTCCATTATTATCATTCAACCCTTGCAACTTATATGGATTAGGATGTAACAATGCAGGTAAATTTAACTTCTCTACCATGTAGGTACTAGTAATATTAGTATAACTTCCACTATCAATGATCACATTGCACATCTTACCTTTAATGTTAAATCTAGTGTGGAAGATGTTCTCCCTTTGATATTCACTTTCTTCCTTTGCTTGTTTTCCTAAGGGTTTTTGAATCTTTAATGCTCTATTGAGTGGACAATTAATGGTATAATGACCATGCTTTAAGCATTTAAAATACTTGTCCTTAGAATGTTTTTTATGCTTTTCAACTTTGACTTTCCTCTTAGATACTTCTTTCTTAGGTTTTGATAGTGATTCTTCCTTAATTCTTGAAGAGCATTCAAACTTGCATAGAACTACTTTATCTTCATTCTTTTCAACAATCCTCTCCTAAGATTTACATGAAGAACTATAGTGGCAATCATGAATGAATTTTTCCCTCATAATAACCTTCATCTCTTCCCAAGTAGCAATAGGCTTTGCACCCTTTCTTTTTCTAGCTGAATCAAGTTGATCCCACCAAATATTAGCATAATCACTAAATTGATAGGTAGCAAGCCTCAGTTTTCTCTCTTCTGAATAATGGTGACAAGCATAGATTGATTCCATCTTCTTTTCCCACTCTAAGTAAACTTGAGGGTCATTCTTTCCTTGAAATAAAAGAAATTTCCTTTTGCCACTTTGAAAGTTTGAAGCCATTCCACCACTTTTCTGCCTATCTCCTCTACTCTTATCATCTCTTCTTTTATCTCTTTTTACATCATCATGACACACTTTTTCTCTTTCTCTTTTACTCCTTTCATTTTTATTTTCAACTCCTTCTTCTTCAATATATATCTCATTTTGTTTCCTATCTCCTCTTTCTTTTTCACTCATCTTGTCATGTTGACTTTTTTGAAATTGTCTACTTTCAAGCCTTCTAAGCATTTTATCAAAATTTTTTATGGCTTCTAGCAAATTCTCCCATGTGCACGTATCAATATTTTTCCCACTACCTCCTAACATCTTTAAATAATAAACCTGCAAGAAAGGTTAGATAGAAAAAGGACCTCACAAACCACACTTCTCACTTGATTTAGTAGCACTCACACTTGTGTTTACACTCTAATTTAGGCTTTTATCCTCAAATAAGCTCACACATTCTTGCCTTTTTTCCACTCTTTGACTCTTTCCCTCTTGTGGTTATTTTAAAAACTAGGACACACAACCAAATAAGATTCAACAAATGTAGCAATTAATATCACAAATCAAAGTCTTAGAATTTGAAGAATCAAACAAGGATTAAAAATTCTAAGGAAAGAAATTAACTAGGACTTAAATATATAGAATTAAACAAAACAAGAAATAAAACAAAGACTCAATAATGAAAATTTCACTAAAAAGGAATAAATTGAGACTTAAAATAACAAAGGTGTTGATTTGAGAACTCAAGAAATTGAAAGAGACAATGAACAATCAATTTCAAAATGAGAAGTTCAAATGTGACTAGAGCAAACTAACAATAACTACAAGCAAATAACTTCTCTTTTGATTTTCTTGCACTTTGTTTTCAACAATTCAACACTTTATTTTTCTTGCCTTTTCTTTGTAATTTGCCTTTTGATTTGCTAACTTAGCTTTTCTCCCTTGTTTCTTGCTATTTTTGTTCTTTTTTTTATCACATGTTTCTCCTTTGTAACTTAATACAAACAGTACCAATTTAGTACTAATTTTGCTAATTGCAAGGATATCACACAATACAAACTTAGTGCTCTTTACTTTATTTTAATCAATTACTATATTCAATTATAGTACCTTGATGTTATACTATTAGAATATGGCAATTAGTTATTGTAAGTTGAACTTCTTCACTTTGAACTTTTAATAAACATGTTCAATGCACCTTTCATTCAATATACCAGCACAAATATTTGGGGCAAATTTTAAGCTAAACAATAAGAAATAACACAAAACAAAGAAGGTGACCAAGTATCAAAGCAAATTCAGACTTACAATTGACTTGGACAACTTATCAAACACATAAAGGGCATAATTGAAGAACAACTCAAATATGACACAATAATGAATCAAAACACATAAATTTGACACAAACTAAATCAGAAATGAAATGGATATAAAAATCAAATCAAAACAAGATAGAAAAGAAGAATTAGGATATAAAAAGCATAAACAGTAGCGTAAATAGTGCGATGAACAATGATGCAACAGTACAGAATTTAAAAAGATGAAACCTGAATTTGGGAACCTTGCTCTAATACCAAATGATGAGAAATCGTGTTAGATCTATCCTAAATTCAGCAAATGTGAAATCAAAAATGGAAAGGTATTCATGCCACACTTTAGAAGATGAAGAAGGGGAGCGATAACTGATGATGAACATGCCACAATGGATCTAAATCCTTCGATAAGTGAAGAAGAAAAATACAACACAAGGAAGACTCCTTGATTAGTGATGATCAACGCCACAAATGGTGAATCCTTTTAATAAGTCACAAGTTCATTCAAGAACTTAAGAGAGGCACTCAACCAAATTCTCTAACTCAAAATATCAAATCTCCAAA
This sequence comes from Sindora glabra, assembly GCA_020226215.1. Lineage (NCBI taxonomy): Eukaryota > Viridiplantae > Streptophyta > Magnoliopsida > Fabales > Fabaceae > Sindora > Sindora glabra. The sequence goes on from CM035231.1 coordinate 65,843,524, forward strand.
AATTGATTTGTATAAAGAACAAACCTCCTTGTATAGCTTTTTAAAACCCTAATTGAAAATGGACTTAAATGATAGCATATTGGTCTAAACTAATCCATTAACCTAAACTCAATAAATAGGCCTCTAAATGACTATAAGTAACATAGTTATCCATAGTAACATGGTGAATATTTTAAAGTAAAATTGGCCTAACACATTCAGCCTAAATTGAAGCCCAAAAGTTCTAAAATGACATAACAGAAAATAAACACAAACTAAAAGTCCAGATACTAAGTCAAAACCTAAAACATCAAATAATAGTAAAAATAAGCTGAAATGGCGCTAACTAGGATATTGGCTAATGTGGCAATGATGTGGCGCCATCTCTTTGATGATATTTGATAATGTGGCAAGGATGTGGATAATGGCTGATGTGGCGTCATCTCCTTGATGATGTGGCGATGATGTGGTGCCAATTTGATGATGATGTGACACAATTCTAATTCACTTGATTAAACACTCACCCTATCTCACTTTTTTATGATTGGTCTCCCTTGGATTCTCATCAGAATGGCTACTCATTACCTTATTCAATGGATTTCTCATCATGAGAGATTCGCTTTTTATTTAAGTGTAAATATTAATTAGTGTTTTTTTAAAAAAATTCTTATATATATTATTAGCGTATGTTATTATAGAAAATGACAATAATAGGTATATAAATTTCACCTTATATCTTTAATCCAACCTTATCTCCTTCCACCTTAGAATTAAAGCCACCAAATTTTTTCCTTCACTACTAACCACTCATCTCCATATCTGTGAAGAATGTTATATCCCCCCCTCATAATTTGCAATAAATAGTAATGAGATATTGAAACATAAACTATTTATTCCATTCTGATAGGTATAGCCGAATACCAACAATTTCATAATGTATTATGTAATTCACTATTTTATTATATATATTCAAATCCTTTTTCAACTTTTTTTTAATAATCTCAAGTAAATACATTATCATTTACTTCTATGTATATAATGGTTCAAAGCCTTTTGGTACTCCCAAATTAACCTAAAATTTTACTAAAATTTGCTTAACATTTCTAAAATGTTATTTCACAATATTCATTAATTAAATTGCACCAATTATTCCTATGGGTACTATTCATATGAAATCCAAATAGGAGATTAAAAAATAAGACAGTATTAGGGCACTTGCAATTTAAGCCCCTTTTCATCAATCAAATGGAAACTAATTGCTTTCAAATTTTACCATGAAAATTTTAACATATTAAAAAAATTATAACTTAAGTGTTGTATAATAAATTTCATGATTTTGGTAGCGTATTAAAGGCATAAATATAGAATTGCTAATTTCAGAAAGCATTGGAGCTATAAAAATAAAGCTATCATTTAAGCAATCAAAGCAACTCCTTTTATCATCAAATTTTAATACAAGCTTACTAACATCATAAATACCATGTCTAAATAATTTCATATTTTTTTCCTTGTTTTAATGCCTCAAAAAAATTAAAACTCAAGACTAATTAGCAAAGGTTTTTGAAATAGGTAGTTTTGAATATTTCACTTATAATTTAGTTTTTCATACATCTTAAAATTTTTAATTTCTTTTACAATGTCCTAACACTAATTATGGCCTTAAAATATCAAGGATTGAAATTTTAAAAATTTCTAATACATAGGTTGATTGAAACCTTAATCAATATAACTTAGAAGATTTGTGTCATTTCAACTAATTCTAATTTCATCTTCTTTAAGCAAATCATATGAATCCTTCTTCCATTACTTTAAACATTAATATACCAAGAACATATTATTATATTATTATTTGGAAAGTTTTAAAAAACAAAGGCAAACACCAACATATTTCGTCTCTAGGGAAGACATAAATCAACAACATCATCATCTATAAAGTATAATCCTAAAATAAAAAAAAGCTACTACTCACCTTTAATTGGTTGATAAAGGCTTGCATTCCTACTTGTTTAAGCTTGTCAAACGGACAGGCTGGAACGGGTCGGACCAGGTCCGTACGAGTATTAACCCGCCATGGACTGGTTTGTTTGACCGCGTCTGAAAACGGACTCCTTTAGGGTGGTCCGCATCCGACCCGTGAAAGTCCTGGGCCAGCTTGTTTTGGCTGTCCGTCAGTCTAGTCCATAGCCCTTAATAGAAAAATTCTGTTTTCTGGTTTTTGAAGGGCAAAAGGCCAGAAACGTTGCCCCTATTCTGGAACCTCTATTCAGTAACTATCTATGAAAAAAAATATCCAATTTTACCACATCCACCATATAATAAATCAAATTACTGAAATTAATAAATTTAAAATCCTACATATTTAATATAATTAATCATTTATCAACACATAACAGTCATTATAATTATAATAAATTAAAATCCACTTATATGTCCTCCTAACTTATCCAGGCAACAGTAGAGACTCTTGAATTGTTCCTTCAATTCTTTTGCTTCTAATTTTCCACAATCTATATATCAAACAAAATAAAAAATACATCATATTTTAACACATTTTGTTATCTAGAATAAAACCAAAGTAATAGAATTATTTCATCCAGAAAAATAATGCAATTGTTATGACATTATGATAAACATAAGTATCTAAAACAAAAAAAAAAAATAAGTGAGAAATGCTCACCAATACAAATCGCACTTCAACTCCAAGTCTTCAACCAAATAACCAATAATGAAGATTTAGATCAATGAAGAGTCAAAGATAACCAATCAAAACATACAAAAATTCTTTTATAAGTTAATATAACTAGAAGCTAATTAAACTAAAACAAAAATTAATGGCAAATCTAAAGAACTTACTAAAAAATAAGAGGGATACCTCTATCTATGCATCCTCATCATCATTAACTTCTAACTCCTTGTCTAGATCAATGGTTGCATTTGTGGTTGAATCCTCCATTGAGTCATTTTTTCCTTCTTCATCATCTTTCAAATCTACAATTGAAAGTTTAATTGTTAAAGAAGTTCAAAAATTAAAATAAGAAATGCTAGAAATTTCTAAATTAAATAGGAGTTAAATTATAAAGATTATCAACAGGAGTGAAACCATAGAGCCAACTACAAGTGCAAATTAAAGCTTGAACTTTCTTTGGAAGGAGACAACTTCTATACTTATTTAACACTCACCTTTTAATACTAAATGCTGATTCGGATGCCATTGTTGTAATTGGCACACTCAATAAGTCATAAGCCATGATGGCTAGATCCGAAAATCTATTCTTGTGCACCTTCCACCACTCTAGAACATCTAAATCTTCATAGTGAGCAAATTCAAGCTTTAGTTCTTCCAAATAAATCTCCAATTGAGCTTTTTCAGCTCTTGTAACAATTTGAGAATTAAAGGCCTTGAAATTCTAACCCAAAAAAATTCATACAATCCAAAAACAAAAAGAATCAAAATATAATAAATTGTATAAAAGCATTGGATCATACTCATAGGCAACAAATTAGAATTGAAAGTAGGAAAACTTACAGTGAAAAGTTTCTTTAGTCTATTACTTGTACTTGAACTTCCAAAGGATGATATGGAAGTAAAACTTGAAGATTGGTTTCCTTGAGAGCTTGGAGGTGAATGCTTCGGATATGCCTCATAGAGTTAAAAAGATTTTTGTTTCACAATTCTAATTTTTTCTTCATAAGTTGTAAAGTCAATAGTATTATAGCAAAACTCCAACAAAGAAAGCTTGATTCTTGGATCAAAGACAGCTGCCATAGCAAGCAAAACATTGTACTCACTCCAATATTTATCAAAATTTGTCTTCATGTTAATAGCCATCTCTCTTATGGTTTCATCTTTATTCTTTAAATTATCCAATAAAAGGCATTCAATTTTCTAAACTTAAGTGAAAAACAAGTTTGCGATTGGATAACTTGAACCGGATATTAAGTTTGTTATCTCATAAAAAGGCTTGAAAAATTCACTCATCTTTTCACCTCTTGCTTACTCCATACTAGATGGACAATGCTTTTAGTTTTTATCAATAATCACAAAGCGAATAAATGCTTACTTATATTTTAAAGCACTATCAAGCATAAGAAAAGTAGAATTCCATCTAGTAGGCACATCCAAGCATAATTTCATACCTCCATTAATTGACAACTTTTGGATAATTTTTTCAAAGCTTCTCATTCTTACTTCCGAAGCTTTAACATATTTAATACTTTCTCTAATTTTAATGATGGCATTAGAGGCCACTTTCAACCTATCTTGAACAATAAGATTTAAAATGTGTGCCGAACTTCTCACATGAAAAAAATTCACCATCACACAACAAACTTTATTCTAAACAAAGTTATTCTTTCAAATAGGATTGCATTTTATCATTTGTAGAAGCATTGTCTAAAGTTAGAGTAAAAACTTTATTATCTATCCCCCACTCACATAAGACTTTCATTATTATTTTTTGATAATTCATATCCCACGTGTGGAGGTGGCATGCCACAAAAAGTTAGGATTTTACTTCTCAACTTCTAATTAAGATCAACATAATGAGCAGTTAAACAAATGTAACCTTCTTAAGTGCAAGAAGTCCACAAGTCAGAAGTAAGACAAACTCTACCTAGAATTTTTGCTAACTCATCTTTCACCTCTTCTTTTTCATTTAAATAGAGCTTCCACACATCTGATGCAGTTGTATTTCTAGAAATCAATTTTGCATTAGGGTTTAAATATTTTAACACATCTCTAATTCCATCGTATTCAGCAAAACTAAAAAGGAGATCATGTTTTATGATGGCCAATGCTACTTTATTCCTAAAAATTCCTTAATCAATTTTTCTGCTTCTTGGTTTACCAAGTTTATCCAATAAGATTTTTCGCATCTTAGTTTGCTTCAAATTCTCAAGTTTTTTACATCTTTGAGCATGACGAGCTAAACTTGAAGTACCGGCTTAGGTTTCACCTCCCACAATTAAAGTTCCACAACCTTTGCATTCACCTTAATGTTTACCATTTTCACATATTCCCATATTTTCATAAAAAATCCACACATCTGATGTTGTTTTCTTTCTTTTATTACAACCTTCATTAACTTCAGGTTGTTCAAGTTAATTTTCAGAACCATAAGTACTTTCATCAATAACAATATTTTCACTTTCATTATTGTCTCCCTTATATGCACATCACTTGCCTTATCATTGTCTTCTCCAACATTTTGATATGTAGATTGTGATTCCATTATTTAGATCTATTATAAACTGCATGTTGACACATAAATGTACACTTAATTAACACTTATACTCATACACACAGCACATAACACAATAGCAACATAAATAATAAAATTTTACTAAGACTCATACAATATAACTAGTAGCCTAGCAAATTACTACATAGACTTAAACTAAAAGTGCAAGTTCTAACAAAACAAATAAACAAATTAACATCCCTAAATAGTTCTAAGACAAGAACCAAATAAATGATTTTATAACTAAATTTTTTAAAAATTATTAGACTGCAACAGTTAACATTAAAAGAAATTTAAACTCATGATTAAGTCATAATCATTTGATCAGAATATTCTACTTTGGTTCATTTATTTTTGTTGACCTTAGCATTTACTAGATTGATGTTAATTATATATTATATATTTTAAACAAGTGATTGATATAAAAAGATTAGAGATAGATTTAGATAATGTTTTTCTTTTAATTCTATCAAACCAATAAAGGTAGATATTTTGCTAACCTTCTAATGAGACTTTCCTTGGAAAACTTTTCTTTTTAAGTATTACTAAATTATATTAGATTGGAAGTGTGAAATAAATTAAAAAAGTTGAACACCTAAGCCACCTTCGAAATATCACATGTCCAACTACATGAACTCGTTGAATTGAGCAAGTGCTGAAAAGATGGAATGTTAATTAAAAAAGATAAAAAACTAATAATCATGTAGAAGCTTTTTATAGAATCTATCTCATTAGGTTGAGTATTCAATACACATAGAATATAAAAATGTTTGATATAATGTTATTTTAAAAATATATGATATATTTTTCTTATTAAATTACAGGCTCATAAAATTATGAACGTTATCATTTCTGTATAGAAGAGTAATTCCAAAATATTTTTTATATAGAAATGACAAAACCTTTCTGAGGAAATGTTTGATTTCTCTAAAAGGTAAAAGGCATGAGTTATTTTTTTATTTCTCTTTCAAATCAAACCATAGAATTTACTGTACTGAAGTGGATACAATCATCGAGAAATTGACAATGATAGATCAAATTTGGCAAATTAGCTTAGAGTTTAAAGTCTGCAAATGTCTACATGTCTATCTATCACAGAGACAGAGGGGATGCTACGATGAAGAAAACATATAACACAAGAATGAAAGACAGGACAAAAATGAGAAAACTAGCTATTGCTACTGCAACATAAAAAAGAATCACAACTACAACACCACACCATACAATAGAATAGAACCGCCATATTATAGTAAGTCAGTATCAGCAACATAATGTCATAATCGGGTTAAATGCAGGAACATAACTACAACACTTACCTCAAAGGCAAAGCTAGTATTAGGATTAGGGGAAATGCCAAAACACCGAACGCGGTCGCCGAATAATTGAACTTCGTTGCCTTGCCCGAGTCACCTCCACTTCTCGTAGAGGTCTCCGATGTTCAATCACAAAGCCCAAATAGTAGCATGTCTAGAACCAAAACTACAAAACGAAGCAAGAACAATGTCAAGAAGGCACAACCTAAATACAAAGAATCATGAAAATTGATTCAACGATTTGGCTTAGAAGCAACGAAAATAAAAAATTCTATCACTAATTGATGAAGAAAGAAAATCTCACCTTAATAGTTGACACTTGACGCCTTCTGCCTTCAACAGCCCAGATGCCCTAGCAAAGCAGAGTAGTAGTAAAGTAAGAGTGTAAGACCGTAAGAGAAAGAGAGGTTTCTCGAACAAATTTTTGTTATTTATTTATTTTTTTTCATTTTAATTCAAAAAAGAAAATAAAATTTAGCTTGGGTCAGGGTATTATGGTGGGCTAGCCAGCTGAGCATTGGCCTGAAATGCTTTTAGGCCTTTCAAATTTTTTTTCTCTATTTGAAATTAGGTCAGTCCGCGTACCAATCTGTGTCCGTGCGAGTCAAACCTATCTAGACTGTGGTCCGTACGGACGGGCCCATTTAACTCACAATAAAAAACGAGCTTAATTTCAGGGGCCCAGATCCATGCAAACTTACGGAGCAGAGCAGGTCGGTTTGTAGGTCAAGGCCCATTTGACAGGCCTATACTTGCTCCTCTTTCCCTTTTCATGGTTTTGGTTGGCTAAAGGAAGCATATTTTTGCTTCAAAATGGCAAGTCACATATACATATACAAAGCCATAAAACGCTAATTTAAAATATTTATAAATTTCTAATTATTTTATGTTGATTCTTAAGAAAAAATTTGAACAAATGATTAGTCCTCTTAGGTGTCCAAGTGGCCATCAGAAAATAATTACCTATAACTATTAAAAGTAAGCTACATGACATTAAAAGGACAAATAGAGTTTATTGTAAAATGACCTTATTTTTGCACTTTCTTTTATTTTTTCCCTAAATTTTTTGGACATTTTTAAGCCTTGATTTAAGCTTTTATTTTTAAGTTTCCATACATATTTTGAGCCTAGAAAAATTAATTTAAGTTAACCAAAGTATTTAAATTAATTCATTTTAATTTTTAGCTTAATTTTCACTTTTCAATTTACTTGGATTTTAGAATTTCGATGAATTCATGTAAAAATTCTTCTAAACTTATTATAGGATTTTTAATTAAATTTTGATCTATTTTGATGCCCAATAAAATTTAATAACAATTTTTAGTTAGGTGCACATCCTAATTACCTTTACATTTTTCTCAAATTTTTTTGTCTGATTTTCTTACCAAGTTATCTAATTCAATATATATACATTTAAAGAAAACTCTTATGTAAATTTCTTTATCTTATTTTGGGTTATTACAATATTACTACAATTAAAAAAACTTCATCTTGGGGATTAAGTGAATATTTTAGAAAACTTTATTATATCATGTTATTTTGCCATTGTCTTTCAAAAGTTAAGCTTTTTTGGAAAAGACTTGGACTTTATTAAGTGAAAATATTCTATATATGTAAAGAAGATTGCTTAAAATTAAAGGTATTTGAAATACACCTGATTTTTTCAAAATTATAAAATATAAATATTCATATACTTATATTTTTCATTAGAATGTATATTGTATTATTTATTAGTTTGTAGACAATTTTTTTTAGTAAACAACTTTGAGTTTTACTGATGAGCAAATACAAAGTTGTGCTTTTTATAAGATAAAGAAAACTTTACGGAGCAATGGTTGAACTTTATGTGAGTTTCCTTCCATGCTAATTCTAAACATAGATGAGTTGACTCAAGTACCTAATCGATTAGTAGCCAATGAATTGAATTATAGTAGATCAATTTTGAAGGTTAAAGCAACAAATTTGTTTAATGCTATGACTTTTGAGCAAAAATATGTTTACTATACTTTTATGCATGCTATTAATTCCAGCAAAGGTGGTTTTTTTTTGTATTTATGATTTTATGGTGGCATTGAGAAGACTTATGTATGGAGAACTTTGACTATTTCCTAAAAATTTGAAGGTTAGATTATATTCAAGTGGCATTGTTTCTATTATAATTCCAGGTAGTCATTCTATTCATTCAAGATTTGCTATTTCATTAGATATTAAAGAAGACTCAACTTATAATATAAAATAGGGAAGCCCTTAAGTTGAATTATTGTGAAAAATTGATCTTATAATATGAGATGAAGCTCCAATAGTGCATAAATTTTATTTTGAAGCACTTGATCAAACACTCAGAGATATTATTCAATTTGATAATCTGAATAGCTATAATATACCTTTCGAAGATAAGATAATTGTCTTTAATGGTGATCTTTAGCAAATCCTTCTTGTTATCCTTGGGGGACATTGTTCTTATATTGTTCGTGTAACCATAAATTCATCTTACTTGTCGGATTATTGTCATATTTTGACTTTAACAAGAAATATGCGACTTCAAAGTGATTTGTGTTCTCCTAATGAACTTAAAAGATTGAAAGAATTCTCTCAATGGATTTTAAAAGTTCACATGCATCAATGTGGAACTTGTTTCTTATTTTTCACTAGCCTAATCCACATTCTACTTTAATATAATAAAGTATACAAAGAGAATTTAAGGAAAGTTCATATGCATTGAGAAGAAAAGATGGTAGTTTCATTCAACAATATATATAATTCAATTACAGAAGAGCTAGACTTGTTTATAACCTTTTAACTTATGGATCAATTATCTTAACTAATCTTAAAATAAAAGTTACTATTCTTTTACCCTTTCTCCACCCTATACAAATTAAAGATTAAATATCTACATCAAAATATTCATTGTTGTTTAATCCTTAATAGAGAACTTTCCATATGTTCAATTTCGAGGTTATGGTAGAGGTAACTTAATTTGGGAACCTATAAAATAAAATATATGGAGAGGTAAGTTTAGGACTTAGTAAGCAAATATCTTAGCTTAATCAAAAGGAAATAATAATTATACACTTACTGACCAGATTCATTCTTTTGTGAACCTAAACACTTAAACAACATATATCACATGCAACTTTCATTAGTTTTATCACATTCATTTGCAATATTCACACACACCTGTACTATATACATAATCACTTTTACATGCTTTATAATGCTAGTATTGAAAAAGTTAGGGTTAAATGATTGTTCACTAAAAAAAATTGGTATCACACATTATAAATTAACTAAAAGAAATGTCAAATTATACCTGAGTTAGTCAAAATAGGTCACAAGTTAATCACTCATTACAACTTCATCCAACCTTAACTGGGTTAGGTTCCTCACTATCTCCAGGGTTAAGAACTTAACACCAAAGTTAGGAATAATCTAAACAAGATTAAGTACCTTATCATTAATTGGATTAAATTGCTTATTATTAACACTGTCAAATTCCCTTATTGGGTACCAACTCATAATCTAGGTCTAAAATTTCAACAAAGCAAGAGAAATTCTTGCTTGTTAGTGAACATATAATTTAAGTACTTTAAATCATTAAAAAAATTGTTAGCTTACATTAATTAATAAAATAATTAATTTGTTAACTAATCTTTTTTAAATCTCTAGTAAGCTTTTAATGATTTGAGGTGTATAAGTTGTGTGGCACCAAACAAGTAAAAAAATTTTAGGATGTAGAGCACTTTATCACTCGTGAATTGCTCACTTCATTAGCTCTTAGAATTAACTTTTTTAAAACTATTTTTACAACTTTTGGATACAATTTCTATTAATTGCAAATTCAACAAATTGAATCAATTTAAATACATAATTAATGAATCTTAATTTTATAAATTTTAATTTTCATTTTTTACCATACTTGCAAATTAACATGGCAATCCAATCTATCTTAAGATATGTTATTACTTAAAATTAGTATGTGGTGTGGTTGCAGTATGCAATTCAATATGGAGCAAAGGCAAATATTAATGTCTAGGTGCCATGTGTGGCAAATCAATATGAATTTAGCTTATCACAAATATGGGTCATCCTTAGCTTTTTTGGCAAAGACCTTAACACCACTGAAGCTAGTAGGTAGGCATGTTAGTTCATTGGAAGAGAGTTGGATCAATTTCATGGTGCACCGATGAATATAAAAATTTGAATATATTTATTTATGTAATATTATACTGAATAAATAAAATATGATGATTTAAACCATTAATATATCATAAAATGAATTCATTTTAACCATTGTTTACTTAATTGGAAATAACACATATCAAATTATATCGTATTACTTTCTTTTTTTACAAATTTCCATGCATAGCACATTTTGCTACATGTGTATCAAGTCATTCACATCACTTTCATTTTCTACAAATTTCAATGGAAAAGAATGTAAAGTATTATTTTGAATAGTTGAATTTTACTCCTTTTAATTTTGAGAATTTAAATATTATTTTCTTAAATTATATAAAATTTAAAATTAATATTTGTCATTAATTTAATTTTTTATTTTATTAAATCATGTGATTTTTTTAGATATTTTAAATAAGAATAATAATATTATAATATATTAATTTATTTCTTTATTTTTATACATAATTTTTATATTATATAATTAATATAAATTAAATTAAATATACATAATTTTAATTAAATACTTAAAAATAAATTATCAAATTATGTGTTAAAAAAGTGAGATAAATTAATATTTTATAATATTATAATTTTTATTTAAAAAATTAATAAAAAATTTCTAATCTAATAAAATAATAAATTAAATTGATAATAAGTATTAATTCAAAATTTTGTATAATTTAAAAGGATAATATTTGAATTTTCAAAATTAGAAGCAAATTAATATATGTCCTATTCCCTATAACAATTCAAAATTACATTGGATTATAATTTTAGGTTTTATCTTAGTAGACATTGCGATGTGAGAACAACTTATAAAAGAAAAAAATTTTATATATCAACCAATTTTTATTTTATATATTAGCAGTAATATTTTCTATCTCTTTTTATATCAAGTATTATTCCTTTAATCTGTTACATGTTAATTTATCATTACTTAATAAATATTGTATTGTAGTAAATCACACTCGTTTGATCAGTATAATTTATTATGTGCCATTTTTATAATTTGTTATGTCAAGTGTAATTCTTATAATTTGTTATGTATTAATTTATTATTACTCAATAAATATTGTATTGCAGTGAGTCGTACTCACCTATTTAATATAAGGGATTAAATCTCTCATTTATATATATATATATATATATATATGATAATTTATATTAAGTTGATTTAAAAAAACTCTTTAGTTTCTTCCTCTTATTTATTATATTTTTATAATCTTTATAATTTCTTTTCTTAATTTATTGAATTTTCTAATTTTCATACATTTTTCCTTTCTAGAATAATTTCTTTGATTTCTTTACATTATTTATTACATTTTCGCAATCACTCTGATCTCTATCTCTAATTTATTATATTTTCTAAGATTAAATTTCTTATTTATATATAGTAATTTATATTAAATGGAGTAAAAATTCCTAATTTCTTTTCTTTATTTAATGCATTTTTATAATTTCACAATCTCTTTTTTTTAATTTACTTAGTTTTTTTTTTAATTTTCATGCATTGTTTTTCATTCTAGGATAATCTTCTAGATTTATTTCCATTATACAACACCAATCAATTTCCATAAGCATCAATTAATCATTAGCAATTAATTCATTAATTTTGATAAAAATTACGCCTTCATCTTTGATGGATTTCCATTTCTATTTCTACATCTTCATTTATATCATCGAAAAATATTCAAACTCTTATTAGCTATATATATCATCATCAATTTTCTTTTTAAATGAGTGTTGGCATTCTCTTTATCGTATCTTTTGTTTGTTAGTCAATTTTCTTTTACCTCACACCTCTCTCTCTCACACACATATCTCTTAATTACAAATCCTAAAACATGTGATTAGCTTTAACTCTAATCATGCAAGCTATTCAATTTATGAGCGACATTCTACTATTAACAATACTCATCCATTGAATCATTTTAGTGTTATCTTTACATGCGATAGTTATTGGCTTCAATAACTCCTTTTAACATGTCACTTCACAATAGTTGTTAATCAATGAATATTAATCTTTTTGGAAATAGTTTTATGTTTCTTCAATTTTTTTCTATTAATATTATTTTCTTTTTTATTCTTTCTTGTATAATTATATACGACATGATTATGTTAAATTATTCTTTTAATAATACAAAAAAATTATTTTCTAATTTTTAACACTCAAAATACAACATATAATAATATTAAAATTTTAATATTATGATAAAATTAGACATTATTCTATTTTAAAACATCACGAGTAATGTTTTATGTAGAATAGCTACAAGAGTGAGAACAAATTTAAGCATTAAGTTTAGATAATGATATTCTCTAACTAGAAAAACAAGTAAAGCAAAATTTTATTCTAGCAAAGAACTTTTTTGAGCCTATAAGCCTCTTTTTCTTGCATGTTTTGAAGTTTGTACCAATTTTTTACGTATAATAGATTTAATATACATGACTTACTTTGTTATGTAAAATAAATTATTATTTTTAGTTCCAGATATGGTATATGGTTAAAGTACATTCATTTTTCCAATGAAAGAGTTTTACATCTTCTGCATTGAGAAGATATGTAATGCAATTTTTTTTATCAAATGTTGAAGTATATATACCTTTGAAATTCTATTAAAGGCTAATATACATTTATTTTTCCATTATAGGTTGGATTTCAATATTTAGCTGTATCTAGTATATATATATTTGCATTACAACGTGTAACTCTTTGAAAGGCTAATGTATTTACTTAAATAAATTTTCTTTGTTTGAAAATTATTTGGAAAGATTATTTAATAAATTAGATAATATTTATTTTTTTTAATACCTATCACACTTCACAATTATATAGAATTAAGGATGGATATATATATATATATATATATATATATATATATATATATATATATATATATATATATATTCCATTTCATATAAATAAATGTTATTTATAAATATAATTTTATATTATTTTTATAAATTTGATTTATTTTTAATATTTAAATATGTTTGCATCCTTTTAATTGTGGTAATGATAACTATTAATATAATATTATAATAATATAATAACTTTATCAATTAGCAATGAGTTAAAAAATATAGTACATCCTTTTACTTAATTTAAATATAATTATATTAATTTTATAGTTATTTAATTGATATAAAAATAATAACATATTTTATATTAACCATTTAAGTTTCTTATAATTTAAATTTTAAAATTATAATTTATATTATAAATTATTATCAATTAAAATTAATTAAATCCTGGGTTACAAATTAGGATTATACATTGTAATATAATTTTTCTGGTTTTAATGATGACTGTCTACATGTAAACGAGAGAGTTACATAATCTTGTGTTATAACTTCTATAATCATTTATCAACATTAATTGATGAAGAGTTGCATTAATATTGTGTATAGATTAAAAAAATTATGTAAATTCATGGAGTATTACATGTAAAAATTCTGATTTATGCCTAAATATTATAATGTATATTTAAATATAATTAGAATATATTTAGCCTTGCTTGAATGGATTAAAAAAGGAAAGAAGGGCAATTGAGGACGAGGCAAGCTAAATTGCGGACAAGAACTGTCAATTATCCTTACTAGGAATCCTTGGAAATAGGCCAAGTGCTTATTGTATTTGAATTAGATTCTTCTTTATCTAGGTCTATTCAATATGTTTTCCGTTTGATGTAATTAGACTAGAAAATGATGGGATTGCTCATTGGGCATCTAAAAAGAAAAAAGAAAATTTGCATCAAATATAAAAATTTAATGAAATTAAAAATAAAATAAATATAATATTTAATCTTTCATTTATAAATATAGTGATAATTACATTTTTCAAATTTTATTATTAGTATTATTAATTTCTTATTTTTACTTTTAAAATTATTTTTGGATATATTTTTAATAATACTAATTATAAGTCAATTTGGATATATTTTTATTTTTTATTTTAAAAAAAATATTTTTGGAAATTTAAAGAATATAAATAATAAAAAGTACTTGAATAGGTAAAGAAAAATATTTTCTTTAATTGTAAAATTAATATTCAACATAAAATAATAAGTTAAAAAAATCAAAACTTTTTTTCCCAGTTAAGTTACACATTTTAATTTTAATTTTTTTAAAAATAAATTTTAAAAATAATTTGTCAAACAAAAATTTTTATTTTAAAAAAAATAAAAAAATCGAAAATTATTTTTAATATGTACGCTTTGCCGGAAGAATTGGCAAAGATCCAAAATTTCCACAGCCACCTTCGTTACGTGTACAAGTCAGAGACCAACTCCCCGTGAATGGAATTCAAATTCCTGATTAAGGAAACAGCACGTGTAGACATGAAGGTTTCCCACTCACGGCATCTAGGATTTGTGTTTCGACTATTAACCTCTCAAGTATGACTAAAAAGATCAACACAACATAGAAATAAAAACAGAAGAGACGGTTTGATTCTTTTCTATGAAGTGAAACATTATTATTCTTCAATGGCTGCCAAGCTTTTCAGTTTCATCTTTCTCTTAATCTTTTTGCTTCCTTTCAAATCCTATTCTTCTGCAGACACCACCTCGTGGGTAAGAGCTGGTTACTACTATTCCGGCAGTGAAATTTCCGCTTCTGACATAGAATCAAACCTTTTCACTCACCTTCTCTGCGCTTTTGCATATATAAACTCTTCTAGCTACAATCTCTATATAAACTCTTCTTATGAACAGAATTTCTCCAACTTCACACACGCTGTCAAGCGCAAAAACCCATCTGTCACAACACTTCTATCCATCTGGGGTCGCGGAGATGACTCTTCCGTTTTCTCTTCAGTGATAAACCAATCCTCTCACAGAAAATCTTTCATTGATTCATCAATCCAAACTGCTAGGCTTTATGGATTTCATGGCTTAGACCTTTATGGGGTTGGCCCGAGGTCAGGCTCTGAGAATACCAATTTAGGAACCCTTTTGAAAGATTGGCGAGATGCTATAACTTCTGAAGCAAGAAACTCCGGCAAGCCAGAGTTAATGTTAGTTATGGGAGGTCATTACCTTAAAAATGGAGATGCCGTGACTTACCCCATGGATTCAATGCAGAAAAACTTAGACTGGGTTCATTTTGTTGCATATGATTATTATGTTCCCAAAAAGGACAATTTCACAGGTTTTCATGCTGCTTTATATGGTCCATCCGGTTGGGCCCATACTGATGAGGGAATTAAAGAATGGAAGAGAAGAACATTTCCTCTAAGCAAGCTCCTTATTGGGTTACCTTACCATGGATACGCGTGGACGCTTGCGAATCCCATGAACAGTACTGTGGGAGCAGCAGCATCAGGACCTGGTTTTACAATTGATGGTTCAATGAGTTACAAGATAATGAGGAGTTACATTAGCAGCATTGGTAATGGGGCCGTTTCGGTATATAATGATAGTTATGTGGTGAGTCAGTTCAGTGTTGCAGCAACTTGGATTAACTTTGATGGCGTGGAGGCAATCAGAGCCAAAGTTTCTTATGCAAGGATAAATGGAATGCTTGGATACGTTGCTTTTCAATTGGCGAACGATGAAAATTGGGCCCTTTCTCGGGCAGGTGAGTTGCAAATTAACACTGGATTAAGCAAAAAATTCTTTGGAATTAGCACATTTTGTATGGCTAGAAATTTTTCAGTTTCTTTGTTCTGGTATATTATATTGAATTTGGTTTCATGCAATCATGGAATGGAATATCCATTTCTCCCATTTCATTACTATTCTGCAGCTCTAGAAGAAGATGAAGATCATCATAAGAAAAGGTTGTTAATGATAGTTCTGCTTACAGCCTTGACTGTCATACTGCTATTGGGAATAATATTTTGCTACATCTGCAGAGGTACCGGTTTATGAAAAGTAGTTTCCCCTTCCACAAAAATCTTGAAGTGAGCTTAATAACATGATTTTAACTTGTTTACCCTTCTTTTTCTTCCATCTAGCTTCTGTTGGAAGAACATTATACAAAATCAAGAGATGTTTATTAGCAGCTGAAAGAAATCTTGATACAAATGCTTCCGAGCTGCTGGTATTCAACTACACGACAATTATGGTGGCTACTAATAACTTTTCAAATGAAAACAAGATTGGAGAGGGAGGATTTGGTGCAGTATACAAGGTAACATTTCAAAAACCGTCTGTTTGTGCAATCTTTCAGCCAAAAAAAATTACAGGTAAAAATGTTTTGAATTTACTTAGAATTAATTAGTTATGGTATATAATTTATAGTTTAGTTAAATGGTATATCAGATTACTGACATCTTTCAATATTCTCCCTATTGCTATGGCCCCATTACTTCTCTAGGCTGTAACATGCTCAGTACAGACTATCTTCTATATTTAAGTTATGAACAAAAGTTTAAAATAAAAAGAATAGAGCAAACTTGTAGCATGAACTCAGGAAGTACTAAATCAGTTTTTTGAGTCAGATGCAAATGGGAATTAAATATCGTATTAGCCCCTCTGTTTCTTTTCTTTTGAAGTGAATAAAGCTCTCCTCAGGCTTGCCATCTTCATGAGAATGATTAATGTTGTCCACTCGGTGCTTTCATAAAGCACTAGAGTTATGACTTTTCTTGTTTTAACTTCCAACACTCTACATTGATACAATCGAATATGTTTTAAGCAGAAAATTTGTTTGTTTAGCTCATATCTTAGGAACAGTTTATAGCAGAAAGATACTAATGATCAATGATTTGGTTATGATAGGGTAAATTGTCAAAAGGACAGGAAATAGCTGTGAAAAGACTCTCAAAAACTTCAAATCAAGGCCTTGAAGAATTCAAAAATGAGGTCACACTTACAGCAAAACTACAACATGTGAATTTAGTCAGACTTCTGGGATACTGCTCCGAGAGGGATGAGAAGCTCCTTATCTATGAATATCTGCCAAACAAAAGCTTGGATCTTTTACTCTTTGGTATGTTATATCCTGCATTCTCAGTTGAGTTATGGTATGTGAAATTAGCACATTGATATATGCTTTATGTGCTAGTATGATTAAACTTGAAACTAGCAATTTTTGTGAATTTGTTGTTTTGGTCAGATATACAAATTCATTTCAGTAGCTAATGGTTGAGAAGCTGAATTTGATGCAGATCCAACGACAACAATTCTTTTAGATTGGAGCAAACGTGTGAACATCATTGAAGGGGTCATTCAAGGGCTTCTTTACCTCCAAGAATACTCAAACTTCACCATAATCCACCGAGATCTGAAATCTAGTAATATCTTGTTGGATCTTAATTTAAATCCTAAAATATCAGATTTTGGTATGGCTAGAATTTTCAAAAAAGATAAACTTGAAGAAAACACCTGCAAGATAGTTGGAACATAGTAAGTAAAACAGGCAACTTCATTTGATGACAAATAATGATTGTTCTTCCCTGTCTATAATTCTTCCATATTGGCTTTGCAGTGGATACGTGCCTCCTGAGTATGTGAGAAAAGGGACATACTCAATCAAGTTTGATGTTTATAGTTTTGGAGTTCTTCTCTTACAAATCATAAGTGGAAAAAGGACTTCATGTTACTATGGCCCTGATGAAACTTTGAACCTTTTAGAATATGTAAGTTAAGATACAAATTTTCAGTGACTCCATTTGGTCCTTAATGTGATTCTTTCTTTTCTTTCCTTCCCTTTTTTTTTTTTGGTTGCTTGAGGCTTAACTATTCATGTGAGATGCATAGTTATAACAAACAGGTACTTATTTCAGGCCTATGAGTTGTGGAGAGAAGGAAAAGCCACGGAGTTTTCAGATCCTTCACTGGATGATACAGCATCGCCTTGTAAAATCATGAGATGCATGCAGGTAGCGCTGTTGTGCGTCCAGGAGAACCCGGCAGATAGACCTTCCATGTTAGAAGTTTCTTCACTTCTCAAAAATGAAGTTGTCGACATTGTTACTCCCAAAAAGCCTGCCTTTTCAAATAAAAGAGATGAAGATGGGGAGGAAACATCTCACAGCAGGTTCAAATTTTCTTCAATCAATGACGTAACAATTTCTCAGATAGTACCAAGGTGATGGGGAAGGACATTATGGCCAATTTCTTGGCCAGGTGTTGAAGGGTATTGGCTGTGTATGTGAATATTTCTCTGCTGACTTAGACTTGTATACTTGATAGATTCAGCCGTTCAAAGATGGCAACCAGGATGTGAACTTAAAGTAATAACAGTGGAATTCAATTCAATTGCAGTTATCTCCCATTCCAAACGGCACTTGAAACTATCTCTATGAGATAATAAATAATGGATGAACATAATCATAGGAATGAACGGTAAGAGTTACGTTGCACTCATAAACTATCATTCACTTCAAACCGCACGGAATCTAGTTTAAACTAACTCCACTTGTTCAGATTTTGATCATTATATACGTGAGTGACTGTTTCAAAACCGTTAATATTAAGTAAGGTTCCAACCATGGCAACCGGACATATCTTCCTCTTGTTCTTGGTTTTCCTTCATCTCAAATTTCAGCATTCAGCCGCTCAAAGTTGGATCAAATCTGGTTACTGGTATGCTGGTAGTGGATCCACCATTTATGGCATAGATTCTGCTTTGTTCACTCATCTTATATGTGGCTTCATTGATGTCAACCCTTCCACTTACCAGCTTTCCATCCCCAAAAATTATCAACAATACTTCTCCAGCTTAACCAACATCCTCAGAGCAAGAATCCATCACTTGTCACGCTTATGTCTGTCTGGAATGGACAGGCAGCAACTTCACAAGGCATTTCGGGTAAGAAGGCCGACACTTCGGTCCTCTCTTCTATGCTCAGAAGCCCTTCTTCTAGGAAGTCTTTCATTGTTCTTCAATACAAACTGCGAGGCTTTATGGATTCCAAGGGATAGACTTGTTTTGGCTTTGGCCTCAAACAGTTTCGGATATGACCAAGTTGGGGATTTTGCTTGATGAGTGGCGAGCTGCTGTAAATTCCAAGAGTAAAAGCTCAGAAGAACCTCCATTGATATTAGCTATGGCCATTCATCAATTGCCTATTACCTTTGGAAATTTCAGCTATCCAATTGATTCCATTCGGAGGAATTTGGACCGGGGACATATGGTGGCATATTTATATGATCTTACTTCAGAAAGAAATTCTATACAATCCCATGCTTCTCCGTATGATCCTTTGAGCCTTGTCAATACTGATTTTGTGTTGGGAGAAAGATCTCTCTCTCACACACAGTGTGCCCACATTGCGGAAGCTCCCTGCATAAATGAGATATGCTCCAAAAATACCAAACAACAGAAAAAAAATATATATTTCCAATGATCAGCACACAATGCAGAAAATATAAATTAGCAGACACTAGAATTTTTAACATGGAAAACCTCCTATAAGAGGGAAAAATCATGGGACCTAATCTAGAAAAATATCTCCACTATTCTGCAAATAATAGATACAGCAATATCTAGTCTCCCCAGCTCACTAGGGATCAACAAGCATCAACTACTTACCAACAATGGTGGATAACAATACAAAATAAAATCCACAAAGGAGTATCAACAGCTAAAGCAACAAGAGAGGGATTTCTATAAATTACTTAACACCAAAGTATAGCTCACACAATTAGAAATAATATACTAAATTTCAACTCAAATGGAGTTCATTTGCCCCTTCAAATCTCTTACTAAAATCACAAGTTTTTCTTATTTTCCTTTCCCTCTTGTGCAACTCTTTCTTTGTTTTTCTGATGTGGCTTTTCGGTGCCTACCACTTGATTTTTCTCCATTGATAACTTCTTCAAGAAGTCACACACTTATTTCCCTTTTTTTTATGTTTTATTTATTATGTTGTGTTAATTGCTTGTTATGGTAGGGCCCATTAGTGAGTGACCCACCTAACAATCCTTCCTTCACGAACTAGTAGGGCCAAACTCGACCAAACCCATTTTTTTCCTGCAAGTGGCAAATTTCTCCATAGGTAAGGTCTTAGTCATCATATCTAAACCATTTTTATCAGTATAGATTTTCTCAAGTGAAAACTTCTCCATCTCCAGTGCATCTCTAATCTAGTGATACCGCACTTCAATGTGTTTTGACCTTGAATGAGAGGTAGAATTCT
The DNA here is from genome assembly GCA_020226215.1 of Sindora glabra. NCBI lineage: Eukaryota > Viridiplantae > Streptophyta > Magnoliopsida > Fabales > Fabaceae > Sindora > Sindora glabra. Next base: position 65,864,325 of record CM035231.1, read on the forward strand.
TGCTGAGATGGATAGCACTTTGATTGTCAAAATGCAACACATACTTCTATTGCTTGAGGTCCAATTCTTGTATGAACTTTTTCATCCACAAGAACTCTTTTTTTTGGTTCATTGATAACAATATATTTATCCTCTGTGGAAAACAATGCAACACATTTCTATAACTTAGACTGCCATGACACTGCTCCCTTTGCAAAAATTATTGTGTATCTAAAAGTAAACTTCCTACAATCCACGTCACCAACCATATCAGCATCTCTGTAGCCATTCAACATAGGTTTACTAGTACCACAGCATAAAAAGAATCTAGAAGTACCCCTAAGATATCTAAGTATCCATTTCACTACTCGCCAATGTTCTTTACCAAGATTGGAGAGAAACCTGCTGACTATAGCAATTGTATGAGTAATATTCGACCTTGTGTATACCATGGCATACATCAAACTACCAAGAACAGATGCATAAGGAACCTTCTTCATTTCTTCTTTTTTTTTCTCACTTTTTGGACATTGTTTCCTACTTAACTTAAAATGACTCACAAGTGGAGTACTAACTAGTTTGGCACTACCCATGTTAATCCTCCCCAATACCTTCTCAATATAATTTTGTTGGGATAACCATAACTTTCTATTCTTCTTGTCATGAATAATTCTCATGCCAAGGATTTGTTTTGTAGCACCTAGATCCTTCATACAACAAGAGAATAATAAAATCAATATCATTGAATTTCTTCATAAATATATAATGACTAGAAGAAGTTTTGTTGTACCCATGATCAATCATGAAAGAATTAAACTTCTTATACCACTGCTTGGGTGCCTATTTTGAACCATACAAGCTCTTTTTCAATTTGCAAACAAGATCTTCTTTACCTTTTGCTCAAACCCTTCAAAGTGCTTCATATAAATTTCTTCCTCTAATTCATCATGAAGGAAGGCTATCTTCATATCAAGCTACTCAATCTCCAAATTCGAACTAGTTGCAAGCCCAAGTACTACTCGGATTGAAGACATCTTAACCACAAATGAGAAAATTTCTTCAAAATCAATTCCTTTCTTCTGCTTGAAGCTTTTTACAACTAACATTGCCTTGTACCTTGGTTATAAGCCATTCTCCTCTACTTTCACCTTGAGCACCTATTTATTCTTAAGTCCTTTCTTGCCCTTAGGTAGTTCTACTAACTCAAACATATGGTTCTTATGTAAGGATTGCATTTCTTCTTGCATGGCTCTCAACTATTTTTCTTTGTGCTCATGTGATATAGCCTTTTCATATCTTTCTGGCTTTCTCCCATCAGTTAACAATACATACCCATGTGAAGGATATTTTCGAGAAGGATAAGGTTATCCAATGGACCTTTTCAATTAAGGATCAACTAGTAGTGCTGGTTCTAGAAGAATTAGCTTAATTGGCTCATCTACATTAGCATATGGTGCAAGCTTATCATCTTTATTTTCACCATTAACATTTGCATCTCCCCTATCATTAGTAACTCTAGTAGAAGGTTTTGGTTCAAATACATTATCATTTTTTGCTACTAGCTTTAGCTTGTCTTCTTTTCAATATCTTTAATAGTTTGGTCTTCAAAGAAAATAAAATCTCGGCTTCTAACAATTTTCTTATCAACTAGATCCCATAATTTGTAATCAAACTCTTTATTACCATAGCCCAAGAGGATACATTGTTTTAATTTCCCATTAAGCTTGGGTCTTTTATCTCTTGGGACATGAATGAATGCCCTGCAGTCGAACACTCTTAAGTATTTATATGAGAAATCTTTCTTTGTCGAAACTTTCTCGAGAACATCACCATCAAAAGGAATTGAAGGAGAAAGGTTGATCAAGTCCACTGTAGTTCTCATTATTTCATCCTAAAAAACTTTAGAAAGTTTTGTCTAAGAAAGCATATACCTAATTCTTTCAATAATGGTTCTATTCATTCTCTCTGCAACCCCATTTTACTATAGAGTTTTAAGAATTGTTTTCTCAAGCTTGATACCATGATCCTTGTAATACCGCTTAAATGGACCTTTGTATTCACCACCATTATCAGTGCTAACACATTTCACTTTTATGTTCGTCTCCCTTTCAACATTTGCATGAAAGTGTTCGAAAACATCAAGCACCTAGTATTTAGATTTCAAAGCAAACACCTATATTTTTCTAGAATAATCATCAATAAAAGTAATAAAATATAAACAATCACTAAGTGTTCTGGAATCCATGGTGCAAACATCAGTGTGGATTAAATCAAGGGTATGCAACCTCTTATGTGGAGAACTAAGAAATGAAACTCCATGTTGCTTTCCAACCAAACAATGAGTACAAGGTTTTAAAGAATCACCTCCACTAGGAAGCAGTTTCTTCCTAGCAAGAGTATTCAATCCCTTTTTCACTTAAATGGCCAAAGAGCATATGATATAACTTTCTAGAACAATCTTTAGCTGCATTTACTTCTATTGCTATTAGTTTTGCTGACATTCAATAAAGGGTATTAATGTTCTATCCCCTTGTAATCACAAAAGACCCCCTAGTGATTTTTCAATTGCCAACACCAAATGTAATTTCATGGCCATCCATATCAAGTACTTTCACTGAGATTATGTTAAGATGGAAATCTGGGACATATCTAACTTTCTTCAAGTGTAGCTTACATCTGATACTAGTTTCCAACCAAACATCTCCTATACCAGCTATTTTGCATACTCTATAATCTCCCACCCCTACACTACCAAATTCTCTCATAGTGTAGGATGAGAAAGACTCTAAATCCCGTGTCACATGGAACGAAGCACTAGAGTCTACAATCCAACTAGAGTCATGATATGAAAGGCTATTATATTTTCCAGCTACAATAACATCACCATCCAATGTAACTTTAGCAGTATCATTTTCTTTTTTATTGTCTTCACCTTTTCCTTATGATTTTTTATGCTTTAGCAACCTACATTCCTTTTTCATATAACCCATTTTGTTGCAATGGTAGTACTTAATTTTTTTCAGAACTCTAGCTTTCTTCTAAATTTATTACAGTTCTCACCTTTTTGGAAATTTCTAGTTTGGCTTCTCCCCCATGATTCACTAACTAGGGCTTCTGACTATGAAGAAGATCTTAATGATTTTCTTCTCATCTCTTCATTTAGAATGCTACTCTCGGTAAACTCAGGGACACTACACCATTAAGAACAGAATTGCACAAGGAGGTCCTAAAAGTTTCCCAAGAATTTGGCAATAAACCTAAAAGAAACAAACCCTCAATATTATCTTCAAACTTTACTCTCATGCTAGCAAGTTAATTCATGACTCTTTGGAAATTATTCATATGCTCTACAACTAGAGACCCTTCTTGATATCTTAAAGATAACAATTACTTAATTAAATACATTCTGGTATTACCAATCTTCTTTGCATATAATTGTTTAAGTCAATTCCAAAAAGATCTAGCTTAAGTCTCCCCAGCTATATGGTTCCAAACATTATCATTAAGCCACTCTCTAATATAGCCATACACCTATCTATATAATAAGTTCCAATCATTATCTGTTATATTTTTGGGCTTTTCCATAATAAACACAAGTTTATGAAATTTCTTTACATAAAGTAAGTCTTTTATTTTCCTTTCCAAATAAAATAATTGGAGCCATTCAAGCTTATTATTTTACTTGTGTTGATTTCCATTTTATCAACTCAACATAGGTACCACAATCAAACTGCTTTGATACCAATTTTTGAGAAAAAGATCACATACACACATAGTGTGCCCACACTGCGAAAGTAATAAAACAATTCTTTTTCACCCTATATAAATGAGATATGCTCCAAAAATACCAAGCAACAAAAAAAAAATATATTTCCAATGATTAGCACTTACTACAAAAAATATAAATTAATAGACACTAGAATTTTTAATGTGAAAAATTCCTAATGAATTTAATCTAAAAAAATATCTCCACTATTCTATAAATAATGGCTATAGCAATATTTAGTCTTCCTAACTCACTAAGGATCAATAAGCATCAATTACTCATCAATAATGGTAAATAATAATATAATATAAAATCCACAAAGAGGGTATCAACAACCAAAGCAACAAGAGAGGAATTTTTACAAAATATTTACACCAAAGTGTAGCTTATACAATTAGAAATAACATTCTACATTTTAGCTCAAATAGAGTTCATTTGCCCCTCCAAATCTCTAACTGAAAATCATAAGTTTTTCTTCTTTTCTTCTCTCTTTTATCATCACAACTCTTTGTTTTTCTATTGTGGCTTTTGGTGCCTACCACTTAATTTTTCTTCCTTGATGGCTTTTTCAAGAAGTCACACACTTATTTCCTTTTTTTATGTTTTATTTATTATATTGTATTAATTGCTTGTTATCGTGGGGCCTATTAGTGAGTGACCCACCTAACATTTTGGTACAGGAATGGATAAGGAAAGGATGTCCATCTCACAAGCTATTTTTGGGATTGCCTTATTTTAGCTTCAGATGCACATTAGAAGATCCCATGCAAACTTCTACAGGTTCACCTTCTATAGGTATGTCTATAACAAATGATTCCATAATTATGTGTTATAAATACATCAATTGGAGTAGCAATAATGATGGAGTTTCTGCATCGTAGAATGATACATTTGTAATGAATCATATCACCATTGGACTCACTTGGATTAACTTCAATGATGTGGATGTCATCAAAACTAAGGATGTCATCAAAACTAAGGTTGTCAATGCTAAGAAAAAGAAATTGTTAGGTTACAAATGTGTTTCAAGCCAACAATGATGATAACTAGCCGCTTTCTCGGGCAGCAAATAGGCAATAATTTACTAAGATCTCTATGTATATATGTAGCTTCATTTCACAATTCACAAAAAAAAATTGCCCATGAATCATTTTTATTGTGACTTTTACTAAGATCCTTATTATTAATATAAAATATATTATCAATATTAATCATATAATAACATTAATTAATAATAATATTTAGTTATTAGTAATATTTAATATATTTATATCTATATTCATTATTTATTATATTATATTATGTTTTATATATTATTAATATATTTAAAATATTTATAGTTTCTAGTAATCTAATAATTTAAATCTAGTAATCTATTTATAAAAAATTATAAAAATTATTATTATATTTTTATTTATATTAATTTATAATAATAATAATATAATATATTAATATAATTATAAATTAAAATATTAATTAATGAATATAAGATATTAATATAAATATAATGAAAATAATATATAATTTTTATATTAGATTTTGATTCTACATATTCTATATAATATAGAATCAAATATTTATATATAAATATTCGATATATGAAAATTATTATATTCTTTTTATTTTATTATTATATTATTTGATAGTGAAATTAATCCTAAAATATTAAGTTTCGATGTGGCTAGAGTATTCAAGAAAGGTAAATTGGAAACAAGTATAGAAAAAATAGTTGGAACATAATAAGCATATTGCCATTTAATGGTTATATCATGCTTTGTTTATTCATGACTTTAATAAAATACTTTAATTTCATTATGTAGTTAATACATATCTCCTCAATATGTAAGAAATGACATATACTTAATGAAACTTAATGCTTATAGTTTTGGTACTTTATTATTGCAAATTAGAAGGGGAAAGAAAAATACATGTTGCTATGACACAAAAGGAAATTTAAATCTCTTGGAATATGTAAGATATTTTGTTATACTATTGATAACTCCTTGTACTTTGCACACATGCAACAACATGTTTTAAACTAGTTCTCTTAATTTAATATATATAGGGCTAATTTTAAAACAAAATGTATCTTGTGTGTAGGATGTAAAATTATTCACAAGAAATGTGTTGCTTGTTAATAAGAGATTAATATTTTAGGCATATAAGTTGGGGAAAATGGCAAATGGGGGCAGTTTGTTGACACATCATTTGATGACACAACATTCCTTTGTAAGATCATGAGGTGCATACAGGTAGCACTGTTGTGTGTCCGGGAAAATTCTGCAAATAGACCTTTAATTCTAGAAGTTTCGTTAATGATAAAGATAAAAGCTGCAGTAATTAGTACTCCTAAACAGCTTGCTTTTTCAACCAATAAAGATGGAGATGTGAGAGTAGCTGGTCAATGCAAGGTCCAAGTTGCTTCAGCAAACTGTGCAACAATTTCTTAACAAGAACCAAGATAGAGTAAGAACAATACATAATAGTACTTTTCTTTCCTTTTAAGAATAATTAATTACTTACTTAGACATAAATGCTAACATTTAGAATTTGGGGATGAATACCTAGATAGACTTTATTATCAATAAACAAATGTTCAAATGTTAATGTTGGGATCATAGGTTGAAAAGGAAAATTTTTTGTTAATGATTTGATTTTTAAAATGGTTATCCCAAGAATTTGAAGACTATAATTAGATGTCAACTTGTGTTTAAATCTAATGACTAAGAAACCCTATCAATAACGAATAGTTATATGAAGTTGTTCATGGGTTTAGTGGCCTATTGGATATAATTAGCCTAATTCATTAATGAAGTTTGACCTAACCTTTATAAGCAAATCTATTACTTAAGTCAGACTTGATTGATACTAGCCAGTATTGGGTAATACCAATACTAAACTTAAGTTTTCAAGTAATACTCATGGCTTTAGGTCCCTAACCTTACAATTGATATTTGCATCTTCCTATTGTGCCTATGTTGTTCCCTATTGTTGAATATGACACAATATTTTTAATTTTTTAATCCAAAGAAAAATTTTAAAATAGGAAAGTTTGTTCTACTTTAAAGTTTTAAAGTTTAGGTATGTCTTTAGCATCTTTAAGAGTTTATAACATTATTTATAAATTACATAACATCTTAAGATTACTAGCAAGGAGAACTCAACTTAAAATATGGATGATGGAAAATAATGAACTTTATTGGTTGATATTAGAAAATTTTGAGAAATATATCCATGAATTTTAAGCATGTCATATTTCACAAAGTATGGTTAAACAATTGTACAATTATTACATAGAAGAACAAGGTTAAAATACAATTAGCATTTTAATCTAATTTAAGCGATGATAACCTCTCAATTTTCAAATTTAGTTTATGGGTTTTTTATATAGTGATTGCAGAAAGGGATAAAGAACCCTTTATACAAAGTTTTAAACTAATTTGATCCTTCAAAAGGTTATGACTCTTTAACTTTTTTTATTAAATTAGGAAATTTCATTTCATTATTTCAAGTGATCATTCAAAGGTTAAAATTAATTATTTTTCCATGAAAGAAATATGAAAAGTACCCATTAATTTTGATTAATGAGCATTAATCCACCTTAACATGATCTTAATACACAATTATGGTTATAATTAAATTATTAATTTAATATATTTAATAATAATTATAATAATTAATAGAATTTAATTACATAATTAATAGGATTTAATTTCATAATTAATAGAATTTAATCACATAATCAATGGGATTTCATTACATATTTAATAAGATTTAACCATATAGTTAATATGATACAACCCTATAATTATGGCACTTTTTATGTGGTTAACGTAGGCTATTAATTCTAATAGTTGTGCCATACAAGAGTTACCTAACATATTTTAACACATGAATCACACTTACAAATTCAAAGTACTTAAATTTAATACTTGACCTTTCTTATATGCATAATTTAACATAAGAGATTATGTTACACCATTACAATAATATATTGATGTACTACAAATTTGATGCACATTAAATTTATTTTTTTTAAAAGTCAAACATAACACGTTTTATGATGATATATCAACGATTAAATTTGATGATATATTAGTACACCATTATATTAGTAATATATTATAGTCATCTCCTAATTTAACACATGCATATATATCTTCATGTCACTAATCAATTTTTTATATATTGCATTTTCATATGCCTCATGATATTGACAAAATGATTTTCAAATAAAAAATAATGATAATTAATTATTATCATTTCTTTCAATCAAATTATTTTACCTATGATATTTTAATATAAGGTTTAATCAAATTTTTAAATAAAAATCTTGATATTAAAAAATAATTATTTGTTTGTTAAAATGTTTATTATTAAAATTTTGGTAATAAAAATATTAGAATGGTTGGTTAAAAATGTTAAAAAAATTTGTTTGTTTGTTTGTATTTTGAAAAAATGAAATGTTGTTTATAATTACAAGATTACATTTTTTATAAAACCTTTCGTTTATTTTGTGTTAGAATTATTTTTTATGAAAAGTAAATTATTAAAAATAAATTATTATGAAAGTTAAATTAGTAAATAAAAATAAAATAACAAATTAACAATCAATTATTAATAATTATAATGAAAGCAAAATTAATAACTTCAAATTAAGTTAATCATATACAATTTTAGTTAACTTACAATTGATTACTAAATAAAATGAATATTTAATAATATTTAAAAATAACATAACAGGCAGTATATCCACTTTCAGTTTATCCCGCGGGTAGACCAGAAATAGAATATGCCATTATAACTAAGAAGTCATGGGGCCGATTGCTTACATTAGTTCTCTCAAATAAATTTTTGGTCTGAAATTCAAGGGGTACCAAGGAGGCTAAGGCTGTGTTCCCCCCGGCAGGGACAGACCAAGACTTCAACGCCCATCTCTCCAAATCTTCATTCAGTATGGCTTGTTGCGGCTATGATGTAATGCAAGGTGATAAGGGCATATCTCCCCACGTATATATCGCGCGCGCGCACAAACAAACAAGTTATTTGTGTCGACTTCAGAAAGTTTAATTTAATCTAATTTAATATTTAATAATTTAATATAATTTTTAAGCTTAATTTAATTTATCCATTACACAAAATAAAAAAAAAGTTAATTAAATCATTATGATTTATCAAACAAATGAAAAAATTATTTCCACAGAAACAGGACGAGCTTTCATTACTGTCCATTTTAAATACGGATTTAAGCAAGCCCCTCCCACGCTAACTGTCTTACATGTATTTGTGCAGTCCACTTTGAATGTAGACTACCAAACTATATCTACTAAAGCTACATTTGTTTATTTGAAGATAATTTTTATAGAAAAACCTTATTTTTTTAATATGTGAGTGCTATGCATTTTTTATATATTATTAAAAAATTATATTGAAAATAATAATAATAATACAAAAATAATTTTATTTTTCAAAAAATTATCTTATATTATCTTAAAAAATTGTTATTATATTTTTACAAAAAATATTTCCTACCACATTCAAATGTACCATGAAATAAAGGTTGAATTCCCCAACTTTAACTTATCGGCGTAGTCTTGGAATTTTGAGGTGCCAAGCATTTTTGGGCTAAGGACTTAACTATTTTAATAAAAGCCTCAACAAACTCTCATCTATGCATAAAATAATAAAACATTAATTCATTCAGAGATGATGCAGGTTTGAAGATCTTAGATTGAAATCTCTTCATGTTATAAAATGCAACTATTTTCCTCCGTATTATTGATAGCAGCTGGTCACTTTAATTATATTTATGAAAATCACGTTTGAAAATAGACTTATGCTTTCATGCACTTTAATTATTAATTATGTTTATAAAAAGCTTCGTAATATTACATATTTTTTATATAAAAATCTTGCAGCTTTTTATTAAATATTATAATATATTTTAAGTTAAATTATTTATAATTTTCTGTGATTATTTCATCCTTACTCTTCTTTTCATGTAAAAATAATCTTTTAAAAATTTTGAAATTTTTTTATAATAATAATATATGGATATATTATTAAATTTAATTATTTATATATTATTGTATAATATATAAAATTTAATTTTTAAAAATAAAAATAAATTTAATACATAATTAAATTTAATAATATATTAATACACTATTACGAAATGTTAGAAATTTTAATGTAATTTTTTATTAATTTATAAATGATAATTAATGTTAAATTTTATCATATGAGCTTTAAATAAAAGGTGACAAAAAGAATTAAATCCTATATGGTATTATAACTTAAATGTGAGTTAGTTGGATATGGATCTTGTGATGGATAGAATTTATAACCCAACCCAATGTATTTAATGAGATTTACTAACTCTAGTAACTTTGCCTTAATTTATATTGTTCCATTGGTACTTAGACATTAGTGTTCTTTTCTTAAAGTAAGAATCATGGTGGTTATTATAGAGGCAAAATTGATCTTATAATATTGTCAATCAAAATAGTTTTGTAGGAATCTGAAGAGTCATCGAATACAACATTGAATAAAATTTTAAACTCTAAGTATTTAATAATATAATTCCTTATGATAATATATTTGAGTTCTTTATTTTTCATTCATCTCTACTGTAATTCAAAGTTAAGATCTAGAAAATTTATTGTACATTAAAAATGAATTCTTGCAATTGGTATGAAAACCAAGTTTGACTTTGAATTGTGATTGAGAATTTGAAATAATTTTTAATGAAATTTATAAAATTCTTTGTCTCTCTCCATCTACCATGAAAGAATTTGTTGTGATGCATGTTTGGTATTGCACCCTTTTGTAACTGGGTAAATTGGATGAATGCATACATATATATAATTCACTACTTGAGATGCATCATATTTATATTGTATGGCTAGGAACAAGAGTGTATATATATTTGCATTAAAAAAAAGGATTTATTATGAACTTTTCTAGATATATATCATGGCATTAAGTAAGTGTGTTGTGGGCCTATATGTCTTTTTGGCAAATTAACGCATAAAAATGTTTAAAACACATGATAAGATCAAGCACATTATAGTCTATGTTTCTCTAGTTTTATATAAATGATTGATTTCAAATTATATGGCTTGCTATTTGAGAAGAACATTGGAATGTATATGTGTTTAGTAAGCATATGATTTATGGGAGAAGTGGTGAGGAAATTAAAGGTGGCAATTACAAAAATATTTTTCATAACTAGTTTCAAAGCTTTGTTTAAAATTTGAAATATCACATTACCAAGTAGTTTGAGGCTAGAAACTGTTAAATCTAATTGTGGAAGGCTAGGTTAGAAATGTTAGGCATGATTTGTGCTAAAAATCATGCAAAATTAGTTAGGAAATTATCGGATTTTATTTGGGATGAAAAATAGGTCTGTTACAGTCATGGAGCCTTGATTTTGCTAAAGAAGAAGCTACTATAGTGTGTGTGGTGCATAACCAATCACATAACTAGCAAGTGGTGGCCATGGCCACCATACCGGGGGCAGCTAAAGGTATTGAAAGCACCATCATGCTCACTTTCTAAGCACATTTTAATGGGAATTTATTTTGATTTTTTTTGAAAAAAATATTTTATGTTATTTATTTTTTAATTTATTTGAATATTTATTTGAAATAATTTTGAGCTAAAATTTTTTCCTATGTAATTTTTATATTATAAGCTACCTACTATAATTTTTATGGTAATTTTTTAGACTAGTTGTGTGATGTAATAATTTTTAGAGAATTATTGCATTAAATAAGAATTATTGTAAACTCATATTATACCATACAAATTTTATGTAATTGTGTGTTCACCTTCATGGGATCAATTACATGAAATTTGGTGTAAAATTTTAAAAGGAAAAATTATTTTAAATTATACAAAGGAGAAGCCATATTAATAATATTAAATATCCTTTGGTATTATATTATTACTATGGTAAGTTGCTTATAATATGAGTGTAAAATTAAATATTATATTTCTAAAATTTTAAACATATTTTAGTATTGGATTTTAAAAATATGATGTTTAACTCTTGTATTATATAGTAAGGACTTAAATATCCTTTAATATTAATCTTTATAATGTTACACTGGCTAATATTGTATGGTGTAATTTTGTGAGAATTTTTTTTTGCGTGATTAAGATTTTGACATGCATCAAATTATTTTAATATTTTCCTAAATTTAATATCTATATAATATAATTTTAAGATGGTAAAAGAGACAAGATATGTTTGATAAGGCCCAATACTAGATAATGTATCTAGAAATTTTAAATTTAAAACCCATTATGAGTTTGAATTTGAGTATAAAGTAATATTGGAACCCAAAAGGTATTTTTACTTGAATTAAATTAATTTGGGGGGTCATTATGGATCGAATCATCAAATGAAGTATCCTTTAATTGATAAATGCTCATCCATAAACTTAGATTAAGCGGAAAAGGGTCATTAATTGAGAGAATGATCAATAATGATGCTAGAGGGTTATTAAAGCCTATTATGAACATTATTTTAGTTTGATTTTATGAAAATATAAAATTTTGTTTTTCCCGACTTGGTACATATTAAGTGTTTTTCAACTAAGTTTTGTTAACTTCTTACAAAGTAGTTTTACAACTAGAAATAGGTTTTTGTTCATGTTGTAATAGAAAATATAATATTTTATTAATTTTTAGTAGTAAAATTTTATTTTGATCGGTTGACAAATTTTAGTAAATAAAAATTAATTTTTAAGGTATTTTCGAGATACATGTTTTGAAAAGGTTATTAGGAATTTTACAAAATTCAAAATTTCAAAACTTAACCCTAATAACATCTCTAAAACCTAATCAGACTAATCCATTTAAGGATATCCTAGTAGGGGACTATCAAATTTGGTAAAAGGTGGAAGAATAAAATGTGATATTAAATTTAATAAAGGTGTTCATATAAGTTTATCGATTCAAGATCAGGTTAATCAGTAGTTAATAATTACTTTAGGAAGAAGGTACAATTTATCAAAGACTCTCTCATGTTAACATTTTTAAAATTTTCTTATGGTTTAAAATAGTTCATTTTAGTAGGAGCTATATAAATTGGAGAAGAGAGTAGCCCTCTTGATTAGTGACTTAATAACCACATAGTGTATTCATATAGTTGTATCTCATTTTGATGAGATTGTAATTTCTCTCGAATATTAGGATAGTAGTGTAGAGCAATGTATGATAAACTTAAGCATTTTGGTAATTTTTAGATTTATGTGACAATAACGTCAATTATTATAAAGATATGTTAGTTGAAACTATTGGTGTGTGTCTTAAGAGTCAATTATAAGATGATTGCAATATTACACAATGTATTATATTTTCATTTGGCGATACAATTATTATATTTTACTTTATTTTATTTTGCACAAATTATAACTTAAATATAATAATTGTCCTTGGAATAGCTTTACTATTCCTAAAATACCCTTAGTCAAGTATTATTACGAGAATGATAGTAATAATACATCGAAACTAGTATGTATAATGATTGATGATTACGAATCATGAATATCTGATATCAAATCAATACATGAGTATATTGTTAGTGAACAATGTACTGGACTGACCTATTATGAGAATATTGCATGGATAGACATATTATTAGTTATTCTCATATGAACACAAATGCACATAATCCTTTGACCTGAAATCACTACGGTTCCCTACATGAGGAGTTACTCACTTTAATGTTGTCCTATGTCACCTTTAATGAGAATGACGAGTAGATCGTTGATTGGGTATGTCACGAATCATGTAGAGGGAAGTAAGTGATGTAGATAAGATTTTATTACTTTTATATAAAAAAGAAATATCCTTGGGCCCCTTAATTAAGTGAGACTTAGAAATACATGGTCATGCTCAATTGAATCAATATGTAATATTAATCATTTATTTTAAGTTTACTCAATATCAAAAAATATAAATTAAACATTGACGAGGGTGACACACTCTATGCCTCTAATTCAATTTAGATATTGTTACAAAAGGGATTATGATGCAAAATATTGATCATATATTAGGTAAATGTCGAATCACAAATATTTTTACTACTTGAGTGGCAATGATATATTCCTAGATACCGTTCATTGTCTATAACCCAAAATGAGTCATTATTAACGTAGTAAGAACCTATAGGGTCACACAAAAGGAGTAGGAATAAGATAATAATTAATTAAATTTTATTTGGACTAAAATTCAATTATTGAACTTATTTTCGTGTATATATATATTATTATTAAAATAATAATATATTTTTCACGTAATATATATACTATTATTTGATATTAAAGTAATATCAAATAATTATGTTATTAGATATTAGATAATTATATTATGAGATAATTTATTATCTAATATAAGATAATTATATGTTAATTTAATAATAGATAATTAATAGATAAGTCATATCTTTCTTTACACTCTCTAGGATTAGGATAAGGATAAGGTGATGTTTATTAAGTGTGATTAGGATTTTTTTTTGAAGTATTATCCTACTAGGACTAAGATTGTGACATGCCTTAGTTCTATAAAAAGCACTTGAAGGTAGCATTTTGATTCACGCACATAAGCTTCAAGAAAATCTTAAATCAGAAAATGCTCCATCCTAGTGAGAGAGATAAATCCTAACAGCTTTGTGGAGGAGAGAAATTGTTATTCATTTCGTGTGGATACCGTAGAAACTCTATACATTTCGGTCGGCATTTGATTCATCTTGGTCTCTCAAGAATTCGTTCAGAAAGAACACGAGTACAAATAAGGTAAAACCCTAATACTGATTTATGTCGTTTTGCATGGATCATAGGTAGGAATTAGATTGAAAATTTTAAAATTTCGCTGCATATGTTGATTCAAATCCTAACAGAGACAAAGCAAATAAATTAAACCTAGTTAAAGGTGGCTTAAAAGCAAAGTGTGGCACTCCTAAAATTGCATGTATTATAGGCTCATAAACTTAAAATCATTTGTAAGGTGGGTCCATAACACATAGATTCTAGGGACATTTGGTTTATATTATTTTAGTACTAAGAGAGTCCAACATTTTGATATAGTCTCATGTTAATTAATTCAAGATAATTAAATTTATAAGGCCCAAGTATTTTCTAAAGTAATAAGAATTGTCCCATATGAGTTAGTCATAAGTAACCTATTGTTGATTTAGGTTAAGTGTTTTTTGGATTGTAAATGATTTTGTATAAGTAATTACACACTAGTCTATAGAATATTAAGAGATTTTATATGTACAGGTCACTTAAAATTTTTTCTATTAGTTGTCTAGATAAACATAAAGCTGTGTTTGGACATATATTTGGAGGCACTATGTCATGGGATTATTATGTAGTCAATTGCAATAACCTCCATTAAAGAGCAGGACATGTCGCATGTAATAAATTTATTATCAAATTGGCAAGTTAAAAGTTTTCTGACTTTAACCAAATTTATGTTGCGATAATACTACTGTTATGAATTTTCTCTCAATAACAACATATTTGTTTGTGTAAATGACTTTAAATTGAAGTACCTATTTGTGAGAGAAAAAATATGCAAGTATATTACCTAACTTTTCATAGATTATATGCTCGTAGATTCACTAACCAAAAAAGTTCAAAGGTAAATATAAGGCATGATCATAAAGTAAATTTTCCTAAGCCTTTTCTAGTGTTTTAGGTAAATGGGAGTTATATTAATATAAGCTCATTGATATCTTATGATATGTTTAAGTAAAATACTCATAATGAGATATTCATATCTTCTTCACATATTATGCACATTTTGGTTATGGTGTGAGAGTAGAGACATTCAAATCCAGTCTCATTATTGTAAATAAAGACATTAAAATATAATCTCATGATTGTGAACAAAGACATTTAGATTTTATTTCATTATATGTTGAGAATATTAATTCTCATAAAGCATCTTGAATGGATGCTTGTAACTTTAAAGTAGTGTCAATTGATCCTCATTAAGAATATATTCAACCTTTGCTTGAATGGGTAAAAGAGGAAAATGTTAATTTAGGACCAAGAGACCTAAAATTTTAAGGTTCTAAGGGTAATTATGGACAAAAATTGACGATTATCCTTACTAGGAATCCTTAGAAATAAGTCAAGTGCTAATTGTATTTGAATTAGTTTTTTCTTTATTTATGTCTATCCAAAACATTTTCCTTTGATGTAATAGGACTACAAAATGACGAGATTGCACCTTGGACGTCTAAAAAAAATGAAAATTTTCATCAAAGATAAAATTTTAATTAAATTAAAAATAAAATTAATATAATATTTAATCTTTCATTTATAAAAATGATGATTATTGCTTCTCTTAAATTTTATAACTAATATTATTAATCTCTTATTTTTTTACTTTTATTATAATTATGTATCCCTCACTCTGCTTCATACATATCACTAAAGTAAATAACGAAAAAATAACATAATTAAAAAATAAACATGCATTTAATATCATTAAAGTGAGATTTAATAATCAACTTGTAAGTAAATGGAAGAATGAATAATTATAATAAAAATAAAAATGAGATAGTAATCTTGTTTGTTATAAAATTTGAATAATATAATAATTACTATATTTAAATATGAAGGGCTTATTATTTTATTTACTATTAAAAATATGACGCATTCCATTATATATAAAAATTGGCAAATGCTAAATATGAACCAAAGGACTATATTAAATACTTCTTATTTATTATTATTTTTAATTTTCAAGAGAATAGTATTAATTATGAATTTAACTTTTAAATATATTATTAATATATTATAATAATTTTTAATTAATATTATTTTAATTTTTTAAAAATTAAAAATGATAATAAATAAGAATTATTTACTTATCTAATATAATAAAAAAAATAAAAATACATACAATTTCGGTTTGTACACGAGATTGGGAACGGAGTAACAAGCAAATCATCTTTCTAGAAAAAAGAAGGGAAGTTATAGGGTCGGCTTGGATTTTTTTTTTATTTTTAAAAATTATTTTTTAAGAAATTGTTTTTAAATTTAAAGAAAATAAAAAATTAAAAGCATTTGAATAAGTAGATAAAAATATTTTATTTAATTACCAAACTAATATGTAAAATAAAAAATAAGTTAAGAAAATATTAAAAAAAAATTTATTTTTATATTTCTGTATTATATATTTTAAGTTACAATTTTTAAAAATAGATCTTAAAAATAATTTGTTAAATAAAATTTTCTATTTTTAAAAAAATAAAAAATAGAAAATTATTTTCAACATGTACCCTTTGCCGGAAGAATTGGCAAAGATCCAAAATTTCCACACACACCTTGGTTACGTGTACAAATCAGAGACAAACTCCCCGTGAAGGGAATTCAACTCCCCGATTAAGGGAAATTCAAACAACCGGAAGAAGCCTAAAAGTGAGATTGTTCTACTAGGAACAAAGCATGTGTGAACATGAAGGTTTCCCACTCATGGCATCTAGGATTTGTGGTTCCACTATTAAGTTCTTAGAAATGCTCTGTATGACTAAAAAGATCGAGTCAACGTAGAAATATGTACACTTTTGGATTTAAGTTGGTAGAAGGATCATAGCAGGTGCGACTCATTTTTCCAAAATACCAACAGAAGAGACGTGAACGTAGCTATGTGGTCATGGTCAGTGCTTTGCCTTGCCGACATTAACATAAAAAATTAAGAAACATTTGATTCTTTTCTATGTACCGAAACCTTATCATTCTTCAATGGCTTCCAAGCTTTTCAGTTTCATCTTTTTCTTCGTCTTTTTGCTTCCTTTCAAATCCTATTCTTCTGCAGACACCTCCTGGGTCAGAGCTAGTTACTACTATGCCGGCAGTGAAATTTCTGTTTCCGACATAAAATCAAAGCTTTTCACTCACCTTCTCTGCGCTTTTGCATATATAAACTCTTCTAGCTGCAATCTCTATATAAACTCTTCTTATGCACATAATTTCTCCAACTTCACACACGCCGTCAAGCGCAGAAACCCATCTGTTACAACACTTCTATCCATCTGGGGTGGCGGAGATGACTCTTCCATTTTCTCTTCAGTGATATACCAATCCTCTCACAGAAAAGCTTTCATTGATTCATCAATTCAAACTGCTAGGCTTTATGGATTTCAAGGCTTAGACCTTTGTGGGGTTGGCCCGAGATCAGGTTCTGAGAATACCAATTTAGGAACCCTTTTGAAAGAGTGGCGAGATGCAATAACTTCTGAAGCAAGAAACTCCGGCAAGCCAGAGTTAATGTTAGTTATGGCAGGTTATTACCTCAAAAATGGAGATGCCGTGACTTACCCCATCGATTCAATGCAGAAAAACTTAGACTGGGTTCATTTTGTTGCATATGATTATTATGTCCCCAGAAAGGACAATTTCACAGGTTTTCATGCTGCTTTATATGGTCCATCCGGTTGGGCCCATACTGATGAGGGAATTAAAGAATGGAAGAGAAGAACATTTCCTCTAAGCAAGCTCCTTATTGGGTTACCTTATCATGGATACGCGTGGACGCTTGCGAATCCCATGAACAGCACTGCGGGAGCAGCAGCATCAGGACCTGGTATTACAATTGATGGTTCAATGGGTTACAAGATGATAAGGAGTTACATTAGCAGCTTTGGTAATGGGGCCTTTTCGGTATATAATGACAGTTATGCGGTGAATCAGTTCATTGTTGCAGGAACTTGGATTAACTTTGATGGGGTGGAGGCAATCAGAGCCAAAGTTTCTTATGCAAGGATAAATGGAATGCTTGGATACAATGCTTTTCAGTTAGCCAACGATGAAAATTGGGTCCTTTCTCGGGCAGGTGAATTGCAAATCAACACTGGATTAAGCAAAAAAATTCTTTGGAATTAGGACATTTTGTATGGCTAGAAAATTTCAGTTTCTTCGTTCCGGTATATTTTATTGAATTTGGTTCCATGCAATCAAGTAATGGAATGTTCATTTCTCCCATTTCATTACCATTCTGCAGCTCTAGGGGAAGATGAAGATCATCATAAGAAAAGGTTGTTAATGATAGTTCTGATTACAGCCTGGACTTTCATACTGCTATTGGGAATAATATTTTGCTACATCTGCAGAGGTAGTTCCCTGTTTCACAAAAATCTTGAAGTTGAGCTTAATAACATGATTTTAACTTGTTTACCCTTTTTTTACTTCCATCTAGCTTCTGTTGGAAGAACGTTATACAAAATCAAGAGGTGTTTACTAGCAGCTGAAAGAAATCTTGATACAAATGCTTCCGAGCTGCTGGTATTCAAGTACATAACAATTATGGTGGCCACTGATAACTTTTCAAATGAAAACAAGCTTGGGGAGGGAGGATTTGGTGCAGTCTACAAGGTAACATTTCAAAAACCGTCTGTTTGTGCAATCTCTCAGTCAAAAAAAAAATTGCAGGAAAAAATGTTTTGAATTTACTTAGAATTAATTAGTTATGGTATATAATTTATAGTTAAGTTAAATGGTATATCAGATTACTGACATCTTCAATATTCTCCCTATTGTGATAACCCCATTATTTCTCTAGGCTGTAACATGCTGAGTACAGACTATCTTTTATATTTAAGTTAAGAACAAAATTTTAAAATAAAAAGAATAGAGCAAACTTGTAACGTGAACGCATGAAGTACTAAATCAGTTTTTTGAGTCAAGATGCAAATGAGACTAAAAATCTCTTATTAATCCCTCTGTTTCTTTTCTTTTAAAGTGAGTAAAGCTCTCCTCAGGCTTGGCATCTTCATGAGAATGATTAATGCTGTCCACTCTGTGCTTTCATAGAGAGCTAGAGTCATGACTTTTCTTGTTTTAACTTTCAACACTCCACATTGATACAATCAAATATATTTTAAGCAGAAAATTTGTTTATCTAGCTCATATCTTAGGAACAGTTTATAGCAGAAAGATACTAATGATCAATGATTTCATTTTGATAGGGTAAATTGTCAAAAGGACAGGAAATAGCTGTGAAAAGACTCTCAAAAACTTCAAATCAAGGCCTTGAAGAATTCAAAAATGAGGTCACACTCACAGCAAAACTGCAACATGTAAATTTAGTCAGACTGCTGGGATACTGCTCGGAGAGGGATGAGAAGCTCCTAATCTATGAATATCTGCCAAACAAAAGCTTAGATCTTTTACTCTTTGGTATGTTACATCCAGCATTCTCAGTTGAGTTATGGTATGTGAAATTTGCATATTGATATATGCTTTATGTGCTAGTATGATTAAACTTGAAACTAGCAATTTTTGTGAATTTGTTGTTTTGTTCAGATATACATATACATTTCAGTAGCTAATGGTTGAGAAGCTGAATTTGATGCAGATCCAAGGACATCAATTCTTTTAGATTGGAGCAAACGTGTGAACATCATTGAAGGGGTTATTCAAGGGCTTCTCTACCTCCAAGAGTACTCAAACTACACCATAATCCACCGAGATCTGAAAGCTAGTAATATCTTGTTGGATCGTGATTTAAATCCTAAGATATCAGATTTTGGTATGGCTAGAATTTTCAAGAAAGATAAACTTGAAGAAAACACTTGTAAGATAGTTGGAACATAGTAAGTAAAACAGGCAATTTCGTTTGATGACAAATAATGATTGTTCTTCCCTATCTTTAATTCTTCCATATTGGCTTTGCAGTGGATACGTGCCTCCAGAGTATGTGCGAAAAGGGACATATTCAACCAAGTATGATATTTATAGTTTTGGAGTTCTTCTCCTGCAAATCCTAAGTGGAAAAAGGACTTCATGTTACTATGGCCCAGATGAAACTTTGAACCTTTTAGAATATGTAAGTTAAGATACAAATTTTCAGTGACTCCATTTGGTCCCTAATGTGATTCTTTCTCTTCTTTTCTTCCTTTCTTTTTTTTTTTTTTGGTTGCCTGAGGCTTAACTATTCATGTGAGAAGCATAGTTATAACAAACAGGTAGTTATTTCAGGCCTACGAGTTGTGGAGAGAAGGAAAAGCCATGGATTTTACAGATCCTTCATTGGATGATACAGCATTGCCTTGTAAAATCATGAGATACATGCAGGTAGCGCTGTTGTGTGTCCAGGAGAACCCAGCAGATAGACCTTCCATGTTAGAAGTTTATTCACTTGTCAAGGATGAAGTTGTAGGCATTGTTACCCCCAAAAAGCCTGCCTTTTCAAATAAAAGAGATGAAGATGGGGAAGAAACATCTCACAGCTGGATCAAATTTTCTTCAATCAATGATGTAACAATTTCTCAGATGGTACCCAGGTGATGGGGAAAGACATTATGGCGATTGTCTTTGTTTCCTTCACAGAATGGATTGCTTTCTTGGAATTATGATCCTTACATTTCATAATTCTGAAAGAGTTGGAACTAGGACGAGCTAATCATCAACAGCCAGGACTTGAAATTTTGGCAAGTTAGCATCCTCAACATACCATACTATGATTGAACTAGCAGATGATCACATATTATGAAGCAAAGTCGAATAAGGTCTGAAGGGCTCTAAAAGCCAGAAAAAACCATGTCTGCTAGTTGAATGGTGAGCTCATCTCTAAGACTAAATAATCACTTGAACACCAAATCTGCTATGAAATTGGATTTTGTATATAAACAAGTTTAAGGTGATGCTTTTGCGTTTTTCTTTGAAGTGTAGCAGACATACTTGCTATCGAATTGAATGCACTCCACCAGAGCTTCAAAGTCATCTCAAAAAAACATATAGAAAGAAGGCCTACAAGGAAATACAAATTAGAATTAACTACCTTTTGAAATTTAAATAGACGGTCTTCGTGCTATTCGAGATTCTATCTAGACTCTAGAGAGAAAAGCCATTATTACTCATTGCTTTTATATTTCCCATCTTTCTTTTAGGTAGTTACATTTTACAAAAATGATTAAAGAAACAGCAAGTGAAGAATAAGAAAGGAAGCAGTCCTTTGGGAAGTCACAGTCGCCCAAGCAAACAAAACAAAAGCACAAGTCAATCTTTTGTATTTTATTTTTCTCCTACTTTTGCCATTGCTGGCTCTCAGCTGAAATGTTGGACAAGCCAAAACATAATCTGTCTGTTTCTTACCACTTGAACTTTATACACTTAGCTCATAAGGTAGCGGGTATGCTTACAGCTCAAGTCAGTAAAAATTGGTCACCAGTTTTTGACTTGCAACTCACGTAATTAATGAAACCTTCCGCATAAAATGGTGAAGATCAAACAAGAGCTAAACGAAGTGCTAGTTCTGCAACTGCTACAATTTTTTAAGCAGTAAAATTACAATATAAAATTTTAAATACAATCACTGAAACTAGCGGTTCACAAAAGTCCATGGTTGACTGAGTTTTCGTGACTACAGGACATTACAGTGAAAGCATTCTAGTCCAGGCTTCATTTTCATTAAATTAGTTCAGTGGTTGGATAGCGTGAAAGCCAGGTTGTCTTGTATGGCCAATTTCTTCGCCAGCTGTTGAAGGGTTTTGGCTGTGTATGTGAATTTCTCCGCTGACGTAGACTTGTATACTTAATAGATTCAGCCGTTCAAAGATGGCAACCAGGTTGTGAACTTAAAATAAGAACATTGGACTTCAATTCAATTGCAGTTATCTCCCATTCCAAACGGCACTTGAAACTATCTCCATGAGATAAAAAATAATAGATGAACATAATCATAGGAATGAACGGTAAGAGTTACGTTGCACTCATAAACTATCATTCACTTCACACCCCACGGAATCTAGTTTAAACTGACTCCACTTGTTCAGATTTTGATCATTACATACGTGAGTGATTGTTTCAAAAACTGTTAAGGTTCCAACCATGGCAACCAGACATATCTTCCTTTTGTTCTTGGTTTTCTTTCATCTCAAATTTCAGCATTCAACCTCTCAAAGTTGGATCAAATCTGGTTACTGGTATGCTGGTAGTGGATCCACCATTTATGGCATAGATTCTGCTTTGTTCACTCATCTTATATGTGGCTTCATTGATGTCAACCCTTCCACTTACCAGCTTTCCATCCCCAAAAATTATCAACAATACTTCTCCAGCTTCACCAACATCCTTGGAGCAAGAATCCATCACTTGTCACGCTTATGTCTGTCTGGAATGGACAGGCAGCAACTACACAAGGCATTTCGGGTAAAAAGGCCGGCACTTCAGTCCTCTCTTCTATGCTCAGAAGCCCTTCTTCTAGGAAGTCTTTCATTGATTCTTCAATACAAACTGCAAGGCTTTATGGATTCCAAGGGATAGATTTATTTTGGCTTTGGCCTCAAACAGTTTCGGATATGACCAACTTGGGGATTTTGCTTGATGAGTGGAGAGCTGCTGTGAATTCCGAGAGTGAAAGCTCAAAAGAGCCTCCATTGATATTAGCTATGGCCCTTCACTACTTGCCTATTACCTTTGGAAATTTCAGCTATCCAATCGATTCCATTCGGAGGAATTTGGATTGGGGACATGTGGTGGCATATTTATATAATCTTCCTTCAGAAAGAAATTCTACACAATCCCATGCTTCTCTGTATGATCCTTCGAGCCATGTTAACACTGATTTTGGTATAAGGGAATGGATAAGGAAAGGATGTCCATCTTACAAGCTGCTTTTGGGATTGCCTTATTTTGGCTTCAAATGGACATTGGAAGATCCCATGCAAACTTCTATAGGTTCACCTTCAATAGGTATGGCTGTGACATATGATTCTACGATGATGAGTTATAATTACATCAAGTGGAGTAGCAATAGTTATGGAGTTTCTGCATTGTACAATGATACATTTGTTGTGAATCATATCACCATTGGACACACTTGGATTAACTTCGACGATGTGGATGCCATCAGAACTAAGGTTGCCTATGCTAAAGAAAAGAAATTGTTGGGCTACAATGTGTTTCAGGTCCACAATGATGATAATTGGGTGCTTTCTAGGGCAGCAGGTAAGCAATAATTTGCTAGGATCTCTATGTATATATGCAGCTTTATTTCACAATTCACAAAGAAAATTGCCCATGAATCAATTTTATTGTCACTTTTACTAAGATCCCTGTTATTAATAGATAATATATTATTATTATAAATAATATAATAATATTAATTAATAATAATATTTAATTACTAATAATATATAGTATATTTATATTTATATATTATTTATTATATTATATTTTATATATTATTAATATATTTAAAATACTTATAGTTCCTAGTAATCTACTAATTTAAATGTAATAATCTATCTATAAGAAATTATAAAAATTATTATTACTATAATTTAATTTATAATAATATATTATAAATTAAAATATTAATTAATTATCAATTAATATAAAATGTTAATATAAATATTATAGATATAATATATGATTTCTATATCAGATTCTAATTCTATATATTCTATATAATATAGAATCAAATATTTATATATAAATTTTTTATATAGAGAGATTATTATATTCTATTCATTTTATTATTGTATATTAATATATATATATATATTAATATTATTATATTTAATTTATCATTTTTTATATACTTTTTCTTTTCTTTTACATTTACAAAAAGATTTTTGCAATAAAGTCGAATCCCTCCCTATAATTTCATTTTATAGTTTTCTTTATTTTTGAGGTTTCTATTACATTTTAATCTGTCTCACAATTTGAAAAAATTTAGGGGAGGGGTCATTTCAATTTTAGACCTAGAATCGGAAAACAAAAGAGTTCAAGAGATAAAAGAATTAAAAATACCCACTAGAAAGGCTAATGAGTTGTATGGAAGCATCATTCTTCTTGGTGGTGCATACTAGTATATATGTTGGCAACAGTTACTTGAAGAAATTACTTTTTTCAAGAAATTTAAATGACATATGAACTGCATTGACAGCTCAAATGGGAGAAACAAATTTAGGAAATAGATTGAAGTCACTGCTCATCATTTTACTTCTGATTGCTTTCCTCATAATCATAGGGGCCTCCTTGCTATATTGCCCAAGAAGATTATTCAAGTCAAAAGGTAATCTTTGTTTTGAAATTTTAATCATGAATTAAAGGTTTTGCATTGGTATTGTTACCATGAAGATATGGTAAAAATGACTCTTTTTACTTCTTTCTAATAACTAGTTGCTACAGTAATAATGAAGTATGACAAAAGTTAGCTATTTGAAGGAAATAGCATCGCTTCAAAAGTTATGAGTCTTAAGGACCCTACTCTTGGTCTTGAAGAATTCAGTTTAGCCATTATAGAAGCAGCAACAAATAACTTTTCAAGTGAAAACAAGCTTGGCGAGGGTGGATTTAGCCCTGTTTATAGGGTAAGATTGAAAATCTTCTTAGATCCAATTTCTTTCTAGTATGAAATGCAAAAAAAATGAATAGCTAGGCAAAGAAGTTGGTTTTAACATAAAATAATATTCCCACTTGTTAAAAGAAGCTAAGCAATTAGCAAGGTTCAATTGAAATAGGTGTTGAAAATATATGTTTAGTCTTGGGTAGCACAAAAATAACTCAAGCATCATAGATATTAACAAACTAGAATAGGACATAGAGATAAATAATTAGGTCATAGAAATTAAAGAATCAGGTTCATACTTTTCTTGTGTAGGTCACTTTCTTACCCGATAACAAAACTTATGTTTAGATGGGAATAAATAGAAAGGGGAAAAGAGAGAAAAGGTTAGTAATATCATAATCATCTCCTTATTTTAGAGTTTTGAATTAGGAAAGGAAAAGATTGGAGGTTTATGATTAATCCTCTTGTGTTCCTCCAATTTGAAGGACAATAGAGGGATTCCCAAACATCCAAACAAAAAAGAGGAAAATCATGACTTAATTATTCATTCTACCTTAGTCCCTTCCCTTTCAATATTTGTCGTTGTCTTTTATTCCCCTTTCAACTCCCAAATATATCATTAATGACTTTCCCCAAAAAAATGCTAATATTAAAATAATTTTGTTAGGGAAAACTAAAGAATGAACAAGAAATAGCAGTGAAGAAACTCTCAAAAACTTCAAATCAAGGCCTTTAAGAGTTCAAAAACGAGATCATGCTTACAAGAAGATTCCAACATGTGAATATAGTTAGATTTCTAGGTCACTGCAATGAAAAGGATGAAAAGATATTAATCTATGAATACATGCCTAACAAAAGTCTAGATCAATTCCTCATTGGTTTGTAAATTCTCATCTTCCTATTGAAGTAATCTGTTGTTTAAAATTATCAAGTAACTTGTGCTATGTAAGATTATACTATCCTAACTTGCCTTGAACTCCTAGGAACATCATATTATTCCTTTCACTAATAGTTCAAAGTTTAAACTTGATGAAGATCAAATGACATCAATTTTTTTAGATTGGAGAAAACGCATCAACATTATTGAAGGAATTATTCAAGGGATTCTTTATCTCCATGAGTATTCAAACTGTACTATAATCCATTGAGATCTGAAAACTAGTAATATTTTATTAGATAGTGAAATGAACCCAAAAATATCAGATTTCGGTATGGCGAGAATGTTTAAAAAGGGTAAATTGGAAGCAAGCACAGAAAAAATAGTTGGAACATAGTAAGTATATTTCCATTTAATGGTTATATCGTGCTTTGTTTATCCAGGACTCTAATAAAATATTTTAAATTTGTTATGCAGTGGATACATGTCTCCTGAGTATGTAAGAAATGGCATATATTCAACAAAACTTGATGTTTATAGTTTTGGAGTTTTATTATTGCAAATCATAAGTAGAAAGAAAAATTCATACTGTTATGGCACAGAAGGAAATTTGAACTTCTTAGAATATGTAAGTTTTTAGATAGTTTTTTTTTATTTTACTATTCATAACTCCTTGGACTTTGCACGCATGGAACAACATGTTTTAAACTAGTCTTTTTAGTTTAATACATATGGGGCCAATTTTAAAATAGAATGTATTTTGCATGTAGGATGTAAAATTATTCATAAGAGATGTATAACTTGTTAACAAGAGATTAATATTATAGGCATATGAGCTATGGAAATATGGCAAATTAGTGGAGTTTGTTGACATATCATTTGATGACACAACATCCTTTTATAAGATCATGAGATGCATACAGGTGGCACTATTATGTGTCCAAGAAAATCCTGCAGATAGACCTTCAATTCTAGAGGTTTCTTCAATGATAAAGACAGAAGCTGTAGTAATTGGCACTCCTAAACAACTTGCTTTTTCAACCAATAGAGGTGGAGATGCAGGAGTAGCTGGTCAATGTAGGATTCAAGTTACTTCAGCGAACTGTGTAACAATTTCTCAACAGGAACCAAGATAGAGAAGAGTAGTACATAATAGTACTTATCTTCCTTTTTAAGAATAATTAATTGCTCAATCAAGTGCAAATGCCATCATTTAGATTTTAGGATCAATACCCAGGTAGAATTTTCTGTCAACAAATAGAGGTCAAATATTAATGTTGGGATAGAAGGTTAGGAGGGGAGAAAAATCTAATTTTTGGAGTGATTATACTAGGATTTTGGATATCAATATAATTATAAGGAGAGTTATGTTTAAATCTAATGACTAGGAAAACCTATCAACAACAGATAATTATATAAAGTTGTTCATGGGTTTAATAGCCTGTTGTGTATAATTGGCCTAATCCATTAATCAAGTCTGGCATGACCTTTATAAGTAAAATTATCACTTAAGTCAGACTTAATTGAGAGACTGGCCAATATTGGGTAATACCTATACTACGCTTGAGTTTTCAAGCAATACTCATGGCTTTAGGTCCTCAACCTCATTATTGATATTTCCATCTTCCTATCATGCCTATGTTGTTCCCTATCCTCATACATAACATCGTATTTTTTTTTCCTTTCTTCCTTTTGGCAAAGAAAATTTTTAAAGTAAGAAAGGTTGTTTTACTTTAGAGTTAGGTGTGTCATTAGCATTTTTAAGAATTTATAGTGGTACTTGCAAATTGTTTAACCTTTTAAAATTGTTATAAAAGAAACTCAACCAAAGACATGGATGATAAAGGAAAATGAATCTTTGTGATTGATATTAAAAAATTAAAAAAATTTGAAATTATATATCCATAAATTTTAGGCATATATCATCACAAAATACTATTAAACAATTATGCAATTATCACATAGAAGAAAAAGGTCAAATCACAATTAGCATCTTGATTAGTGTTAGACAATGACATTGTCTCAATTCTTAAATTTAGTTTATCTTCATTTTCTGATACAAGTGGGTTTTTTTATGATGAATGGGAAAGGGAGTTAGAACTTTTTATATAGAGCTTTAAATTGACTCAACCTATCAATCAAATAATTATAATTCTTCAACTATCTCCATTAAATTAAAAAATCTCATTTCATTATTTTAAATAATCTTTCAAATGTTAAAATTACTCATTTCTCCCATGAAAGATATATGAAAAATATCCACTAACTTTAATGAACATCAATCCATGATATTAATACATAATTATGATTATAATTGAATGAATACTTATAAAAATGAGTAATTTAGTATACTTAATAATAATTAATGGAATTTAATTACATAACCAATAAGATTTAATTATATAATCAATAGGGTTTAATCACATATATAATAAGATTTAACTATATAATTAATTTGATTTAATTTCATAATTATAGCACTCTTTTATATCAACACGAACGCACTAATTCTCCCAGTTGAGCTAAACAAGAGTTACATAACATATTTTAACACATATAAACCACACTTAAAAATTAAAAGTTCTTAAATTTAATACTTCGATCCTTGTTATGTGCATAATTTAACACATGCGTTAATATCTTTACGTCATTAATCATTTTTTTATACACTGCATTTTCGCATGCTCCAGAATATTGACAAACTGATTTTCAGATAAAAAATAATGATAATTAATCATCATCATTTCTTTCAACCAAATTATTTCACCTATGATACTTTAATATAAGGTTTAATCAAGTTTTTAATAAAAAAAATCTCAAAAGATCAAAATTTTGATTTTAAAAAACAATAATTTGTTTGTTAAAATGTATGTTATTAAAAATATTGATAATAAAAATATTATAATGGTCGGTTAAAAATGCTAAAAATACTGTTTGTTTTGTATTTTGAAAAGATGAAATGTTATATATAATTACAAGATTAGATTTTCTTTAAAAAAATTATGCATTGAAATTTGAAACCTTCCGTATTTCTTGTGTTGAAATTATTTTGTATAGAAGATAAATTATTGATAATTAATTATTAAAAAAGTTAAATTAGTACATAAAAATAAAAATAATAAATTAATAATCAATTATTAATAATTATGATGGAAAAGAAATTAATGACTTCAAAACTTAAATACAAATCGAATTAATTCGTAATTAATTATCGAATAAAATAAATGTATACATTTTTATTCAATAGCATTTGAGTGAAAATACGTCGTAGGCAGTCCTGCACTAATATTTCTCCATGTCTTCCACATCGGCTTTCAGTTTTTCGCAGTGTTAGACCAGAAACAGAACATGCCATGGTAACTAAGAAGTCAGAGTGCCGATAGCTTCCATGACCCGTAAAAATAGCTCTCACCCCTCGTTTGAACGAAAAGAAAATAGGGAGGAAAGAAGAAAAAAATTTTAAAATTTGGATTATTAAAAAAAATTTAATCATTTAGTATTAATATTTTTTTCCTTTTCTTTTCTCTTCATCTAAACACAAAAAAAATTCTTTTTTTTTTAATTTCTTTCTTCCCATTCAAACAAGTTTTCACCTGAGATTCAAACTGTACTAAGGAGGCTCAGGCTCTGCTTCCCCAGGCAGCGACGGATCAAGACGTCACCACCCATCTCTCCAAATCTTCGTTCCTGGTCAGGACTGGGACACTATAAAACTTTCAATACGATCAAAACCCCACAGAGAACAGTACAGGTACTTGCAGCTTGGCTTGTTGCGGCTATAAAAAGAGTAAACCCATCTTCTAGTCCTTGGAATTTAATGGCGCTAAACATTTAGTCCTCCAAAATTTGACATTGTCATTATTAATCCTTCAATTATCATTTTATTAAAACTTTTCATCCCTCCGTTGAAAGATCCGTTTGAAAGCAGATGGAATTTGCTTCTCTTTCAAAAACGGCATCCTTCAACAAATAAGAAATAAAAGCTATCTGGTTTGCCCCTTATGATGCCTCTTTTGTGGGATAACACTATCAATATCATCTCATTTTCTTGATCTCTCTTTCTCTTTCTCTCTCTCTCTCTCTCTTAATGACCTTGTCTTGTGGTCTGTATCCATATGTTTCATTGTCTTGTATTCTATCCATATGTTTTATTGTCTTGTATTCTGAATAGAATTTTTTTGATATAATCTTTTTTTGTTTTAATTTATTTTATATATTTATGTACCACGACTCCTTCATTTTTTTTTGTTTTTTCCTTCTGGTGTGTTAATGTAATCATTTACTTGATATTCTTATATATGTGCTGTTGCGATGTCACTTATAATGATACAAATAAATGTTAAAACTACAACAATAATGAGTGTTTCATGTTACAGTGAAAAATGATAGTGTCGTCTTTTAACAACCAGCTTCAATTAACATTTCAACTAGACTTTTAATAATAATATAAAGTGACTTTTATACCTCAGTTTCGTTTATTTTTAAACAGAAAATTGAACGAAGAGATGAAAATTTTTAATAAAATAATAATTGAAGGACTAATAATAATAATAATAAAATTTTGAGAATAAAATACTCAACGCCTTTAAATTCTAAGGACTAAAAAATGGATTTACTCAAAAAATAAAAATTGATAAAAAGCAACTATTTCCTCTGTATTATTGATAGCAGGCTGGTCACTTTAATTATATTTAAAAAAAATCATGTTTGAAAAATAGAGTTATGCTTTCATTCAGTTTAATTATATTTATGAAAAGCTTCGTAATAGTACATAGTTTTTATATAAAAATCTTGCAGCTTTTTTATTAAATATAATAATTTCAAGTAAATTTATCTATATTTTCATGTGATTATTCCGCTCTTGCTCTTCTTTTCATATAAAAATAGTCTTCTAAAAATTTTAAGCGAGGGAGGAAGAGGTTGAATTTCACAACTTAATGGCATAGTCCCATCTGTGCCTCGGAAACTTGACATGACATGCCACGTATTTCATTTTTGGGGTAAGGTCTTTACTGTTTTAATTAAAGCTTCGAAAAGCTTTCTTCAACGGGAAACAAAAGAGTAATCTTCTTTTTTCTATTAGTAGTATAAGTGTATAGTTAAGGTTCGCAATGTAAAAAAGTCACATACTTCAGCAGATTCGAACTATTAAAATGGCGGTTAGTATAAATAAAAGTTAAATTCAATTTGATTTGTGAGAGGTTCACGACTTACGTGTAGAGAACTGGCGCGCGTGCGCGGGTATATATATATATATATATATATATATATATATATATATATATATATATATATATATATATATATATATATATATATATATATATATGTATAACTTTACGTAAGCTCAAATTTTCAAATTAAATGAAATCATATTTCCTTTTTTTTATTTTTAGTTAAGTAAAATTTGTTATAAATTATTTATATGCAACATTTTTTTTATAAATATTTTATACCTCATATTTTGTATATATAATTTTTTTAAAGATTATATATAAATTTTGAATATATTATAACTTATTTATAAATAAATATATAATATTTTGAAATAATTTTATATTTTTTATTATTTAAAAATTTAAAACTTTAATTTAAAAAAAAGAGTCACGAACCAAAAAATAAAAGCTCAAGGGCAAGTCTAACCCGGCCTCTTCATCCAACAATTTTATATAAACAATAATCTGCTTAGTAAATATAAGCAACAATTTATATATAGTAATTTTTGACTTTGTTTAAAGAATAATACAATATCTACCCATAGAATAATGCCGAAATTAAACCCCAAATTATGCACCACCATTCATGTTCTTTCAGAGACGAATCCACCTTCGAGATTGTGGGACCCACAGCTTGGAAAAATTTTCCTAATGTAATATATTGAAGGCATTTTTCGGCCCCCCATAAAAGATTAAGTTTTCCTCCATAATAATTATTTTTACAAAATGCATTGACTTTTTAATAAATAAAACATTTAAAATGGAAAAAAGTAATATTATTTTTATTCAATTTCTCTTATAACTTTACGAAATGTTATTTGTTCTATATTTAATTAATAGAATTTGATTGAGGTTGATATTTTTTTAATTGATTTTATTTATTTATGGAAAATGAGTGTATTTAAATCCCCATTTTAAGTAAATATAATTTTAAATAAAATTTTGTTAACTTGGCATATTGTATATACGTGCATTTAATGATTTGTTAATCCTATTATTAGAAAAAATTATTTGTTACACCAAGTTAAATTTAAAATATTAAAAAATATTACCTTTTATTACTTTTTGAAATTAGTTTTTTAATAATTAAGATGTAATGTTAGATTCATAAAAAGATTTCAATTTAATGTAAATTCTAAAATATGAGCTATAAATAAATAAAATACTTATATTTAAAATAATAAAAATTATATATATTTAATTCATTATATTTATATATTACGCCATTATTTAAAATTTCTAGATTCAGCTTTGTATCTTCCTCTTTGTGCTTTCAATATAATGTTTGTGATCCAAACCATTGATTTAATATTTGAAAATATATCTGTAAGACGTAAATCAGATGCTTGTTAATACTTGAGATGTTATAATAAAATATAAATTATTAAATAAAATTATAAATATCAAATCTTTAAAAATACCTTAAAATTTACTTATAAATCATAATAGCATGTTCGTCCCTAAGGTACATGTATTTTGTATATAATTTGAGGATATAGATTTTATTTTTTTATTATAAATTAATTTTATATTATTATTTGTTAACATATTATTATTTTAATAAAAAAATATTTTAAAAAAATTTGTTATTAAAATTTTATAAATATAATTTTTTAATAATAATATAAAATAATTTATATTAATAATAAATTAAATTTAAAAATTAAAAAAACAGCTTTTCGTACGAGAAAAGATCGGAAGATCTCAAACGCGTTTCTCAATCCTAGGGAACCCGAGATGTTGACAGAGTGGACAGTCCAGCATATAGAATTCGGCCGCCATCAGCTTCCCTTTCCAAGTCAATAAACGCAAGCACAGATGGCATTTAATTGAACCACAACGAAAATGGACGTGCAGATACAGATGGAGACACCATGTAAAGTTAATATTGCAATGTCACAACCATGAGTCATGCTACTGTTTTCAGCAGACACCATGGCTACAATCAAACAATTCTCCTCCTCCTTCTTCATCTTCCCTGTTTTCCTTCATTTTCATCTTTCAGCTTCCGAGAATTGGATCAAAGCTGGTTACTGGTATGCTGGCAGTGAATCCCCAATTCCTGACATAAACTCTGCTCTCTTCACACATCTTCTCTGTGCCTTTGCTGAGGTGAATTCCACCTCTTACCAACTTTCCATCCCAAAAGCTAATGAGCAATACTTTTCCGGCTTCACCGACATCGTCCGGCAGAAGAATCCTTCAGTTGTCACACTTATATCCATTTGGAATGGCCAGGCTTCAACGGCACAGGGCATTTTGGGTAAAAAGGCAAACAGTTCGATTCTTTCCTCAATGCTCATCAATTCTTCTTCTCGAAAGTCTTTCATTGATTCTTCAATAAAAACAGCAAGGCTTTATGGGTTCCAAGGTATAGATTTGTTCTGGCTTTATCCTCAAACGGCTGCAGACATGAATAACATAGGAATCCTGCTTCAAGAATGGAAGGCTGCTGTGAATTCTGAGGCTAAAAGTTCTGAAAAATCCCCTTTGACATTGAGTATGGCCCTTCATTATTTGCCGGATACATTTGGAAATTTGAGTTACCCAGTTGATTCTATCTGGAAAAATGTTGACTTTGCACATGTTGTGGCCTATGATTATCATCTGCCTTCTCTGGAAAATTCCACACATGCCCATGCTGCTCTATATGACCCTACGAGCCATGTCAGTACTGATTTTGGTGTAAGGGAATGGTTAAAAAGGGGATTTCCTTCCACCAAGTTGCTTTTGGGATTGCCTTATCATGGCTATGCATGGGCATTAGAAAGTCCCAATGAAACTGCAATTGGTTCACCATCTTCTGGTTTGGCTGTGACTCAGGATGGGTCTATGAGCTATAAATACATAAAATGGTATGCAAGGAGTTATAAGGCTTCTATTTCTTACAATGCTACCTATGTCGTAAACTATTGTACCATTGGAAGCATTTGGATCAATTTTGATGATGTGGAATCCATTAGAGCTAAGATTGCTTATGCTAGGGAAAAGAACTTGCTTGGTTACAATGTGTTTCAGGTCATTAATGATGACAATTGGGCGCTTTCTCAAGCAGGTAGGCAAAACTTTGACAAAAAAATCCCGTTATATGACTTCTTTTCACATTGACAATAAGTTTTATCAGGTTGGCAACTTTATAGAGATCCATAGAATGGAGTTTTTAAGGGGAAACCTTGATACATATAAATTGTCACTCATTATATATTTGACGCAGTCTGATTTAGATTGATTTCACTTTTACTTTGGTTCCACCCATTCAAAATTTAACAATGGTGCATATGAGTGGAGTTAAGTGCATTTATCAATTTCAATGACGATTCATAAATTTTAGCAAAAGGAGGAAACTCAAGAGTAGTATAGAACATCCTTTCTTCTTGCATGACATAGTAATATATGACAAAGGCTAAATGCAGAATCTGATTTTGAGGGAAATGTTAATTAATATCATGAACTGCTATGACAGCTCAAGAGGGGAAAAATGACCACGGAAACAAACGGCGGCTATTGCTTATCATTTTGCTTCCTATTGCAATCATCATAATCATAGGAGCTGCCTTTCTGTGTTGCTTAAGAAGCAAAATATTTAAGTCAAAAGGTAACTGTCAGTTAAAATAGAGAAGAATGAACTGGAGATGTAATGTTAATATAATGAAACTAACATGTGGGTGCTCTTTCCGTTTCTATCTTTGTTTATGACAGTACACATGGTGTACGGTAAAATTTGTTTATCAAAATCAAAGGATGACATTCCGAAAGCTGGAAGTATGGAAGGCAGTTCTCCACACCTTGAAGAATTTAGCTTTGCTGTCATAAAAGCGGCAACAAAAAACTTTTCTAGTGAAAACAAGCTAGGAGAAGGTGGATTTGGCCCTGTTTACAAGGTAAAATTTTATCCTTGGACATTTTTTGATAGGTGAGATCTCTCTTCATATGGAAGTTACTTTCAGCAGGGTTAAATTTCCTTCTTTAGCTGATTCTATTAGATAGAGTTCAACTGAAATAAGTCCTAAAAAATCTGAACTTTCTAACTCAATGGTTTGTATCCATGCCATTGAGGCCTAGGGAACTCTACTGTAAGGCCTACTAGTTAATTTTATCCTCGTCCTTAGTACTAAACCCAGAAACTAATCAACACTTGCACAACACTGGTTTTTGTATGTATCCAAATTTCAACATCAAACGTTTAGGGTAATCTTCATTTCTTAACTATGGCATATCTTTGGAACTAATGAGTTGTATAATTTTTTCTAGGGAAAACTACCAAGGGGACAAGAAATAGCAGTGAAGAGACTTTCAAAAGCATCTACACAGGGACATGAGGAGTTTACAAATGAGGTTTCACTTACTGCAAGGCTTCAACATGTCAATCTAGTTAGAGTTCTGGGATTTTGCATTGAGAGGGAAGAAAAGATGTTAATCTATCAGTACATGCCCAATAGAAGCTTGGATTTCTACCTTTTTGGTAAGGAATTCTTTCAGGCTATAGTTTTGTCTGTTGCATAATTTGCATCTAACTTTCTATGTGAAAGTGATATTGCAATTAGTGATAGAACTTACAGGTCAAGAGAGAAGGTGAAGTGGCTTTAGAAAAAACTAACAAATGAAATTTATGATAATGTTTTTGTATAAAATCATGAGATAAATGAAAATTTCTTAAAATTTTGATGAATATGTAATTTCAAAAATATGAAATATCTCAATAAGAGTTAAAAATAGTTTGATTGTATTTCTTTCAGATGAAAAAAATTTCTTCAATTAATTAAAAACCGTATAATTTCTTTTCTTGAGCAAATGATATTTTTGAAATAACAAAAATATAAATAAATGAATATAAAAAGAAAGAGGAAATCAAGAATTTTTATAGAAAGGTTTGATGTTCCAAAAGGATGTTTTTTAGGTCTATTCCTTTCCTCTCAAGTTTCCAAGTATCACTTCAGATATTCACTAACTTTTTCACCAAGTTACAACACTTAATTTTATAAGATTATCTCAATCTATACCAAGATTTCCATAATCATT
This sequence comes from Sindora glabra, assembly GCA_020226215.1. Lineage (NCBI taxonomy): Eukaryota > Viridiplantae > Streptophyta > Magnoliopsida > Fabales > Fabaceae > Sindora > Sindora glabra. The sequence continues at coordinate 65,900,503 of CM035231.1, forward strand.
TAACTTTATAAGATTTTTCCAATTTATACTAAAGTTTTCATAATCAGCTAACTTTAGAAGATTCACCAATCTTTATAAGAATTTTTATAACCATCTAACTTTACAAAATTCACCGATCTCTACTAGGGTTTTAACAAAATTCAAGAAGGATTTTTCTCACAATTTCTTTAAAAAATTATACAAGCTTTTACTTAATGGCACTTTAAGAGTAGATATGCAAATTTTAGTTTTAGAATGAGGAAGTAGGAGAGCTTCAATTTTGATTAGATGAGAGAAAAAAAAATTGCAAATTGTAGTGCAGTACTTGTTCTTGTCATCTTTAAAGGTATGCAATCTATTTATAGAGAAAAACTTGATAAAGACAACTTTGACTTCAAGTCACCTTTCCTTTCGCTCTAAGTTACATTTGAGCTCTAAATTTAAATTTTGAATATTTGGTTCCAAGTTTGAAATTTGAAAAAATGACTCTATAAAATGGTTTGCTTGATCAAGAAGCTTCCTAAATGTCCCTCATGCTTAATATACCTTATATGTATCATAGGAAACAAGACTCAACCACTTTTTTCACTTAATTCACAATTTCATCGAAGATAGCAACTAAGTTGTTATTTCATTGAAAGTAGACTTTCTTCTAAAATTTTCATCTATCTAGCTTGTATTACTTAAATACTATTTAAAACTATTCTCCCAATTGTAAAAAGGGTGTTTGAACTTCATATATATATTTTTTATTGATTTTGGCACATATTGGATAATTTTGAAATTGAAATTCCCTTTCATTTTGAATTTCCCTTTCTTTAACAATCAAAGGTTCACAATAAGTATTAAATATTTACCATTGGATTTAGTCCTTTGAATAAATATTAGCTTATAGTCAATAAAATAATTACTAGGAAAGCAAGTTTAGCATTTTCAAAATAAAAACAAATGGGAGATTCTAAAGTAATTTTGTTACATGGAAAATATACTAAAATTAAATTAGACTTTTAAATATGAAAGTGTGATGGTCCAAAGTTCATTTGATGGGTTTGAAACTCATAGTTCATAAAATTTGTACCCAAATAAGTTAGATATATGATAAAACTAATAAGTCCAAATTCCAAGTTATAAATTAAAATACTTTATATTTTAATAAATTCAATTTATTTTCCATCTAATTTCTCAATTAGAACTTGATGGGTCTAACGTCAAGAAGATAGCCAGTAATTTTGGTAAGCTATGATGATAACAAGTCTAAAATTAAATAGTAACTGAAGTAAAACTAGCTAATAACATAAAACACTTAAACCAGATTTGAAGGGAATCCTCGAATCTTTATTAATTTCTGATTGATTGCATAATTGAAGGCATTTATAGTAAAATGATTCCTATTAGCTATTTGAAACTTAAAACTCAATAATTAAAATATAATTAAAACTTAACAACTAGTATTTGACTCAAATAATGACTCGAATAAAAGGATAGTTACTTTAACATGGTATCCTCAATAAGACTGCTAAATGCTAACAGCTAACTAATTCCCTTCGTGTCTTAGTTCGTAATACTAGCACATAAGTAATTTAGTTTGTGTTTGTTTTTCTTGCAGATCCAGTGAGAAGGTATGTATTGGATTGGAGGAAGCATGTTCATATCATTGAAGGCATCATTCAAGGTCTTTTATATCTCCAAGAATACTCAAACTACACAATAATTCATCGTGATCTAAAAGCTAGTAACATCTTGCTTGATGAGGAGATGAATCCAAAAATATCAGATTTTGGGATGGCTAAACTTTTCAGAAAAGATGATGTTGAAGCAAAGACAGGACGAATTGTTGGAACATAGTGAGTGAACTTCCTTTAATTGCTCTCTCATCAAATCTTGTTTGGTTAATTATCTTCTAATATTTGCAATACAGTGGATATGTTCCCCCAGAATATGTAAGAAAAGGAACATACTCTATGAAGTATGATGTTTATAGCTTTGGAGTGCTGCTTATACAAATCATAAGTGGCAAAAGGAACACATGCTACTATGGAGCATTTGAAAACTTGAGCATCCTAGAATATGTGAGAATTCTCAAGAACTTACCCTGATATTTGCACTGTCTGTCTGAATCTCCGAAAATTCACTTTCAGAATACTGAAATGGCTTATAGCTGACATGACATTGAATTCTTACAGGCATATGATTTGTGGAAAGAAGGTGAAGGTAGGGAGTTCCTTGATCCATCGCTGGACGATTCATCTTCATCCTGCAAACTTCTGCAGTGTTTGCAAGTAGCCTTACTGTGTGTTCAGGAAAATCCGGCTGACAGGCCATCAATGCTGGAAGTTTCTTCAATGCTCAAGAATGACAAAGATGCTATTCCTTTGCCTAAGAGGCCGGCTTTCTCAACAAGAAGCGATGGGCAGTCAAGTACATCTCATTCGCAATCTCAGAAAGGAAGTTATTCAGTTAATAATGCTTCAATTTCTGAAATAGAACCCAGATAAGAGTGCCTGCTCTTTGAATAGATACATGACTTGCTAATGTGAATACTAGTTTTGCTGTCAAGTTCATAGCACCTCTGTTGTGTTGCATTAAACATATTACATTTGTTAGTAGAAAAGCAGCAGTTTTTGGTTGCCATTTCTTATATTAACCCCCCCCCCAAAAAAAAAAAAAAAAATGTAAGTGCAATGGGGCAAAGCCTTCTTTGAGAGCATTTGTTTTTGTATCTCTGCATAAAGCAAAATTCCTGCGAGATTGGTGGAACAAAATGATGTAAGAAGTTAAAACTATTACTTTATCATTTAACTCAGAAAAAAACAGCCGTTGGTATACGATTTTGGGAACAAAATCTCATTTATTTATAATAGATAAAGAAGTATCATATCACCTGTATATTTTATGATTAAAAAAAAGAAAAAATACAACCTATCCAAATACATTTGAACTTATGCACATATACCCTATATTTAACAATTTAAAATATGTTTCTTTGAAAAAATCTTGTGTTTTGTGTTACTATCAACCCGATGACATTATAATTACTGCCTTATCATTTATTTCCTCAACTTAGCAGGTAAGAATATCAATTAAGAAAATAGAATCCGAAGAAGAAGAAAAAAAAACACAGAAAGTATACAATTTATGGAAGCAAATACTACAGTTCTCAATTTACAACATTAGAAAATAGCCTTTGAGTAGTTCTTTGCTAGAAATCTTAGCATGCCATTGCCATCACCCTAAACCTCTTCTTCCTAATGCTTTCTATTTAAAAAAAAAAAAAAAAACCTTAAACTTTGGAGAGCCACAAACACGTAGCCGAGGAATCGGAAACAGTCAAGAGTTGCAACATGTTCGGGCAATCACAAGTTTCCAAAGCTGTGTCTATAAAATGGAGCATCATGCAAAGTGACAGTTGCTGTCATCATCAACAACAAATCTCTCATAGCTCTCATTTTCATTTCTATCATTCTCTCTTCCTTACCTCCTGGGCCGCCTACAGGGGGTAATAGGTGCCCGGAGGAGAAGAGAATATCATTCAAAATATATTATTTCAGGTTTAGAGATTCTATCTACCACCACATTTTTTAGTCTTCCGTTATGGTTTCCAGCATATCATTTGAAGACCTCAAGAACGAAAATGTCGACCTTGTAAGTATTAATCATTTATTATATAAGTCATACAGAGTATATATTTATGAATTTCTATCTTCCTTTAAATTTTAATTATGTTAAAAAGATATACATAGAATTTTAAGGATTCGAATTCATTTTTTATATGTGATAGGACTCATAAAAAAATATTGTGCTCATCTCTTTCCAAAGAAAATGACTAAAGGGGGAAAAAATGAGATATTTAGATTTGCCAAAAAAAGTCTTATGTCTACATATTAAATTCCACTCAAAATGAGAATTCTAGACTCAATTTGTTTTATCGAAAAACATCTTTTATATAAAAATATCTAGTTTACTTGTGATTAGAATTACAAAAATATAAGATTATAAAATATTTTATTTGTTCAATGTTATATGTATGAAGCAGATAAAAAAAAATCCACTTCTCTAAGGCACAAATTTTTTCTTTCATTGTCAAACATAATATCATATATTATTTTGGATTAAACATTTCTTTCACTCTCCGAGAAATTACTTTTTATATTAATTTCATCCTTTAAAAAATGAAAGTATTATTTTGATATTGAGCTAATGATTATATGTAGTATTTTAATCACTATATCAAAATGAGCATTAAAAAAATGACGGTATCAATAATTTGACATCATCATTTCTGTTTTGCCTATCCTTTCTCTTTCTTTTAACTTTACCATTCAATTCATTTTCTAAGAGCGACATAATTAAATTGGGCAATAGCAAAAGAAAGGGGGTAAAACTGAAATAAAAATATCAAATCATTAATATTGTCAATTTTTTGACACTCATTTTAATAGAGGGACTAAAATATTGCACAAAATTATTAGTCAAGAACTAAAATAATACTCACATTTTTTAAGGGACAAAATTGATACCAAAGCAATCTATTGAAGATTAAAAGATGTGTTTGCTTATTATTTTATTAATCACAAAGCATATAAGTGGCATACAATCTTTTATTTTTACAAATACAAATGAGATTTTTGTGCAAAAGATGTTTTCCGACAAAAGAAACAGAACTTAAATTTATTTCATGTTTCTTATTGAAAAAAAATTAAAAGGAAGAATTATGAACTCACTTTGACTTAAACAAATATAAGTTTTCTTTTTTAGGCATAAATTTGATGGGCTATATGTTCTTATTAGCCAAATAGTACTGGTTGCTTGATATGATTTTTATTTCGTTTGCATTTTGTAATAAGATGTTGGTCTCCTTCCTATGTATTTAGGAAAATATTCCAGTGGAAGAAGTGTTTCAGCAGCTAAAATGCACAAGGGAAGGTTTGTCATCTGATGAAGGAGAAAAAAGGCTCCAGATTTTTGGCCCCAACAAGTTGGAGGAGAAAGAGGAAAGCAAGTTCCTCAAATTTTTGGGTTTTATGTGGAATCCCTTATCATGGGTCATGGAGTGTGCTGCTATCATGGCCATCGTACTGGCCAATGGAGGGGTAAATTCCAACTCTTCACTTTTTTTTTTTTTTTTGGGTGTGTGCTTGCAATTGTTTATTTTTACTTCTCTAAATTATATTTTCAAATTCTGCAGGGAAAGCCACCAGATTGGCAAGACTTTCTTGGTATTACGGTGTTGCTTATCATCAACTCTACCGTTAGTTTCATAGAAGAAAACAATGCAGGCAATGCCGCAGCTGCTTTGATGGCTGGTCTTGCACCAAAAACCAAGGTAAGACGTTGTTCACTAAATTACAATGATGTTACTTAGCATGGCTCCATGATATTTTCACAAGTAGATGCTAAAGTTCAGAATGGACCAAAATTTTAGGTGTTGAGGGATGGAAAGTGGAGGGAGCAAGAGGCCGCAATCTTGGTGCCGGGAGATATGATTAGCATTAAGTTGGGAGACATCGTCCCGGCTGATGTCCGTCTCTTGGAAGGAGATCCCCTCAAGATTGACCAATCTGCGCTCACTGGTGAGTCCTTGCCCGTCACTAAGAACCCGGGAGACGAGGTTTTCTCCGGCTCAACTTGCAAACAAGGTGAGATTGAGGCTGTTGTCATTGCCACCGGTGTCCATACCTTCTTTGGTAAGGCTGCACATCTTGTGAATAGCACCAATAATGTTGGTCACTTCCAGAAGGTATTTATGTCATTGTGTTTTTCTATTTTAGAAAGTACTTAAAAATTCAGGTTTTTATGTGACTAATTGTCTATTGCTAGGTATTGACAGCCATTGGCAATTTCTGTATCTGCTCAATTGCCGTGGGTATGATCATTGAAATCATTGTGATGTACCCCATACAACACAGGTCGTACAGAGATGGTATTGACAACTTATTGGTGCTTCTCATTGGAGGTATTCCAATTGCCATGCCAACTGTGTTGTCTGTGACCATGGCTATTGGATCTCACCGCCTCTCCCAGCAAGGAGCCATAACCAAGAGGATGACAGCCATTGAAGAGATGGCTGGAATGGATGTTCTCTGTAGTGACAAGACCGGGACTCTTACTCTTAACAAGCTTACTGTGGATAAGAACTTGATTGAGGTCAGTAACGGATAAACGACTTGCAAACTGCTATAAATAAAGTTATCTTGGTTGCACTTATTTTGTCTTATAAACTGTCACTCAATAACACATTATCCTGGTTATATTTATTTTGTCACACAAACTGTCACTCAATAGTACATGTTACACTTAAATATTCACAATGGGTAATAATTTATGTACAATATCAAATACAACTAGTATTTTTTTTAATACATTAATACGGCTCTCTTCAATTTACTCTAGTGGTTGTTCCTATAACTATAGGTGTTCCCTTCTGATATGGACAAAGATGGCCTTGTCTTGTATGCTGCAAGGGCTTCTAGGGTTGAAAACCAAGATGCCATTGATGCATCCATTGTTGGGATGTTGAGTGATCCCAAAGAGGTGCAATCTTCAAAATTTTCAGTCCATTCTCCATGAACCATGTATATATATAAGTCTCTTGTATTAACATTCTTCTTTTATGATATTTTAGGCAAGAGCAGGAATCACTGAGGTGCATTTCTTGCCCTTCAATCCTGTGGAGAAGCGCACTGCCATAACCTATATTGATGACAAGGGCAACTGGTTCAGAAGCAGCAAGGGTGCTCCTGAACAAGTAAAGCACTTCTCCCTTCATTGATATAACATTAGAACTATTATAAATAATCATTCTTTTAAGTTCATGAACTACACGTCATTCTTGATATCTAACTATCCAATCCCTAATTTATATTTCAGATTATTGAACTTTGTGACCTTAAAGGAGAGCGGTGTAAGAAAGCCCATTCCATCATTGATGGGTTTGCTGATCGTGGTCTTCGCTCCTTGGGTGTTGCTCGTCAGGTGAATAATAAAGGATTAAAAACTTAAAATTATACTAAATGAGAAACTTCTCTAATTAACAATATGGATTTTGAATATTTTCTTGCACTTTCTTAACAGACTGTTTTGGATAAGAGCAAGGAAAGTGCTGGAGAGCCATGGGAGTTCTTGGGTCTCTTGCCTCTCTTTGACCCTCCAAGGCATGACAGTGCAGAAACTATTCGGCGTGCTCTTGACCTTGGTGTCAATGTCAAGATGATCACTGGTGATCAACTTGCCATTGGGAAAGAAACTGGTCGTAGGCTTGGAATGGGTACCAACATGTATCCTTCATCCACTCTTCTAGGAGATAACACGGATGGTAGCCTTGCAACCATTCCAGTTGACGAACTCATCGAGAAGGCTGATGGTTTCGCTGGAGTTTTCCCTGGTAATTACACGATTCTGGTTTATTTTGTACATATACCAACAATTTTGTTAGCTTATATGCATATGAAACCATACAGAAAAACTTAATTTTTGTAGTCGGTATGTAGAGCACAAGTATGAAATCGTGAAGAGACTGCAAGAAATGAAGCACATTTGTGGTATGACTGGAGATGGTGTGAATGATGCCGCAGCTCTCAAGAAGGCAGACATTGGTATAGCAGTGGCTGATGCAACCGATGCAGCAAGGAGTGCTTCAGACATTGTTTTGACAGAACCAGGTCTTAGCGTCATTGTGAGTGCTGTGTTGACAAGCAGGGCCATCTTCCAGAGGATGAAGAACTACACAATCTATGCGGTTTCCATCACAATCCGTATTGTGCTCGGCTTCCTCCTGGTCGTTCTGATCTGGAAATTCGACTTCTCACCTTTCATGGTGTTGATCATAGCCGTCTTGAACGATGGAACCATCATGACAATCTCTAAGGACAGAGTGAAGCCATCACCAGTGCCTGACTCATGGAAGCTGAAGGAAATCTTCGCCACTGGAATTGTTCTTGGAACTTACATGGCCTTCATCACCATGCTCTTTTTCTACTTTATCCATGACTCACATTTCTTCACTGTAAGCGAATCAACTTGTACTATAACATTAGTGTGAGTTTGTGTAACTAAGATTTTGTCTTACCCTCAATTTCAGAATGTTTTCGGTGTGAAGCACATCTCAGGGAGCGAGGAGCAACTTAACTCAGCTCTTTACCTTCAAGTTAGTATTATTAGCCAGGCACTCATCTTTGTGACAAGGTCAAGGAGCTGGTCGTATGTTGAATGCCCTGGATTTTTACTCCTTTTAGCCTTCTTTGCTGCTCAACTGGTTAGTTTCTAGTCCAAACCATTTTTCTATTTGTTCAACCCTAATTGAACATTTGTTTTCCAATTATTCATGTCTAAAAAGTTTAAGATCAACATGATATTTACTCATTTTCTCTCAGAAACTTGTATTTACTAGCTAGAGTCTGATTTAAACTGATCAATTTGTATAAAAATTATTGATTGTGCTCATAGGTGCACTATGAAGTTAAGTATGCCTCTTATTTTCCATACTTAAATATGATTTGGTAATTTTCTTTTAACATAGGTGGCTACCCTCATTGCTGTGTATGCACACTGGGATTTTGCCAAAATTAAAGGCATTGGATGGGAATGGGCTGGTTGTATCTGGATCTTCAGCATTGTTACTTACATCCCTCTTGATATCCTCAAGTTCTTGGTCCGTTTAGGATTAACTGGAAGAGCTTGGGACAACATACTCCAAAACAAGGTCTAGAAGTACTCTATGATGACATTTTGAAGTGTCTGGGCTTCCCTTGCTTTTCTGCTTCCTTCCAACTTACCATTGCTCATTTCTTCTTGTGTTTTGTGCAATTAAGACGGCCTTCACAACAAAGAAGGACTATGGAAAGGGAGAGAGAGAGGCTCAATGGGCAGTGGATCAACGCACAAGGCATGGCCTTCACGTAGCAGAAAGCCCTAAGAGCAGCAGCCATGAGATCTCTGAGATTGCTGAGCAAGCCAGGAGACGGGCCGAAGCTGCCAGGTTTAGTACATATCACTAATTCCTCTATTATTAGACAATGCATCCAATGATTCTGATCATTCTAACTTTATTAAATATTTTTATTTTAATACATTTTAACCTAACTACTATATATATGCTCACTCATTTTCCCAGTGTTATTGATTACACATTTAAAGATTGTTTGGTTGGTAAAAAGTTATATGGGAAAGTGCAACTTTGTAGAAAGTAATAGATGTATGAATTATTTGATTGAACACTAATTAGTAAAATAGGGAAAGTAAGACTTATTAAGAAGTTTTATTTCCTACAAAATATAGAAAGTTGTTTACTTACCTCATATAAGCAAAGAAAACTTTTTGCAGAAATTTTTAATTCTCATTGTTAAGCAAACAATTTTAAATACTTTCCAAGATCTCATAGGAGAATTTATTTTCTGAAAAGTTTAACTTCTTACAGAAATTTATTTTCTGTATAAACCAAACTACTCTTGACAATGATCTGATTTGGATTGATCCCGTTTATTGATTGGTAAATCTATTGAATGCATAAGACTAAGTGCACTTGTTATTCTATAATGAAAACAAACTAAGTGCACTTGTTATTCCATAATGAAAACAAAGTTATGATGCAGGTTGAAGGAGCTCCACACACTCAAGGGACACGTTGAATCAGTGGTGAAGTTGAAAGGTTTAGACATGGACACCAGTCAACAGCACTACACTCTGTAAAGAAGTTGAAAGAAATGGTGACATTATATAAGTGAAGAAGCCAAGACCTTTTGCTTATCAACGAAGACAAAGCTCAGATGGGAAGATAAAACTGTATCTCTTTTACCCCTTTGTGTAACCTTCCTCTTCCCCAATGAGCGCAGAGGTGTTAGTATAGAATGGATGGGGTTTGTCCTAATCGTTTTCACAGCAAAACTAGAAATATATGTATTTGCAGGTTGGAATGAAATGAAGAATATTTTGAACCATACACATTTTACAGTATCACAATATTTATAGCAGATAAAAACAGTTTATAAACCATTAGAGATTTTATAAATGCTTTCGTGAATTACACAAAAACCTTCCCCTCAAATTTGGCATAACCAAAAGTATATTTAAGCCAAAAAAATCTATTTGCCAAATTTAACAATGCTGTGTTCATCATATAATTCTTATATTTTAAATTTAGCTAGGTGTTTGAGGACCCACATATTCTTTTAAACAAACTATTCTTTGCTGTCCTTCCAAGAAGTCAATTCAGATGGAATTACTTCTTCATTGCAGGAATGCACAGCTTGTGCCATCAAGTTCCCTAGCCAACCATGGTATAACAACCCCCTTGAACCCAGCCCTCCAAATAACCAGTACTTACAGGTGTGATTTCCACCTATCAAATCATTGATACATCCCAAAAGTGGAAGTGATCCAAGGGAAGTGAGCGGCGGCATTGCCCTCAGACCAGCTCTTGCGCCAGTGAAAACCCAATCCTTGATCCTCGGATAAATAGAAGATACCTTTGGCAGGAGCTCTTGAAGAGCTCTTGAAGCTTCATCGGCTGATACATTTGGCGAGGAATTTGTGGATTTCCATTCCCATGTTGAGCCAACGTGTAGACTGCGAGGACCCTGAACAGCAATCCATGCATCTGACAGTATGGAGGGTCCGTGGTCTGGATAGCCTTCTCTGGGAGATAAAGCCAAAGTTACTTTTATTTTAACATACGGGAGACAGCTTTAGGGATGTGAATAGCATATGCATATAGTATTCTGTGAACAGAAACTTCAAATCCAGATTGAAAACTTGAAAGTGTTTGCACAATGAGAGTAAATGCTTTTAGCTTTGTATATTAATATTCCAGCTTGATAGCATATGCACACATGACACCCCAAACAATTTTTACCTGATACCATTAGGCAGCTCCAGGTGTGCAATAACACCTCTACATGTCCTCAAAGGAAGCCTACCAGAGATCTCACGGAGCATGTTTGCTTTGGCGCCAAGGCATATAATGATTGCATCATATTCCCCTGAACCATTAAAGTTAATAACATATAGCATATAACAACTAAAAGTTTAAAAAAGAAAGGAAGACTTAGGCTCCGTTTATTTTACTGGAAAGTATTTTTCATAAAATATGATTATAAAATGTTACAATAGAAGAAAGTGTTTTACCTTCAAACTCAAGTAGTTTATGAACGGATCTTTTGTGCAAATTGAGCTCTTTCTGTCCAGAGCCAGAAGTAGAATATTCTTTCACTAAATGTTCGCTTGCCCAGAAGAGTGCCTAGTAAAAATATCAAATTGGATTACACTAAAACAGAAAAAGGAAAAAAAAAATTGTCAAACTTGCTAAAAAATTTATTGCATTATTTATCAAACCTGAAGATAATGTTGGGAATGGACATTAACAGCTTGTGGCATATAGAAAGCTGTGTTGCATGGAATGCACAGAGAGGGTACAAGATTTTGGACCTCTTCTTTATTAACAGCATCAATTCTGCAGTTAGCAAGGCAAGTCTGGACATTCTAATCACATAAAGAAGCAGAATATTACTACAAATACGTCCAATCACCAAAATTCAAAGAATCTATTATAACAGAGAGATTACCTCGGTCATTTGGATCAAATTCTTCATGTTCATTGCTGGCCTCAAGATGCCCCTGAAGTCAGCTGATTTCATCAGAAATATAAATCAACTCCAAGAATCCACTGGAGAGAGAAATTAAAATATACATATTTCCACAGGTCAACATGTCACAACTAGATGACAACAAATAGTAGGAAATTTACAAGAACGAGAAGCTCACATCCTAGGACTTGAATGTACAAATTTTATGCGACAATTCACATGTCTGTCCTTCACAGGCAAAATGCAAAGAGATGTGCGGAATGGAAGAAGTATTAGAACTTTTTTTGCTTTCGGAGTTGATTATTCAGTTTCTCGGGAGAAAAACCTTTTGTGAGCTATAAAAGCTTTAGATTCTCCATTTTTGCATTCCTTGGAAAGACGGGCTTCTTCCGCAACTCTCAGAAGCTTTATACTCTCTTCCCAATACTGAGCACCCTCCCAGAGAAGCTTAACTACGTAAGGCCAACAGTGAATTCCATAAGCAAACGTAGGCATTGCATTGCCAAAGACATCAAGGAAGTAAAAGAATCCAATATGGTTGAGTGTAATATTGGAGAGGATGATAGGAAACCTTTTGGAGAATAAGGGTGAAGGAGACCTCCCGCAACTCCTGAAGCACCACCCCCAACACCCACTTCATCATATAAATCAACTCTTAGATGTAACTCCTTTGGGCATTGCTGGAAATTTCAATTTCACACCATGGAGAAAGAAAACAACAAGGAGGCTTATGATCTCATAGAAATCTTAATTTGAATGAAAAGAAATTGCCAGTAAAGTGGTCATAAATTACGAGTAGTAGTAACTTTATGCGTTTCTCAAGCAAAGAATTAAGAAATTTGTCCTCAGTCACAAATGAGAGACTCGTTAAAAAAAAATTCCAGGAGCCTTATAACACTTAGCCTAAATACCATAAATTGCGAGGGAGAGAGTACTTTTAACAAATGCCAAACCACAGAGAGCCCAGCAAATCCAGCTCCAAGCACTGCGTACCTGAATTTGTTGCAAGTAAGAATGCATGCGTGCTTTATGTTTGTGAGTATTATTCAAAGTATATGAGAAGTGATTGGGAGAGAAATGAAGCTAGAGAGACCTGCGAGGATTTTGCGTTGTAGAAGAGAAAACCCGAACGGAAGAAGTCACTCTGCAGCTACAGCCATGGCTAAGGTTTAACATCCGAGAAATTGAATAGGATGGCAACCTTCTAGGATTAGGGTTCAAACTGAGAGATACTAAACTTTTCGTGGAGCAACACAACGAGGTCGCGCCTCTCTCTAGTGTAAATATTTATCCTTAGAATTGTTTTTCTAGGTTGTTTTGGGGTTACAGCGGATAGAATATCCATTATGGGGTTTTCTTTTACTGGTTAGAGAGCAGAAAGAGCTACCGCCATGCTCGCATCAGCAATTACAAATACAAATGTTCCAACAAGAATTTTAGGTATATGTAGATAAATAATATGAGAAATTGTTAGACAGGCACAAAATGACAATTTTATGAAAATATCATCGCTCGACAAATAATTTTTCTTATTAATGAGATAACAATCTGAAATCCCGTGTTAATATCAGTTGCTTGAGATATTGCATGTATGTCTGAAATCAAATTTGTTCATTCTGAATAAAAAGCCGACATTTCAGAACATGAGGGAGTACGTGTGGAAGTCATATCTCAGGAAGCATAAGGAGCCGCGAGTAATGTCATTAAACACAGACGTTGGCAGGCTGCTTGAGGCATTACATACGCATAAGAAGTCCACATTGTCACGGCTACCAGATTGGAGCACCATGTCTATTTACATAAGATTGCATATGTAAGCTACAAACTATTATCCAAATCCCCAGCTGCTGACATTAATAATGATCATCGAATAAAAATTGGATTACATAATTTCAAATAAGAGAAGTTGCCACTGCCACAGGTGACAAGTCATAGCATGGCCTTCTATGGATCCAGAGCCGATAGCTTAAACCTTCCGGAATATCACACGCCTTTCCCGCTTGTATTCCACTTCGTCTCTCTGGTGCATAATTATAAGAGCTCTTCTCACCTGCCAGATGCAATTTGTATTAATAAAAACCATTTTAAAAAATACGTAGAATCACAGCATTGCATTTTTCAGTTTTAGGGTCAACTTACAGTAGATTCATTCATTCCCATTCTGCTGAGCTCATCAATCAACCTTCTTTCCGATATGTGGTTCCCAATACCGATTCTTCTTTTTATCTGGGTCTCTGCTTGCTGCTCAAGGAGGAAATAGTTAATCCAGCAAGAAATGAAGCTAGATGAAGAGAGGAAATGGTCGTATCACAAGACACCTTTATTTCATTTGCCATTTCAGGTGTAAGATTTAGTTGTTGGTTTATTCCAGACCTAGCAGCATCCATGGTGGAAACAGTGAAAAGCCTAATTGCTTCTTGCACATTCTCCTCAGTGGCAAGATGGGACCTGGTATACAAGTCCGTGATCTTATTACATACTAATCGAGAAAGATGCATGAACAATAAAAAGAATAAACAAAATGCCACATTAAAAGGAATAGTAACATCATTGGAGCAAAGAAAACTACAGGAGATATTAAATGGATTTATCATCCAACCGGTAGTTTCTACTGTAGATCATGAGGGCCAAATATACTTGTCCATAAAACCATCCAAGCAATTGATACAGCCGAACATGCTGGATAGATAAATGGAAGATAAGTATTTCTAATTTCTAATTGGGGTTCAAAACCTAGTCATCAAATCTGGATGAGATGACGCTTTGATTCTAGTACTAGTCGTAACTGGTTGCAGATTTTAAAATTGAGTACCAATGGGTCAACATCATGGCGAAGATATTTCTGAAAAATGGCGTCAAGTTTAATCAAGAATAACTAGCAATACTTACAATTTCATCTTTGCAAGTGCCTCACTCAACCTCACAATAGCTTCCAGCTGCCTTACAGTAATTGGTATTGCAGCAGCTTCCCCAGTTTCGTTCGCCTGCTGCCTCATATCCTGTGTGTTTTTTATCGGGAACAGAAAAAGGTAAATTTTCTATTTAAAAAAATAGCCATTATGTAAATATTTAATGACGGTCAATAGCTAAATAGCCATATATTAATCAGAGTTCCAGGAAGCTTAATTACCAAAAAAATAAAAATAAAAAAGAATACATCAGTTTAAACTTCTTTTGGTCAACAAATAAAACCAAAGTCACATGAAATTTGTGTATATTAATTGACAAACATATTCATGAATAGTACCTGTCTAATTTTGACATAATTATTCTGTAGCATTGTTGCTGCAGACTCTGATAGACGAGGATGGCATTCAGTTCGACAATATTGTATATACCTGTTAAGATAACAGCCCAACATTACATCCCCCACAAACCTCCACCAAAGAACAGTGCAAAGGATGTCTGAATCGATTGATTTATACCTTTTCAGCCAATTCTCTTCTTTAGATGTCTTACTTTCACCCATGGTTGCGTTAGCCGATGCATGAACCTTGATGATATGACTAGCAATGATCTGTAAATGAAACGTTGATCAAACATTGACCTGAGTAGAGGATCACGTGAAGATCAAGTGCTTAAATACGAAATTAATGTTTTGCACCGTTGAAATTAATTCTTTGAAACATCAAAGAAAGTTATTTCCTGTCTGACCAAAGTGAAGCTTAAACGTTATAATTTAAATACAAAAATTTGACATCATATTCCTTCATACAGACACGATGTGTTTCAAAAGATGGTGAACAAAAACGGAGCCACTTGATCAGAGCAGAACAAAAAATTACCTTGTCTTGACTGTACATTCTGATGTCTTTCACAATGAAGATTAAGTCAAACCTAGAAAGAATGGTTGTCTGCAAATCAATGTTATCTTGTGCAGTCTGGAAGAAATTATAACATTCTTGTTAGTTTCTTGCATTGAAGTTATGCCATAAAAAAATTGGCAAACATAAAAAGGATAATGAGGCAATAGACCTTAAGATCATCATAACGTCCTGATGGAGGATTAGCAGCTGCAAGCACGGAAGTTCTTGAGTTAAGAACAGTCGTTATTCCTGCTTTTGCTATGGATATTGTTTGCTGTTCCATAGCTTCATGAATGGCAACCCTACACAACAGAAAGTGCATGAAGTCTCACAATCATGCAATAATGCAAATTAGAAGGAGGACCACCATATTTAATGGAGCTTCTAATACCTGTCCTCCGGTCTCATTTTGTCAAACTCATCAATGCAGACAACACCTCCATCTGCCAAGACCATGGCCCCTCCTTCAAGATAAAACTCACGCTGAAATGGACATGACAAAAATTAGGGACTTCACAAACTACGAAGAGGTTGAAAAACCCAACAGCAATATAAACACTGAAGGAGGTAAAGTACTTACTGAGCTGCTATCTCGAATTACAGACGCTGTAAGACCAGCAGCAGATGATCCTTTTCCTGAAGTATAAACAGCAATAGGAGCTGTCTTTTCAACAAACTTGAGAAACTGTAGAAGGTAATTAGTTATCTTATAAGCACCTCATGTGAAGCAAAGCAAGCTACAATGGGAAGAATCAAATAATTTAAGATCCCAAAACACTAAACTAAAATGATAAGCAGTTGATGGACTTAGCATTCCATGTAAATGTTGTCTAAACCTATATCTACAGAGTAGTGAAAGTCATTCACTTTCCAATGCGAAAGTTGCCACATGCCAGTGGCCCATTTGGTTTTTTGACAAGAACCGCTTGCAATGACATGGTTGACTAACCTGTGACTTTGCAGTGGATGGATCTCCTAGAAGCAAGACATTTATATCACCTCTTAACTTCACTCCATCCGGCAAATTCTGTTGCAAAGAAATCCAGCACATTATCAATAAACAGACTTTTTCCTTGCCAATGATGTAGACAGAGACCCTAAAAATCATTCACCTTTCTTGACCCCCCAAATAGAAGACAAGCCACAGACTTCTTGACATCATCATGACCAAATATAGAGGGAGCAATCTTGGAGCATATATTTTTGTATGCATCAGGTTCAGAAGCAAACTTTTTAAATTCTTCTATCTGCCAACAACAACAGCAACGATAACAATAATAATAATTACTTGCACCATCAACCCCTAAACAAGGGGGCTATGAATCCTATAATGTAGAGAAGGATTAAATAGCCATTCTGACATTATCCAAATGAAAATGAAGATTACATGATATATTCCACTGTAAGAGATTTCCTAGCTGAGTCCAATATATGCAAGGGAAAGATGAAATCCATAACTCAAAACAATTATAACCTTATGGGAACCATATATGTTCAACGGTCAGTTTAGATGTAAAGTCCGTGAACACAAGCAATAATGTATAAAGATTTTTATTAATAATTATCTCAGGTCTCAGCACTAACCTCCTCTGGTGTAAACGCAGCTGGAACTCCAGACTTGGCCTCATTTGCTTCTTCTATTCCAACAACCCTTATATAAGGCTGTCTAACTGCAACTGCTCCTTTGTGGCTGCATATAGGTAATTTCAACACATCTCAGACTTGTATTATGGAGATCAAAATTCAAAGATGCCAAATTGGACTCAGAATGACAATCTTACGATGTAGAAGAATTGGAAGCTTGGTAGATACTATAGATTCCAATGATTGTCAATCTTGAGCCAGGTACTACTGTTTGAACGAGGTGGCGATCCACAGAGAGAAGCATGTTTCTGGGAAGCTCCCCAGTTGGAACATCCTTCAATAACACTTAAAGCCCATCAATGTGACTACATTGAATATAAAAATCAAAGTTTTCCTGATCAGAATTATATTATACCTCTGGGTTCTCTTGCAGTTTTAAGGTTTGTTGATCAACATACTTGCTCTTATCAGGAACCACAAGCCATGGATCAATTGGGCAAGGTTCTTCCCCGGGCTGCCAAACAATTTGTATCTTTTATAACATTCCCAGAAAAAAATATAGGCCTTTTATAAAAAAGACATATATCAAAATAAAACATAAATGTTAAGAAAGTAGAACCCAGAAAAAGTAAGGATTGTTCTTAAAAAAAACCTGAGGAATATGATCACAAGAACGGGGAACAATTGCCCCACCAAGCCCTGGCCGACATGGGACTTGCCTTCCCTTCTTGCAGTTCTTACATATTAAAGTGACATAAGTTGCTTTTGCCTTAGTCCTGGATGCGGCGATTGTAATCCCAGCTATTTTAACGAGCTTTGGTATATATTGAGCCTGCACATAAAGTGAAAAAATCAACCTCAGATAAACCCGATTATAACCAAGTAACCTATTGAAGAAGATAGCCCCATCCTCCATCGATTACTTTGAAACTTTAGGACAACTAAAACGTAATCATTTCTAACCTAATAGATCTAAAACCTTTATATCTCATTCAATTTCTGATTAAGCAAACACAAAACAAAACCAAAGTCACTAACCCCAAGGGATCTCATTGACATCGAATCCTCTTTGGAGGTAAGCAAAATCTGAACATCCCCTGTCACCAGATCCTCCATTACCCCGGTGTCCCCAGCCACTTTCGTCTTCAAACTCACCAAAACTTGCGCCGCTGCCATCTCTAACTACAAAAAAATAATAATAATAAAGAATTAAAAAATGACAAAAAAGAATGGGGTAATAGAAATGGTACCCATTCCAGAGTCATATGATGTACAACTCAAAGTACCAGGGGCAAGTAATCGGCAGGGGCAGATCGAAGTCTGGCAGGAAGGTCAGAATCGAACGCATCGAGGTCTTCCACGTCGATAAGAAGATACTTGGGATTATGGACAAGGCTTTCTCTGTAGGGAAAAACATTCTTTTCGGTCTCGAAATTCCGGATGAATTCCTTGAATTTCTGAAGGATAGTGTGGTTGGTGGCGGCGGCTTCTGCGTCGCCGCCTCGGCCGGTGCCATCGTCCCATGAGTGAGCTTGATCGCTGTAATAGACGGCTCCTTCGTCCCACCCTGACATTTTCTTCCTCTCCAATCTTCTATCTGTGTGCGCGCGCGTCTCTCTCTCCCCCTCTCTGAGTTGCAGGGTTTGGGATTTTGGAGGTAAAAGGAATAAGGAGGAGTTCTTTTGGCGGGAAAATTCAGGCGGGAAAGTAGCGCGAGGGCTGGTTCTATCACGTGAGCATTTCACATGAGTAAATTATTTTATGATATTTACATCTACAAGTATTGACATCGATAGAAAAAATTTACTGTATCACAAAGTTGTTAGAATAAATAAAAAAAAATCAATAATAACATTTCGTAAAACTTCATAATATATAATCACAGAATTCATTATTGGTCAAAAAAAAATTTCAACAACAATATTAAAATGTGAAATAGTTTATCAATCAAATCTTGTCACATATCTTCTTAAAGTGATTTCCCTATTAATCACTTGTTCCATAAATTTAATAAAATGAAATCCATTTCATGGGCTATGATATGCATAGTACAACTTTTATTTTTTCCTTTTTTATAATAAGTCTTACTATTTTAGCCTATTTTTTTATATATTTGCAAGGAAAAAATTAAAATGTATCATTGATAAAGTGATGCATTCATCTATTGGTAGATGTGTAATTAGGATTGCATTATACAAGGCTATAGAGAAGGGAATCTCCATACCAAGCAAAATATATCAAATGATTCGGTCTAAGAAAAGCCAATAAAGAAAATGAGGTTAAAGCAACAAAAATATTGGAGGGTGATCATTAGCAGAATTTCCATTACGATAAGATACTAGATATTTTCTTCCTATTTAAAATTTTGAATCTACTCTCTTGAATCAATTACAGAACTAAATCTTCAAGCATTCCTTTTGATACATCTCTTTAGAAAGTACTTCATTTTTCTTATTTTGCTTCCTTTATGGCAATGTTTGGTGAACTGCCTCTTAAATACATGTAATTTTGGTTTGCTCTGGTGTTGATTTATCAATTCATAATCTAATATACTTGATATTTGCATTGAAACCTCAAACTATTTGCCTTCTCTTAATGATGATTTGGTAAAGGTAAATTTCCAATCATCATCATTATTTATGAATAAGTTGTTTTATGATTTTAGATGAAAGTTCATTTGGATTTTGAATTGTTTGATATGTTAATTTAGTTTAGCTATGTCTATTATATTATGTTGAAATGCAAAGCTAAAACTATGTGCAATCGAGCAATTTCATGGAAAAAGTGTCACACAAGATCAAAATTGCAATATGAAAGAAGTTCTAATTATCTTAGGAAACAAAATAACTGCAAGTGGATCTTCACTTGGTTTGCAATAACTGCCTTCGAACGAATCTTCAACCTGGGATGTAACTTCTTTATGCGATTAAATAGTAGAGTCCTTAAAATAGGTCAAAGCCTGTAGGCTTTGAAAAACTCTTTTGGCAACCCTAAAAAATGCAAGTTGCATTCATCCTAACTTATGACACATGCAAGCTAACCTTCAAATGGGTTGAATTGACTAGTTATATTTTTTTATATTTTCTAATTTCTATATAATCCTGCGTTCTTAATTTATATAAAATTATATTCCCTTTTTTTATTTGTAATTATGTAAAGATATATTATGAATAATTTATAGATGATGTTTTTATTTTATGGGTCTTTTATAACTTATGTGGTATATATAGTATTTTTTAAGGTTATATATAAATTTAAAATTTATTATTTGCTTATTTATGAATGGACATGCTATACTTTTGAATAATTTTAAATTTTATTATTATTTATAAGTTAAAATTTAAAAAAAAAAGTAAATTCGCTTTTTAATAAAAAGAGCTCATGAGTCATCCCATTTGCTCGCTGACTCCCAAAGACCAAACTATGACCTCCAATAGGGAGGCTTATGTGTGATGCAAACAAGGCAAGCTTAGCTTGACTTATTTAATGATTGGTTTATCTGCTTATTAGCTTTACTAAATTGTGAATGGCTAACCCCAAATTTTAAGCTACCTACAAGTTCTATTTGGCCTAATTAAAGATAATGAAGAACTTTTATGATGTAAATAAATAAAAAAATCCAAAGGCTATTGCATAATTTTGAGAACTTATTTATCAAAATGTTTATTTAAGGCCAACAATTGCATTTCAATGTTGATGAGGTGGGGATATTAGTGCACCAGTATTTTTGTAATGTATCTTAGACGTTCCTAATGTATAATGTTAAGAGGCCATAATTTCCAATTCTTTTTATTTCTATTACACAACATAATAACCTAAAAGGTACTAGCATATGAATTACGGTTGTAAGGACCATGTAAATGGATGTTAATAAAATTAAACGTAAACATTGAAAAAGTAAGGAAGCATCTAGTTAAGAATGAAAGTAATAAGTTAATATCGTTCACATCATAAATATTATTTTAAGAAAACTATGCATGTATTTAAAATTATTGTTGTCTTCTTGAGCATGTTTGATTATTAAGTTAATCAAACCTTTTAATATGTTTGAATATGATGATAAGCTAGCTTGGAGCCATAATTATGGATAATTTAGTGTTAGCAGTGCATATTGTTCCTTGGAGAAAATGAAATGGCATAAGGAATGAGCTATATGGAGACTTGTCTAAAATTAGAAAGGGTTTAAGAGAATCAATTTTTTAATTCACAAAGCTATCCAAGACAAATTACTCACAACTAAGCTTTGAAGTAAGTGGAGTAACTTGTCCCTTTACTACAATGAATGTGATAAGAACCCAAGAACTATTATCCACACATTGAAAGACTGCAAGCATCTTATAGTGGTCTAGAAAAACTTATTACACCTTAAATTCTTAGCATATTTTTTTCATTTGGATAGAGAAGGAATTGTTTATAACTAAAATGACAATAGAGATTAGGAAATCCAAAGATATGCAATGGAATGCAATTTAAGGTATTGCTATATGCAAATTATGGGAATGACATAATTATAGAATTTTTAAGTCAAAAATTCACTTTCCTGTGCATCTTAAAAAGGTAATTTTAATTCATACAAGAAACATTATTCAAGCTTTTTCATCTACCACTGAGAAGAAGCAAAGTTCAACTTGTATTATTAATGTTACTTGGTAGCCCTTTCTTAATTTTGGGTTAAACATGAATGTGGCATCAAAGTCCAACTCATGATAAGCTGGTTGTGAGGGCTTGATTCACAAATATAATGGTGAATAGATTCAAGTCTTTGCTTGAAGCCTTGGTGATTGTAATGCAATAAAAGCTGAACTTTGAGGAGTATTAAAAAGGATCAAGTAAGCATAATCCCTTAACTATTGAAAATCAAAACTAACTTCCATGAAAAGTTCTAAAGATTTCTATAACTTACTAAAAGTATTTGGTAAGATAAAGGATTGCCATAAGGTTCTAGCTAAATAATGTATAAAATATTATTAAATATGCATTAGAAATATCTAGCAAGTTTGCGAAACATAAGTCGGTCACATTGGGAACCAATTTAAGTAAGCTATACATAAGAGATAGTGTTTATGTGCTTGTGTGTGGATTAATCTGATGAGTGAGAAAAAAATATGTGTGTGCATGAGATAGTGCAAGAAAATTGAGATAGAGAAAAAAGTTAGCAAGCAATTGAATTAATTAACTATTAATGAAAGTGAGTTTAGTTAAATTATTAACCTACCATTTTCAACAATTTGGTATCATAGTATGGCAATTCAAGACCACAAATGACAAATTTTCTAAGCAATGTTGCTAGCATGACAAAACTCAACAAAAATAATTACTACACATAAAGCATATGTATGAATTCATATATCAAAGGGCAAGATTTAGGATGGCAATAAAGTTATTCTGCCTATTGCAATAGACGTGAATACTCATAAAATGTGGGAAATTAAATCATACAAGGCTCTTTATGCAATTAAAATTACTATAGATGATAATTTACTTCATCATATAAATGACATAGAGATGCCTCGTAATCATGGTTAATATTTTCAAAATTATTTTTGAAATACTACAAGATTCTAGTTATAAGAAAGAGAATTGATGAATATTGAACAAGAGAGCATGACAATTTATAAGTGTTTTTTCAAAGTAAAGAATTATGTAGAAAAAATGCTTTGTTAGACAAAAAGGCAAAAATAAATGATGAAATAATGAAGATAATTATATTAAATGGCTTAAGACCAGAGGATAACCTATTTGTAATTACAATCTAAGGTTAGGCTGCATAATCTTCCGTCAATGATTTAGACAATTCACTAAAAATTTGAAAAGTATTAATGAAAAAGCTCATTGGAGTTTTAGTTAAAAACAATGAGGAAGCTCTTTATAGTAACAGAGGAAAAAGTCTTCCTAGAGGTAGATACAACTTGAAAGAAAGCAATAAAACAAAAAGAAAAGAACAATTTGAAACCTGTGGAGTAACCCAAAGTCAAGAAAAGTGCAAGCAACCATCTATAAGTTTTAGAAGATTCAATGAAGAGTGCTATAAATGTAGAAAAAGATGTCATATGGCTTGATTCTATTTCTATAAAAGAAAAGTAACTAAAGGCAATGCAACAACATCAAGCTAATGACAAGAAGATCTAGTAAAGATGATTGGGAAGTTAATGTGTCAAGTTTTGTAGTAGAAGAAAATGAAGAATTAGTAGTTATAGTATCCAAATCTTGGCATATTGACTACAACAAGGATTGAATATTTGATTCCGGAAGCTTGAACCACATGATTAGAGATAAAGATAAGTTATGTGATTTGTATGAGTATTCAAGAAATCAAGTGGTGGTAATAGTAAAAAATTCAAAAGTATCAATTGCCCATGTTGGAAAAACAATAGTAGCATCTCTACCGAATGCAAGGGAGATTCAACTATATAATGCACTTCATGTGTAAGGTATGAAGAAGAATTTACTACTTGTATTGTAGTTAATTGAAAATGGGGATTATGTTTATTTGGGCTAGATGATATGAAGGTTTACAAGAATGCCAAAGTAAAAAAGACATCGATTATGGTAGGAAAAAAGATGCGATATGTTTATATGATGTTTGTTAAGATGACATACATAAACAAAACTAAAAAAAAATGAAACACTAGAATTATGGTACATGCGTCTAAGACATATGAGTTATCAAGAGCTAATGGTGATAATAAAAAAGGTAACGCTTAAAAGGTTACCACAACTTGAAGTTTGAGATGAAGTAATATGCTTCAATTGTCAAAATGGGAAAACATATCAACTACCTTACACAAAAGTTAAAATATAGAGCTAAGGAGCTAGTTCACTTAATCATTTTCAAACCAATAAAGTAATCATCACTATATGGTAAGAAGTACATAATCACTTTCATAAATGACTATTCAATGTATGTGTGGGTGGACTTTATGAAAGATAGGTCTATGGCATTGATGAAATTTAAAGAGTTTAAAGAGAAAGTTAATAATGAGTTAAGCAAGAAGATTCGATGTCTATGAATTGAAAATGGTGGAAAGCACACATCAAAAAGAGTTCAATGAATATCTTCAAAGTTATAAGATTTGAAAACAGCTAATGTGTGCAAACACTCCACAACAAAATGCATAGCAAAGAGGAAGAAACAACATCTTGCAAAAGTTTATTGCACACGAAAAATGTTATTACAAGATTTTGAATCTAATGCATGAAAATAGTTACATATATAATCACTAGGGTCTTACGGGCAAAATTTGGATTCACTTCATCACTCTAGAAGTTATGGCATATGAGACTAATAATCAATCACCTGTTAGTCTTTGGAAATGTTTTGTTATATGTTTGTGCTTTATTATCTCAAAAACAAGTTTGATAAGAAGACATTTTGATGTATCTTCATAGGATATGGTGAGCAAAGAAAAAGATGAAGGTGTTGTGATTAGAACACATGAAAAATGCTATGGATTAACAAATATTGTGTTTAATGAGTCATATCTTGTTTGAGACACAAGTTTATACCTTTATCATAGAAGACAATATTTGAAGATCAAGTGCAAAAAAAGTAAAAAAAGCAACCACCATCAAATGTTCAAGTAAATCAATAAAGATAATATGAAGATAGTGGAGGTTTAAGATTACCAAGATCTCAAACAAAATCATGGAAAACTAAAGTGTATCAACCAATGTGGGAAGATGAAGAATCAAGAAAGATCAAAGGTGAAATAAGATCTTTTGAGTTAAGGTCAAGCAAACAACGATAACCTAATCCAAAATATTTGGATAAGTTGAAAGTTGGCCATGAAGGAAAGTGCTGAAAATCAATACCAACTTTTATGAAAAGTTCTAAAAATTCCCACAACTTACCAAAAGCTTTTAGTGAGATAAAGGATTACCAAAAAGTTCTAGCTAAATGATGCATAAAATATTATTAAAATATGCATTAAGAAATATCTAGTAAGTTTAGGAAATATAAGTTAGTCACATTAGGAACTCACTTATGTAAGTTATAAATAGGGGATAGTGTCTATGTGCTTATGTGTGGAGTGAGCAAGTGAGCAAGTGAGCAAGAAAAACAAGATGCATGTTTATGAAATAGTATTAGAGAAATGAAATAGACAAAAGAAATTGCTAAGCAAGTGAATTATGTGTTTGATTATTAATAAAAGTAAGTTTATTTAGATTACTGGCTCACCATTTCCAACATTAACTTTAGAAGAATTCAAGCAATTCAAGAGTGGATCTAGTTCTCTTTTAGGTTGTGCAAAGTATTTTTGCTAAAAATTGACATGTTTTAATATGTCACTCCTACCGAGAAAGTAATAAATGTATTGATTAGTTTGCCAACTATGGACTCACTTTGAATTCTAGATTATAGATTCTTTCTCAACCTCTTCCAAATCTTTCAATTTTTAATACTTATTTATATGATAGGAATATCTCAATCTAGAGAAATCCTATGTAATAATCTAATTAATTTTTGTGTTTTTTTTAATCTTCTTTCTTCGACCCTCAGCCCCATGGATTGTATATATATATATATATATATATATATATATATATAATCACATCAACACTTAATTAAATCAAATGAATCATACCCAAAATTGAACTTTTTATTAGTTAAAATTAAATATGAAAATTCACTTAATCTATTAATTTAAACACACTACTCCTATTTTAATAAGATAATAAAATTTTATTAAAAAATAAATTTAACATTATCTCTATTTTTTAAGATTATCTCATTATTTAAAAATCCTGTGCATAATATTTTTTAATTGTAATTAAAGATAATTATAAAATTTTAAAAATTTCAATATTTTTGTAAAAAAAATTAAATTTGCTATTTAAAATAAGAAATTAATCAAGAAGTTTAATATTTAAAACCCACTACTTAATATCAGCTTAGTGCTCGTGATATCAACGCAGTCCATAATTCTGAGTTTCATGTTAATCATTCTTAATAAAGGAAATAAAGATTGAGAGTAGTTCGCTTACAAAATAAATTACTACATTAATATAGCTAAATTTATTCTAACACAATTTTCTATTTTTCTTTCAATAAATGAAAGAATAGATTGTGGCAACAATGCGGACAAAGGAAAAATTAGGATGTTTGGATTCCTACTAGATATGCTTAGTATGACACCAAAAACATTCATTTTTAAAATATTGGGAGTAGCAAATTGAGATTTCAGTGCTACAATAAAAATTGTTCTGAAAAATCATTTTCAAAAATTATATTTTCTTATAAAAGCTATTTAAAAAAAATAGTTAGCTCCAATGAAAACAAAATAGATTGTGGCCAAAGAGCAACTAAAGAAATAATTTAATTATAAAATTATCATCAAGAACAAAAAAATAAATTATAAAAATATTTAAGGGTTATTTTTTTGTTTAAATTACATATTTCAAATCATAAATTTTAAAAATATATTACAAAAAAATTACTAAATAAAAACTTTTATTTTTAAAAATATAAGAGCAATTTTTTTTCTAAACAAAAAAAAAAAACAAACCCTTGTTTACATTACATATGCTCACATTCGATTCAGACAAAACTTGTATATATTCACTCAATTATGAATTAAATTAACTTTATAATATAGGAGAAAAAGAGACTTGATAAATCCACCCTCACACATCTGCAATTTTTTTGGGATATTGTGCCCGTGTAAACACAAACATGAGATGGTACTAATTTTGCTTTATTCAATGTATATTCCTCATAAATGGGTTAGTTTCCATTGTAAGAAAAACCTAAAGTTAGAACAGGAAACCCGGGTCATCCCATGATACACTGGAAAGTAAAGCCCTCCGAGAACTGTCACCTGAGACAAAACCTGGCGGCTAATTATACTTGCAGGTTTATACATTTACTTACATTCTAAATCCCACATGTCCTTCAGAGACCACCGTTTTCTCACATGACACAATACTTACTGTAATAATACTAGTACTCTGCTCCTGGCACCACATTATCAAGTACATAACCCTGTACAATGTCGACAAATTTTCCTCTGTTGCTGCTTCTAGGTCATTGTTATACGATGAGGTCATTTACAGATTCTAAAATTACCTCAATTAAGGATTTAGGCTAGTCTCGCCGTCAAAATGGGTTAATCTACACCAATTGCCTTGGATTTATCTTGAGTCCCTTGACATGTAACCTTGCTTTTGCAGGAACCACAAGGCTCCCTCAGCTGCATCCTCTTGTGCAATTTTCTTTTTCGGATGAGGTTTCCCAATACATTCCAAAGTCATATCTGAGGTATCTTCCATCTCCAAGTTCACTTTATAAGTAAATCTTCAAGGAAAAGCAAAACCAAGGCACAAGAATACCACAAGTCAGAATGGAATCCTTATCACACTTGATTAAAAATTAAAAGCCAAGGGAAAAAAAAAAAAACTAATTGTTTTATTAGATTGAAGGCACTGAGAGTGGTTTTATATACATGCAACCTAAATACTACAGATTATTGACTTACAACTTTAAGTGGCTTGGTCCCTCTTCATTACAGCATTCAAATGAAGGAGGTTTCCAATAGCTCGCAGCACAAAATTCATACAATTGTGATCTTGCTGTTCCTTTGTATGAAAAATCTGAGATGACATTTTGGATTAACAGGTGATAGCATTTCCCAAAAAATAAAAAAAAGTGGCACATTAGGAACTACTAAAGTTGTAATAGTACCTGTGCTTTTTAAGTGAATGTCAGACCCATTAACTTTGGATGTCTCACCAAGTAGCCGTTGAGAAGACTGAGACTGCTGGCTGACAGGGATTTTGCTGTGGCACCGTATGCGACGAATTTCTGGGTTGGAATTGTGGGATGGTGTTTCCTTGTCCCTATTATGTCCACTAGTATTAGCGATGGTTACATCAACTGGTGTTTCATCATAGCCAATGAGTTTTGCTTCCTCCTTAGAGCTTGACTTAAGAACTTCCTCTAGAGGTTTTGACTTTGGTGTCCAACCTTGAGCCTACAAATTGCATGACCAAACCATGATAAAGTACAAACAAAAGATGGCCCTTTGATCGGTAGTTAAGTAGGCCAAAATGCATGACAGACGCTTTTTAGTGTGGAAGGTAAGGATATGAAGGAAAATAAGCCAAATTTGAAGTACCTTTAATTTTGAAAATAGGAGCTGACAGGTTATTCTAACACCCTCCTTTTGGTTTGGACTAGTTGCTGATGCAGTTTCACGCAATTGCTTCCCCATAACTGTCCCTTCAACTGAAAACATTCTATTCATCTTTGTTTTCACAAAGTGCAACTCCAAGTTATGACACTGGCAAAGTTCTTGCAAATCCCTGATAGGGCTAAGCTGAAAACATGAAAATTTCATGATTGGATCCAAAAATGAGGTCATAATCTCCCAAGCACGGTCCAAATTGAACCCCGAATCAATGAGAACAGCACCAACACATGATTCCACCACATCACCCAGTGCCTGAAGCAATCGATAATAAATTTAAATCTCAGAAACATTTTCCTGATCCAAAATCAAGAAGCAGTTCAAATGTACCACAAACTTTTGAGATGATTTCCTATAAACCAGCAAGACTCCCAATTTTATTATGAACATGTGATAAAATGGTCTGTAAACCTCTCAGTCCATCAATTGGCTAGAATGGCTTTCAAGTAAAATACCAATATATAACTTTGAAAAGATCACAATGTTGAAAATTTTAATACAAAAATGCAAAAAATAATCTTTAGATACAATGCTTTGAGCACCTCATGTTAGACTAGCACATATAGCAGAAAATAATGAGCAACAGCAATGACAGCTCCACAAAACAACATCATGAAGTGGCAAAAAAAATGAGTCTGCTTATTTTTCAGACGAGGATTTTTCAATTTTTGAAGGAGATGAGGGGCTTTTATTAGCGTCTCTGAAACAAGGAATGCAACAAGAGGAAGTTTCAGGGTTGATGATGTGATGGAGGGGTTAGCAGATCTCTTTATCAGAGAAGCTGAGGGCAAAAGAATTGAGGACGATTCTATGATTGCCGGTGTTGATCCCATAACGGTGGCCGAAAGGATCTCTTTAAATTTGGAAGGAAATCCAAATGACGATTTAATTCCAAACCCACATGTTGATTTAAATAACAATTCTGCTCTCCCTGCTTCCTATTCTGATTCTCCTGTTTTGCCTGTAAATGTGTTTCCAAGTGCTGTCTGAAGAAAATAATCTAGGCCAAGGCATCCCCTCACTTAGCTAAAACAGACCATACTTTGCTCTAATTCATCTACTACAATTCTCCAGCAACCTCAAGAGTTAACATTTTTGTTTGCAGCCATTACACATAGAAAAAGATAATTGTGACCCTCAAGCTTTACTTCAGAAGTTGGGATTTAAGATGGTCAGTTCAACTGGACAAGAAATTCTTGTCAATGTTTCTCCCAAGTCATACACACAGAAGAAACAACAAGTTAAAACAGAGTTCAATAAGTTGGCTACTCTAATCAACTATGGGGAGTTGAAAGATAGAAGGGGCAAAGCAGTTTCATCATGAAGATACTTAGTTGGAATGTGAAATCTAGCTAAAAGGAAGAAGGCCAAAGAAATCACTATGAGAGCTAATCCAGTTGTGATTATTTTAAAGGAAACTAAGATGACAGAAGTTGATAATTTGTTCATTAGAAGTATTTGGGCTTCAAGATTCAAATCCTGGGAGTTCATTCTTTCAGATTGTGCTTCAGGAGGGAATTTAATTGTTTGGGGCAAGTGCAAGGTTAGGTTTCTAGAGTTTTACCCTCTCAGTCTTGCTCGATTTTAATGAGAAAGGAAATTAGTGGGTATCCTTTGTCCATGGTCCGAATCATCCAAGTATGAGATCCTATTTTTGGGAGGAGTTATTTGCTCTCAATGAATTATGTTCCCCTTTTTGGTGTGTGGGTGGTGATTTTAATGTTTGTTGTTGCCCAATGGAGAAATTGAGAAATTCTAGAATTACTTCAAGTATGAGAGGTTTTGATAGTTTCATAAGAGATTGCAGATTGTGAGATCTTCCTTTACCTAATGCTCAATTTCCATGGTTGGTTTTTGGAAACAGAATGATGTCCTCTTGATTGGACAGGATTTTGGTTAATAATGAATGGAAGGGGATGTTTCTTGATTTGATTCAAAGTTTTATCGCATCCAATTTCAGACCATTTTCCCATCATTTTAGAATCAAATAGGGTTTAAATGGGGTTCAACTCCTTTTAGACTTGAAAATATGTGGCTGCAACAACCTTCCTTTTTTCAATCTTGTAAAGTAGTGGTAAGCAGAACCAATAGAAGGATAGGCTGGTTTTGTATTCATGAAAAAATTGCAGTTTGTTAAAGGAAAATTAAAGACATGGAACAAGGCAGTTTTTGGGGATGTGTGTGTGAAGAAGATGGAGATTCTTGATGAAATGACCAGTCTAGATATTTGGGACACTGAATACTACCTGATCAGAAACTAAGGTTAGCAGTGCTTCATAACGATTTTGAGACAATCCTTTTGCATGAGGAAATTAGTTAGAGACAGAACTATTTAAATGGATAAAAGAAGGGGATATAAATTCAACTTTCTTCCACAAAAAGGCATCTACTATGAAGAATAAAAATGTTAGAAAGGAATTGGAAGAGGAAGATGGCAGAATTCTAAGGGAACAACTAACCGTTGCAAAGAAGATTACTAACTTTTACTGCTCTCAATATGAGGAAAACAATCCTTATCATCCATTTATTGAAGGTTTGGATTAGCATCCTTTGGATGGCATGAAGGCTGACTGGCTAGAAAGGCCTTTTGAGGAAGAAGGGATCAGGAAGGCCATATGGTATTTGGATACAGAGAAAGCACCTGGTCCTAATGGATTTTCTATAGCTTTCTTTCAGAATTGCCAGGAATCGGTGAAGGAAAATCTTTTGAATGTTTCTGTTGAGTTTCATCAAAATGGTGTCATTGGGACAAATATGAATTCTACTTTCATAACTTTGATTCCCAAGAAGGATTGATCTGTAAAGGTTAAAGATTTTAGGCCTATCAGCTTGATTACTAGTGTATATAAGATTATTAATAAAGTATTGTCATCAAGATCTTTACCAAAAAAAATAAAAAAAGTATTGTCATCAAGATCTTTACCAAAAAAAATAAAAAAAGTATTGTCATCAAGATCTTTACCAAAAAAAATAAAAAAAGTATTGTCATCAAGATTATTACTATAATGCTTTCATAGCTGGTAGGCAGATTATTGATGCAGGCTTGGTGGCTAACCAGGTGAAGGAAGATGTACGGCGACATAAGTGCAAGGTTTGGTATTTAAACTCAAATTTGAAAAGGCCTAAAACATGGTCAACTAGAGATTCTTCGACAAAGTGATGGAAAATAAGGGATTTGGTGTTCATTTCATCTGGTTCTTACACATGTAAATTTTTCTTTGTTTTTCGTCAAAAATCCTTCTAGTCAATTTCTGCCTTTTTCTAAGTCTTTTTTGGAAGATCAAAGTTCCTTCTAAGGTTAAAAGTCTTTGTTTGGGCTGTTGTTCTAGATAGGATTAATACTAATGACATGCTTCAGGTGTGCAGACCTCATAAGGCACTTTCTCCAGATATATGTGTGATGTGTTATTGGACCTCAGAGACTAATAGTCATCTGTTTTTGCATTGTGATTTGGCTTGGGAGTTTTGGACCAATTGATTTCCATATTTGATATCATTTGGGTGAGCCCCTCAAATCTTGGCTTTTTTTTATCAATTAAGCTTAGGAATTTTGGGGGGAATAGGTATAAGAAGGCCATTTGGGATTGTCCTCGTTTTGCAGTTGTCTGGTGGTGCATTTGGCTGGAAAGAAATTCATAAATCAAACTCATTCAAATGTTTCTTTACGGGATACAACTCTGTTTCGTGCTTCTCTTTGGTGAAAGCCAATAGGTTTTTAAAGGGTTGAGCTTGTCTAATTTGAAAAGAAATTGGACAGCAATTTTGTATTAATTTTTGAGGATTCCTTATCCTCCTCTATTGTACTCTTTCTACTTTCTATAGAGTTTCTTCTTCTATCTAAAAAAAAAAGTAAGTGGCAAACCAGACAGATCCCAGCCAACAATAATCATAATCTCATGTACCCAGATTCCCCTTGTCTACGCTCAGTCTTGCTTCCATCTATCTAATATGTACCTATGAGGATGAAGGAGGGTAACATTACGTCAATATCTACCTTAGGACATTTTGGCTCTTGAGATACAGGCCTTTGTCTTCCAATATGGTCCACATACTTTTCTATGGCTTCAGACAGGGAACTTGAATCACGTAAAAGAAATTTATCGAAGCTTCGATCCACTGCAACATAGGCAAATGCCTTGTTGTTTACAGACACTGATCTCAAATCTGTCAATTGGCCAGGCTTTAGCTTTGGATATGATGAGTACAGGTATGAAGTAATCAAATAATCTAGGACAGCATCTCCAAGAAACTCCAACCGCTGCACAAAATAATCAGTTGTCACAAAATCAAAATTAATATAAGTCTCAGTGGGATGCCCAAGAGTTATGAAGTAGGAAATAATTCCTACTGGAAAACATAGAAGGTGGGGTTTACCTGATAGCAGCCTCCCCCATGCTTGTTGAAAGAAGGATGTACAAATGCCTGAAGAAGCAGACCCTTGTGACGAAAAGAATATCCTAACTTTTCTTCAAGGGAAGTAAGGTCCACATGAGCAGCAAGAGGGAAGAATCTAGTACTTTCTTTGCATACATTGACCACCTGTGAGGCTTGAAAATCAACTTTTATTCCAATCCATGTCAGAAATGCACTTGCAGCTTTAAAACCACTCTCAACTAGGAATGCCCCGACAAGAGCTTCAACCACATCAGCAATTGTCTTGTTATGTAACCAATGATGATTTTTACTGCAACAGACTTCACTTGCACATCCCCTGCCCTCTACAGTATTTAAAGAGGAATGGACACTTTCTTCTGTTTCCTCAGTACAAACTGTTCGGCAAGGACGGCCTAATGCATAAAACTGGGAGGGATCAAACGGCTGATCACGAATGTACACCTGGAAATGGAGAGAAACAGTACTCATCTAATCCACTGAAAATACAAAATGAAAAACCAACTATTAATTCATTCTAAGGACTAATATCATGGAAACATGAGTCAGAAAAATTAACTGTATTCAAATATGCATCCCTACAAATCTACAATAATTTAGCACACAATTCAAGTTAGATAACAGCATAGCTAGACATTTAAATTAGCTCACATACAATTATTGTAGACTCAATAGAAGATCAAAACTAAAAGATTAGTCTAATCTGGGATTATTAAAAAAGGCAAATGAAATACACTTTACCTGCAAGTTGCGTCTGGTGGCTAACTTAAGCAAATTGGAATTATTTACAGCATTTGAACGCCTTTTTGTAAGGTTTCCTTCATCAAGGTTCTCATGCATCAGGAAAACATGACGTGAAACAGCAAATTTAAGGAAAGAATCACCAAGAACTTCTAGCCTTTCCAGGGAAAAGCGCTCCTGGCATCTTTCTGTGGTAAGTGCCTCAAGGAACTAGCAATGTTTCACAATAGTTAGTAGTTCAAGATACAACATATGAGCACTCCAAAGATAAGATGATATAAATTATATGGATATGGATTATCAAAAACTATTAGTTTACATTACATACTACATATGATGATGCCTTACTTTAAAGGCACTAACTTCTGCTGCCTCTGGGAAGGAAGATAACAGCATGTTCTTGAGTTCAACTGCCACCAGCAAGTTTCCAAGACGATGCATAAATGAGGGTAACAGAGATAGGGAACTTCCAATATCCTTTGAAAAGCCAATTATTTTTAACTGACAGAGCTCAGGAGGTAAATCGATGAAATATTCCCCCAGTTCATGTGCTTCTGTTATTGACATTCAAAGCCACAATCATTAAGATGTGTCCGGGATATTATCAAGACAAATCCAGAATAGAATTGCAAATTTCATAATGAATGAAAGATCACTATTATTAATTCACAAGCATAAAAAATATGCATGCACGTGTCAAAAGCACAGGAAACAAAGAAAAGGTGCAAAGTAATAATACTGGCTTCCAAAATAAATTTGCTGAGTTTCATTTTCTGATTAGTTGGCAAATAGGTAAGAATCACAGCAAGGGAAACATGACAAGACAAGAAATCTGTAAAAGAGAATCCAAACAATCTCACAGAACTGCAGTGCATGAAGCTTCAAGTCTATGCTAAGCTGACTTTATTGTGTATTCTATATTCATTCTTACCATGGATAAAGTTCAACCACTGCTTGGCAATGTCATGGGCAAGTTCTTATATTAGAACATGTGGATTTTAAGAGGTCTTCCTCACCTCTCATCATGTCGTGAAATTGCACCTACTCATAAGTTATTTAACTTGATTCACTCTCAACCCATCATTCAAGGACTTACTCAGCTGTAGGCTTCTATTTAACTGTCTCATAGCATGCTTTTCTATTCGTACTTTTAGGTCAAACAGCTTAAGAAAAATGATGACAGAGGCAATAGCAGAGGTATTTGGTACCAAGGAATTTTGTTAAATACCACCATGTTTGACAATGGAATGAATGAACTTTTTTCCTTTAACAACTAAGCTTTTACGTGTAATCTATTCAAGATTATTTCTTTCATACTCAACAAAATTTCGTAGGCTCCATATTATTCTAAAATCCTTGCTTCTGACTGAGCTGGGACTGCTCATAGGATAAGGGACATTCTTAAATTTTTACAAGCATTCACCAGTTTCACAATTTGCAGCAACATTATAAACCCAATCAAAGAACCACAAGACCAAAAGGACCAAATGGTTAAGCAAGTCTACAAATAGTACTTGAAAATCATTGCATGCCTATGACACAAGCCCACTGACATGAAACAAAGAAGAAAGCATACAATTATTACTAGTTCTAAATTTTAGTTCAATTTGAATAAAACTCTAGACCACTTAGTCCAAAAGGCTAAAACCTGTCAAAAAAACTGTTCAACCAGAAAGTGTATATGTTTGAATGCAGACATAAGAATGACTCTTACACTTTTTACAAATGTTATGAAAAAGTTGTATTACAACTAAAACAATGGATAAGGACATTATAGAACCAAAAATAAAAATCACATATAGAAACACCTGTACATAATGAAGAAGGTACCTGTATCCTCATGCTTTCGGTTGTGAAGCAAGTTGTGCACATTGAAGAGTGGTTTTGCAAGGAGAAGTGGTTGTTCAGGGTATTTAAGATGAATAGAAAACCTGAGAAAAATATGCATGGTTTTTATAGAGAAGGCATAAGTGCACACTTCAACTTTGAATGCTATAGAGAACACATGCGCACACAAAATAATGGATTAAGGATGAAATAACTAAAATGAGATACCACTGTTAATAAGTAGATTACCTACTTTTTAATTAAGTGGTCCACATATCTTAATGTCCCCGAATCTTTATAGAGGCTGAATCCATTCTTTTCATGGACAACATTAGTAATAAAATAGAATAGATTCTTGTGTGGGGCATACACTAAACTGTTCTCGATATCTCTTACACTTCTGTAGCCATTAGCAAGTTGGAGGTGAATATCTGAAGGAAAAGTCTCTAGATCTCCAGCATATTCTGGATTCCTGAAAATTGGTGAGGACAGGCACCTCCTCACAACCTTCCAATCGATTTTCATATCATTCACATAGTCTTGCAAAGTGACTGGAAGCAGAAGGTAAAACGGTTGCAGGCTTGTTTCAAGGACATCATCTGTTCCCAAGGGTACAAAGTCAGGAATGAATTCTGATCGGTCAAGAATAACTTTGAGGAACATCTGCTGGAACTTCAGTGCCATCTTAATCTGTATGGTAAAAAATGTTAAAGATAATCAATCTAAAGGGTTTTATTTATTTATTTATTAATTTAAAAAAAGCCATTTACCTGATCTTCGTAAAAAATTTCAACTCCAAATGGAACAAGGTTTGTCATCACAGATCTACCATGAGCAAGATGAAGATCAATTTCCATGTTCTCAGCCTCCGGTGGTAGATGAGTCATGATGAATAGGCCAAACTTCTTATAAATCCTATCCTCAGGACAGGGACTAAATTTTATGTAATAAGAGTTAAGATGGATAATTTTCTTTTTGTTTCTCCAAACTTGTCTAAAGGCAGGAGGAATTAACATCTCATGTAGTTCTCCCCGTGAACCATCATCTGCAAAACAAAATATAGTAAATCAAGTCATTATACCCTTCAAACATATGATGACAGTGCCGAGAAATACAACATATTAAGCTGAAAACATCTGTGAACATTCAAGCTTAAAAAGCCCATAAAACTATTACTGAAAACAAGGCTGCCCTATTAAGAGTTAAAATACTACCAGCAAATAGCCACCATCTAAAACCATGCTGGTTTTAAACATTCACATTTATAGACACAGTGATAAATAGATCGGCTTAACAATTTACATCCATATTAGAAATTAGAAATTT
The DNA here is from genome assembly GCA_020226215.1 of Sindora glabra. Lineage (NCBI taxonomy): Eukaryota > Viridiplantae > Streptophyta > Magnoliopsida > Fabales > Fabaceae > Sindora > Sindora glabra. Next base: position 65,936,920 of record CM035231.1, read on the forward strand.
TTATACACAGTCCACTTTAAAATAACACAAGGACAGATGATGTAAGAACAGACTATTAAAGATTAACTGATGCTTGACCTTCGCTTTCATCTGAATCAGAAGAGACTGAAAGATGCCCCTCTAGGTTAGCATCATTTTGCTTTGGCAAAAGATAATCACTTAGAGCACCTAATTTATGCAGTTCTTCAATTGCTTTCAAACAAGCATCCTTTTTAGCAGCTTCTGTAGAAATTTGTGGTGTACTGCAAATTTGATGTATTGGGGCATTGGAAGGCAATGTTATGTTGCAGATAGTTCCCCCAAAATCATCAAAGTAAAAAAACTGGGGCTTGGGGTCAAAATACCTGAAAAGACAGATTATAACATCTCAAAACAGCATTTCTATTATATTTCCATGTAACTCCTTAAGTGCATGAGCACAAGTTACATATTTTAGATCAACGGTAATAAATCAGACTGATCCCATACTCATCATGTGGAAGCTTTGAGCAATACTGATGAAGCAATGAGATACTGTATCCAGAGGAGACAGAAGCACCAGATGAATCAACTTTGAATGTTTTTTCCTCAGGAACGGTAATTGTTTCATTGGATGTGCGATCAGAAATTTCCATGTTCATCCGGTCTTCATCTTTCTTGAAATTTGCAATCAAATCTAAATCCTTCTTATTGCCTCTACAATTTAAAAACCAAAAATAACAATGAATATGCATAAATTGCTTCTAAGTTCTAATATGTATGATTTTTAAACAGCACCTGTCTACCAAAAATGCATATTCTGACTGAGGCATACGTGCACGACCTCTTGACTGTATAAAGCTTGCAACAGTTTCTGGAAGATCAAAGCGTATGACAAGGCAACATGTCTGAATGTCCAGTCCTTCTTCACCCACTTTGGTTGCAACCAATAGATTCAACTGTTTAAGGCATAGCCACACAGGATATTAGTAGCGCTCAACTCTTTTGAGATATATATATATATATATATGTGTGTGTGTGTGTGTTTGTATTTGCGCGCGCGCGCGCGTGCGCATGAAATCACCACAACTATCTTTTTCCACATTTTAAGGGCCACACACTACCCTAATGCAATTATACAGGAAAGAAAACCACATAGTTTAGCATAGTTAGGACTTCAATCAACAATACCTCATACCAGCTATAAGCTACTTAGAATAGCTTAGGGCTTGTTTGATATAACAATAAAAATATAATCAATTATTGATTGATTGTAGTATATAATAATCATGTTTTTTCTCTCACTAATGGCATAACTTTTAATAATGATCACTTATTTTGAAGGATAATTGGTTAAAGACTTTTAGAAAGAGAAAAATCACAATTTTAAGAAATAAGCCACAAAAGATAACTTATTATTTAATTTTAATTTTTCTCTCACTAAAAATCTTTAACTAACTATCCTTCAAGAAAAGCAATTATTATTAAAAGTCATGCCATTTGTGAGAGAAAAATCATGATTATTATACACTACAATCAATCAATATCGATTATATTTTCATCGTTATACTAAACAAGCCCTTAGTTTTTCCCCTTTTAGGGGTTGTTTAATGTTATATATGAACTTAGCGTGCTAAAAGTTAAGACAACATCACCTTTCTCGTTATAACTAGCATTTCAACATTTATACTTTGACTCTAACCTACATTAGAAAAGTTATACATGCATAAAGAGCCATCTAGTTAATTCTCATCAAACTGAAGCCTAAAAGAGTATCATGGAATCTTGTCAGCCCTCACAAAAACATATCATTAAACATTTATCAGCATGATATATCAAACTCAAATTCCAATATAACTGCTAACAGCAACACATATTAACCATTACCTCTCCAGAGCGAAACTTGTCAACAATGGTGTTCATGGCCTTCCGAGACATATTTTTCAGTCCAGAATGGACTCCTACGAGAAAATCACTCTTCCACTGTGACAAGAACTTAAGCTTCTGTAGTATGTATGACAGGGATCTTGCAGTCACTATTCTATTTACAAAAATTATACATTTCATGTCTGATTGCACCCTGAAACCGGGAGAGATAAAATCATGAGTTGCACACATCATTTTTGTTACAAAATTACAGTTACACACACACACACAAAAGAAAAAAAATGGCCTATCCTCCAATGCTGCATGAAAAAAAATATGAAAGGAAAAAGGTCAAAAGCAGCATTTATTTGTCAAACATAACAAATACATGACTACCAACCTAAAGTTAGACAGGATCACAATAAGGCGTATAAGCTTTTTTGAGAACAAAGGCTCACTTAAGATCTCCACTGATGATATATCCAATAATACAGCATTGTCACCTAGAGATATGCAAAATTAAATACAGCAAGTTTAGCATCATAAAAATGAAGCCTACACCTTTGAGGTCCTTTTTTTAAAAATACGATAAATCTTTTTTTAAAAAAAATATGATAAACAATTACAATAATGAACAACAATTAATTGATGTGAAATGATAACTTTAGTTCAACTGCTACAAATAAAAGAACAAGAATTAATGTTAGCACACTTTTTGGGCATTTGGAAGAAAAGAATTCAGCTGCCTTGTCTAGGTATTTATCACACAGAGAATCATCAGTTGAATCTTCCTCCACCTCCACTAACTCATTCCTCTCAGAGTGGCCACCGCTTAAAAGAATTTGACTGGCCTGGCATGATGTAGATAGAAAAAAGGAAGTGAACAGAAACCCGAAAAAAGAAAAAAGGGAAGTGACCAGACCAAGACAGCATATTCCCAATTAAAGAAAATAAAAAATAGCAACTCAGTCAAGTTAGACATGAGGTAGGAAATCACACTTAGTTCGAAAACTTTTCATGATTACCAACAAGGTGATATAGCAAATGAATAATGTGGTGATTATAGAATTATTTGCCTTGCTTCTTAGCTTCTAAAGTTTCAAACACTAGCACTAATCCAAACCCATAACTCACCCCATCTAGGCATAATTTTCTTCTTTGGAGTGTTATGTGTGATTGCAAATTTTGCAAACAATGGTGAATACTAAATACAATGTTGCCTTACTTGTAGTGCTCCCCAGATGCCAAGATTATCCAAACAGAAAACCATATTATCATGCATTCGGTTCAGAAGCTTCTTTGTGTTCATCTGTTTCTGGTGTTCTTCTGCATTACTTTTGAGGGTTGCTATGCACTGCTCTCATAAAAATGTTGTAGTCATTAGTAATCATTGTTAATACAATATACCGTTGTAGCACCTGTTTTGGGTGTACCTGTTGCTTAATCTCTGCAAGTCTGTTATAGTAAGTCTCATATAAACTAGCTGTGGCATTTGAAATAGGATCATAATTATATATCTTAACCACAGGAGAGGCCACAAAAGCATCCAATTCTTCCTTGTATTCAAGTTCAACTGTGTATACCTGAAAATGAAATGGGATTCAAATCACGATAGAGCAGCAACACAACCCACCATCTAATCAACAAACCCAGTCATCCATATATCCACTGACATGCACACTTGTCATGTAAAGAAAGTTTTGAGGAAAACCCAAAAAAAAAAAGCAAAACACTTACCCAGTGGGGTTGATGAAGACAACTAATGATTAGGGATATATTTGTATATTGTGCATTAGGGTTATTTTATTGTGCATAGAAGGTTGGCTCAGCACTTGCCTTCTGTGCCTTGGCAGCTTGCTCACTCCCTAGAAGCTTGTATTTGCTTCTCTTTGTTTCTTGAGCAGAGCCCAAATCATCTTGCAATTTAGTTGCATACTCCACTAAAACCTCCTCTACATCTTAGTCTTGAGATTTGCAGTCTGAGATGAGCTGACATAGTGTTATTCTTCCTCACCTCTGTCTGCAACTCAACTTCCCTTGCCGACACCAATTTGGCAGCCTCCTCCTCTGCCAAATGCCACCTGGTTCCACCAAGCCTCCACCCCCCCCGGGGGGGGGGGGGAACTCAGCATTAGCCTCACCCAATTCAGCTTCTTTCTGGTTCTCAAATACCTTCACAAGTCCTAACCCTAATCTCCCCCTTCCCTCTGAGCTATCACAGAAAGCAAGTGCAGAGGCAACCTTTATGCACACTACAAACAGTAATCCCAGTTTACACTTTTTTTTAGTGATAGAAAAAGAAAATATTATTATTATTAGGAGGAGGAGGAGGAGGAGATGAGCAATCCTCAAAAGGAAGAAAAACTTAAGACTAAAAGTTAAGGCCTCTCAATCAAGGTTCGAAGACAGATACCCACTCCCTTTTCCAATAACCTATGCCACGAAAGAAACCATAAGCCTTAAGCCAAAACAAAACAACAAACATAGCAGTTCTTGCCAGCCATACACACCATAAAACATCAAGTTTTCCAACTTCCTAAACTGTGCTTTTTATCATCTCATTTCCAGCGTAACAATATCTATCTGAGAAGAATATGTCCAAAGTAGCTAGACACGCCCACAAAACCAAAACAAAGAAAAAAGCTTATTCCCTAACTGCCAAGCCATCTCAAAATGCAGACTGGTTTAAAAATATATCCATGCAATAATCATAAATATCATCCTCTCATTCTCCATAGGGGCTGACACCAGACATGGGAATACAACAATGAAAGTAAAAAGAATCTGCAAGAGCCATAATACAGTTTTTTACTGAGAGGGTTAAAAATTAAATTCCTGCAAGTTTGATCCAGAAAGAATGTATGTCAAATGTCAGCCTCATAGACCATCAAATGATTCAAAACCAAACTATATGATAAGTACACATACCACCAAATAAAAGTGCAATAGTTTTCTTGCACTTGGGTTGGAAGCAAAAGTTTTTGTTAAAATGTCTACACCAGGCTTGAGTAGAAGGAAAAAAGTTTTTTCCTAAATCTTGAATTTTTATAATAGTTTGCAAATGGAAAATTTTTACCTTTTAGAACTCACCTTAGCATTAAGCATATGCTCGAGACTATTGATGCTTTTTGCCAGCATTGCTTCGCTAGAAGCACCTGAAAGATTAACAACAAATGTTAAGAAAGTGGAAAAGGCAAATTTTTTTTTATCAGATATAAACTACACTGCAAACCTCCTACAAAGATATGCTATTTATGGAATATGAGCAAGAAGAACAGAATACAACAAGACTGCATCAAAAGGACATGTAACGAACAAGGAAGAAATAATTTAATAGAACTATATTCATGAACAACAAGCACATGGAAACATCAATGCGAAAACACAAATTAAAATCCCAGAAAGTAACAGGAAATGAAAGAGTTACATCCACTTCAAGCATAAAAGTGAAACATGGGTTTAATTATTCCATTGATCCCTTTAATTTCACCCCACTTCAAAAATTTATTTCCTACATATAATTATAAAAAGTTTAACACTTAACACATCCTCTTGCTCCCTTCCTCCATCCTTAGCCCTCAACAAAAAGGAAAGGTTCCCAAAATATAGTTCTTTTTTTAGAAATGTTTTTGTTTCTGGTATGCATAATGGTTTCCAATTGACTCGGAGAAAAAATTGCCCCACTACAAAGAAATCACATCCATGCAGTCTCTATCATTCTCCATAATGAGAACCAAAAATCATTCACTACGATAAATAGTTTCATAGGTATGTTATAAAATTGCACACATCATGGACATGCTGTAGCTAGACGCAACAATGCTTCACAATATTTGACAGCAAAAATTACTAGAAGATGTAGCTAACTGGAGATGTCTAGGCAATTAGCTAGTAGTAAACACAGCCAACAGACTTCCGAAAGCCATATTTTTCTTATCAGCTTGCATATTCATGGACAACAGAAACATGTTAGCTTCCCACTTTCTGACCACCCACCTTTTCCAACAACTGGAGAAGCAGTCATGCCAAATATGCGGGGAACCTTTGTGGAATCAGGTTTATAGAATACCTACACGATTATTAACATGATATTTTTCAATAAATTGAAGGCTACAAAATCAATATATGTGCGTAGAAATTGGTGAGACATCACCAACTATGAATCTATTTGTAGCTGAGCATGGCGTTACATACTTTCATGATTTCTGCATAAGGATGGTTGCTTTTGGCTTGAGCATGATGGCATTCATCAAATATCAAAAGTGAAATCATATCCATCTTGATGAAACAGTGAGATAAGTTGTGTAATAGTATCTGAGGAGTCATAACAAGAACCTGGAGAAAATGATAACAAACCATATAGAGTAGGATTTTAAAAGCAATCAACTCCATCAGAACAGGAATGTTGATGCAGGTTTAAGGATTTCAGGTAGAACTGTGACCAAATTTAGTTTGTCTTGGTTTTGGCCAGAACTCTGTTTAATTGTTGATCTCCAAACAGCGTGGCTAAACATACAAAAGGAAGCATAGAGCAATAACATAAAAAACACAAGTTTCTTCTGCACTATTGAACTAGCAATCTCACCTCGTATTGTCCAATCTCTTTATCCCAATCAGAATGACATCTCAAGCGCTTCGAGCTCCCACAGTAAACTCCAACCTTGAAATCAGTAGAATCTTCCACAACCTTCGCTTGCTAGAGATAAATAAATAATTTGCTTCAGCCTTCAGAACACAAATTGAGGGGGGGAATCCACAATATGCCACCTTAGTGCTAAGGTTTAACTTGCAGTCAACAAACACAACATTTAATCAAATTGAACCCAACCAAGAAAAAAAAAGTAGTTGACATGCAAAACACCACAATCAGGTGAACTCTGTGATTCTAGAAATCCTAGAATATATAATCAACAAGTGGGATTGACCAGATTCCAAGAACAAGGAACAAAGCAACTAGGGCCAGCTCCTATCACAAATGTCATGTAAGGCTCTCACTTCCCAATCTTTTCTTGGAGTGAGAAGGGGGTTGCCAGGTGATCATTGGATCATTGATATTCAATTCTCCAAAGTATATTACATCGTTGATACGTTGTGCAGCACTATGTAAATCACTTCATCTTACCTGCTCAACTAAAGCTACAGTGGGAGCAAGAAAGACACATATATTCTTCTGGGGCTTCCTTATCAAATGGCTCATCTCACACATAAGCAGCACGGCGATGTGGGTCTTCCCACAACCTGTCCCCAGATAAACGATTATATTTTCCTCCAAAGCCTTTCTGCATAAGTCTAATTGATACCTTCCCACCAAAATCAGATAGAACAAGAAACATAGCATCAGCTCCTTGAGATTTCAGAAAACATACAGAGAATCAGAAGAATATGCACAATAAACATTAAAATTGAGATGATGATAGTTATATGTTAGGGTCATATGAATTGCACTAATAATTTCTGGGCTGATAAATGAATTAAGCTTACATTGGACCATTCAATGCATAAGCTAAGGAGCAGAAACTATGCTACAAAAGCTGTTGATATAGTTCAATCGGACGGTTACTTTTACAACAGAACTCCCACATGAACTTCATTATTACTTTCATCATCAGCATAAGGAAGAGTTAGTCGCTTATAAACAAAATATCAGCAGAAAATGACAATCCCCATACCCTTTGGGAAAAAAAATAATAATTAACGCAATTTAGAGGAGACGGCACACATACAAAACCGAGAGAAAAAAACCTGACTTTAGGGAACAAAGACATACTTTCTAGCTATTTTTCTTGGATCTTTTCCAGCATACTGGCGATTGCAAACCGGCTCCACCTGATCATTCACTTCAGATGGACTCAACAACGGTTCCACCATCGTAGAAGCAGCAACACAAGGATGCTCATCACCGCTGGCCGTAACTTCGGCTGCGACGGAGGGTTCCCCGTCCGGCATTGTACAATGATTGAAGGGTTGCAGCGCGAAAGGTTGAGAGCTTTCACTTCTCGGGAAGCGTTCCCGGCACCAACTTCAACCTGTGCAATGATCAAGTGTAAGATGATTCCGAGAACCCGCCAGAAGACGAGGTTGTATCTAGCTTTGTTAAATTTATACGGAGATGGGTATCACTGACCGGGGAGAGAGTAGACTCGGGTGACCGGAAAACCAAAATGTCTTGGTAAAGTCAGCACCGAGAGTACTTAAAATGACCGTTCTTATTCTTATATTGCTTAGTGAACACGGACCCTGCACCGTCCCCGGCATATGTCCCTCATCAGAATCTCAAAAATTTTCTAAAGAATCTTTGTTCTTTTCCCCCCACCCTAAATAATGAAAGAAAAATAATACCAATCTACCTATTATATTTTATTATATTTTTAAATCACCGAGGAAAGATATATAGTTATATATATCTTTGTAAAATGAGTATTCTTATTCTTATTAATATTGTTAAAAGTAAAATTCTTATTCTTATATTGCTTAGTGAACAAGGACCCTGCACGATCCCCAGCATATGCCCCTCATCAGAATCTCAAAAATTTTCTGAAGAATCTTTGTTTTATTTTTTCCTAAAATAATGAAAGGAAAATAATACCAATCCACCTGTTATATTATATTATATTTTTAAATCACCGAGGAAAGATATGTAGTTATATTTATGTTTATAAAATAGGTATTCTTATTCTTGTTGATATTGTTAAAGGCAAAATTGAGTCAAGGATGTTCACATATATATATATATATATATATATATATATATATATATATATATATATATATATATATATATATAGCTTATGGTACAAATTAGAAAGATGGGACATCAAAATATATAGCATATGACAGGACAAAATTAGGCCATACCTGAAACTAGTGAGGCTCATATATTATTTAATTTGACTTTATAATTTTTGCAAAATCACAAAATTTCCCTAACGTTCATGATGCACAACCACATTGGATTATCTTTTTTTTTTAAATACAAAATATCTCCTTCAACTTTAGAATAATTAGATTTTACCCTTTCCTATTTTGAAAATTTAGAAATTATCCATTTAAACTTTACAAAACGTGAATTTAACACCTATTATTAAGTTACTTAACCATTTTATCAAATTATATGATTTTTTCATGAACTTTTTAATAATAATCATGATATTATAGTATATTGGTTTATTTTACCATTTTTCACATATAATTTTGTAATTCATTTCTATTATTTAATTAAAACTTTATATATCTAATTTAATTCCTATTAATTATATAACATAGAAATTATTTGTGAAAAATAATAAGATAAAATAAAATACTATAATATTATGATTCTTATTTGAAAATATCATTGAAAAAGTATATAATTTGATAAAATGATAAAATAAGTTGATGGTGAATATTAATTCCAAGTCTTATATAGCTTAAGGGTGATTTCGAAATTTTCAAAGTAAAAAAAGGTGAAAACCAATCATTCTAAAGTTGAAGAGGATATTTTGTATTTTTCTCTTTTTTTAAATAACTATAAAAGTGATAATCTATTTAGCATACACACAAGAAATTATTTGTTAAAAATAACAAGATAAACTAAAATACTATAATACTATGATTCTTGTTTAAAAATATCATTAAAAAATTATATAATTTGATAAAATGATAAATAAGTTAATGGTGAGTGTTAATTCCAAGTTTCACATAATTTAAAGGGATGATTTTCAAGTTTTCAAAGTAAAAAGAGGTAAAATCCAATCACCCTAAAGTTAAAAGGGGTATTTTGTATTTTTTTTTCTTTTTTTAGTAATTGTACGAGTGATAATTCATTTAGTATGCACACAAAAAAATTATTTGTAAAAAAATAGAAAGATAAACTAAAATACTATAATATTATGATTCTTGTTTGAAAATATGATTAAAAACCATATAATTTAATAAAATGATAAAATAAGTTGATGGTGGGTTTTAATTCTAAGTTTTGAAAGTAAAATAGGGTAAAATCCAACCATTTTAAAGTTGAGGGGGTATTTTTTCTTTTTTCTTTTTTTAATAATTGTACAAATGATAATCCATTTAACATACACATAAGGTTAAGGGTATAAATCTACAATGTGAGAGAAATAAGACTTTTAAGATAGTATCAAATGTTACTACACCATTAAAGGTATCAACAACCACATTGCATTATTAAATAACAATGTCAAATGCCATACACACATATATAAGCATAAAGGATTGTGGTGTTATCTATAGTGCATATTAGAAAGATAAGACACTAAAATATTAAGTATATGGTAAGATGAAATTAAACCACATGTGAAAGTTGTAAAGCCTACATATTATTCAATTTAACATTATTAATTTTGTGAAATCACAATATTTCCCTAACATTCATAATGCACGACCATGTTGGATTGTTGAATAAGATTATAAAATGCTAAATCATCCGTTGGTTTAGTCCACATGAGCATGCTTAAACTTCTTTCTGTATAACTCAGTTTATTAGGTTGAGATCATATTCACTTTATGCCAAATCATCAATTATTCTTCTTATGCTTTAGTATTCTGCCATCTTATAAATGAGATTGTATTCTATTGGAGAAAATAAATAAAACTCCCCTAAAGTTAGTATCAGTGTCAAACTTGGTACATGGAGTTTAAAATCCTATAAATCACCTTTTAAACTTTCATAAAAACTAAAAACATTTAGTTCTATTTAAGGATAATAGCACGTGACCAAGGCATGTCTTATTTATCTACTTTGGACACCATTTCAATTCAAATAGAACTATTTCTTTGTGCTTGTTTTCATTTCATTACTATAGCTTCAAAAAGCCTTCTCCTTTTAACGATTTGAGGTTTCCTAACTAAACCTTTTACCTTCCTATCAATTACAATATCTTTCTACTTCCTTTTGTATTCTCACAAATGCACTATTTTCATTTATATGCCACATAACAAGGTATTCTTTCACAAATCAAAACATCAAGTTTCCTAATTAAACCCTTCACCTTCCTATCATCTCTATTAGCCTCAATAAAACCCTCTCCCTAAAATTTGCAAAAACCATTAACAACTTGCTTGTAAAGTATAGCTCTTATCATTATTATTTTTTACAATAGACTATAATAGCAAAATGTAGTATAAAAAAATAAGTCATATCTCCCTATTGATGACTACAAAAAAAAAAATCTTCTTCAAACTTATTTCTTGCATCTTTAATATTTTTCTCAAACTTTGAATAATTATTTACTAGAATACTTCCCAAGACATGTACCATCTTAGCTAAAGTTACTTCAATAAGTTTATAATAATTATCCTTATCTAGTTTTGTTCGATTCCTTCTACTCTTGGCATCTTATACCTTTTTTTCAAGTTTAATCATATGCTTAACTCAAAACTTGTCTAGACTGGATAATTTATCCTCATGGAAAATTGAGTAGTTAATGGTGACAATTAGTTGGTAATAGTGGTTATGGGTAATAAGTAGTAACAATGGCAATCAATGATAGTAAGTGATAATGAATAATGATCACTAAAGATTATTGTTGGTGGGCAATGGTTGCTGGCTATAGATAGTGTTAAACTATAATTAATGATAGTAGATAATAACTAACAATAGTTAACATGCAATAGGTAATGGTAAAATGAAGTATTAATAATGGTAAAGTTTTAATTAAAGAATGGGTAAAATAATATATTTATATTATTAAAATATTTTCATATCATAAGAATATAAGATGCTTATCTTCTTAATAGAAAATTTTAAGGAATATTTAACTAAAACCATTATTGATAATGCTCAGAAAGTAAGTATTGATGTGAATAGTTTTTTCAAATGAACTAAGAATAAGAATTTAACATTCCCTTAAAATATTTGTAAAAATGCAAGAAAAATTTTGAAAACCAAATACCTTTTTAGGAAAATATAATTTGATGTATATTAATAAAGTAATGACATATCACTTGTGTACCTTGTTATTAAGAAATGAAACTTAGGGGTTGTTAGGTTCATGTCGGAGATAAGTTCCTATAAGAAATTAAATATCCTAAGAAGTAATTTTCTATATGAACTTCTTAGGAAATTCCAAATGTTGTTTGATTGACATGAAGCAAGTTACACATCCTAGGAAATAAATTCTTATGTTTTGTTTGGTTCAACTTTGAATTTCCTAGGAAATAATAATGAAATGACTACAATACTCTCAATAATAATTTAATATATATTAATAGATATTAATTAATTTTAAAGAGATGGTAACGCTGGACTTTCAATCGTTTTCATATGATCTTTCAATGGAAAACAAAAAAATGTGGGTTTGATGAAGTCTACTTAGTTAAAAATATGTAAATTGAGTTCAAAACTTTGAACGATCATAACTTTGTACTCGGTTGTCCGTTTTAAGTGAATTTTTTTAATTTTATATAACTTTTTGAGATCTACATGCTAGTAAAATGCCAAAAGCGTTTTGCCTACTTTGATTTAGCAAAAAAGGTTTTTTTCAATAATTTTTTAAATTTTTCTTTATTTTCTTATTTTTTTTAACTTTAATCTCATTTTTATTAATTCAAATCCTATATTAAATTTTTTCTCCCTAACTCTTTTGATATCTAGTGGTGTTATAATAATTTTTTTAATAAATAAAATTACTAAAAAATAATTTATTACTATTTGTAGACTAAATAGTACAAATAGTAACATGTTACTGTTTTGAAATAAAATAATAATACCAACTAAAAATCTTAAATAAATGGATAAATCATGTTTAATTAATAATTAAACTGCTAAATAATAATATGTTACTGTCTATTTTCTAAACAGTAACATGTTACTGTTTCATTCTAGAATAGTAACACAAACAAAAACTTCAAATAAATGGATAAATTATATCTAATTAACAACTAAACTGTCAAATAATAGCATGTTACTATTTTTTCTCTATACAGTAACATGTTACTGTTTCTTTTCAAACTTAATTAACAATCAAACTGTCAAAGAAGAGGATGTTACTGTTTCGTTCCAAAATAGTAACACCAACCAAAAATCTTGAATAAATGGATAAATTAAGTCTATTTAACAACTAAATTATTAAATAATAGCATATTACTATATGTTCTCTAGATAGTAACATGTTACTATTTCGTTTTAAGCATAATTAATAATCAAACTACCAAAAAAGGAGATGTTACTATTTCATTCCAAAGCATAACACTAATTAAAAATCTGAAATAAATGGATAAATTAAGTTTAATTAACAACCAAATTATCAAATAATAGTATGTTATTGTTTGTTCTCTAGACAGTAACATATTACTGTTTCCTTTCAAAACAGTAATATCAATTAAAAATCTCAAATAAATAGATAATAACATATTACTGTTTGTTCTCTAGACAGTAACATGTTACTATTTCGTTCCAAAATAGTAACATGTTACTATTTCGTTCTAAAATAGTAACATTAATTGAAAACTTGAAATAAATGGATAAATCAAGTCTAATTAACAATCAAATTGTCAAATAATAGTATGTTACTATTTTTTCTCTAGACAGTAACTTGTTATTGCATGTTACTGTTTCATTCCAAAACAGTAATATATTACTATTTTATTTCAAAATAGTAACATTAATTGAAAACCCTAAATAAATAGATAATAACATGTTACTGTTTCATTCTCTAGACAGTAATATGTTACTATTTCGTCCTTTAGACAGTAACATCAATTGAAAACCTGAAATAAATAGATAAATTAAGTCTAATTAACAACCAAATTACTAAATAATAGTATATTACTATTTTTTCTCTAAACAGTAACATCAATTGAAAACCTGAAATAAATAGATAAATTAAGTTTAATTAAAAATTAAATTGTCAAATATATTTAATTGATTTGTATGTTTATATATATTTAATTTGAGTTATAATACTTGAAAATTGATATTAAAAAATTAATAAAATTTAAATAAAATTTAATTTTAATATTCAAATAATTTCAATCAATAAATAGAATATATAATTATATAATGCAATTAATATAATATATATTAAAATTTTAATTTATTCAAAATATTTATATAATCAAATTAAATATATCATATTATATTTATATTATTTAATAATTAGAATATAACTTTCAAATAATAGCAATAGATAAAATAAAAAATAAGTAAAAGAAAATTATGTAATAAAATAAATAAAATAATAAAATAATGAGTGGGTTATAAAATAATGTAGGAATTAAACAAAAGTATATTGTTAACTAATTCATTTAAATTAAATATTTAAATTTTTTCATAAAATAATAATAATAAAATATGTCATGTAATATATATATATATATATATATATATATATATATATATATATATATATATATATATATATATATATCTTAATTAATAAGCAAACTGCAAAATAATAGTAACATCAACTAAAATGGCATTCACGAAGTGAAACCTGGTAATCAATGAAAAGGGTAAAATTGATATTAATTAATTTTAGTAAGGACATTTTTATCTATGAATTAGTTAAAAATATAGGAAATAGAACTTACCTAGGGGGAGTGGGTAAGTGATTTCCTGTATTTTATAGGAAATACAAGTTTCCAGGAGATTTATTTCCTCCCATTTGTGCAACCAAACAACTCTATGGTAGTCTATATCTTGGGAAATTTAATTTTCTATGTATTTGTTGCAAACCAAACGACCCCTTAGAGTCATAATAGTGGAGGAAGGTAAATCCCTCTTTAAAATAAAGAATATTACTTCCTTCAAAGTCTTTATATTTATTTTCTCTCAAACTTTTTATTTTTAACATTTTATAACTATGTATTTAAAAAATATTTTCCATTGAAATAAACAAGTCTAAGATAGTAAACATCTTTCTAAGTTAAAAAAGTTAAATTACTTTAAAGGTTAAAAATAAAAAATAAGTGGCTCTCATTAAAATCCTACGTTCTATTTGTTTACTATTTTTAAAAATGATTTTATGTTTTTAAAAATAGTTTGGCAATGATTTTTATAATAATTTTTTTATTATAAAACTTCAAATGTATAACGTAAAAATAAAAAAATAGAAACAAGTTTTTGATATTTTATAAACTTGTTCTTTTATTTTTAATATTAATTTTATAATTAAATGAAATATTTTTATTTACTCATCCAAATACTCTTTATTCTTTATTTTCTTTAAATTTGAAAATAATTTTTTTTAAAAATAATTTTTGAAAATAAAAATATATTCAATAGACCCTTAATTTCTCATAAAGTATAAATTGTAATGTTAGAAATAAATAGTATGACATCTCAAGTGATTTTGAATACACATACATTATTAACTTGAATTATGAAAATCCTCATCTTCAATTTGCTACAATAACTATGGATAGTTAAACAATAAAAGCAATGTGTTTGTCAATAGAATTAAATTTTACATAAATTATTATCCATCCATAAAGAAGCACTAAATAAATTTAATGCAACTTGTTCAAAAGATAGGGAAAAAATTGATAGAGGAAAATAGTGTTAACAAAGATGAAAAGAAAGAATAATGTTAATGGGGAAAATAATTATCCACATTCTACCATTTATAAATTGCAATCAATTTTTTCCTCGTGCATTGTAGTAATGTTTAAATATTAATGCTATGTTTGGATAAAAAAATGAAAAGAAAGATTATGGTTTAATTTTTTTTAAGTAATGCTGTATACACTAAAAATGGAAACCAAAATTGGACTCTAAATGAAAATTAAGAGTTGTCATTAAATACATGATGATATGGAAAATCTATAAAGTTCAATCCAATGGATATAAAAAATTAAGAACTCAATTTTAAAACCCATTTTTGTACCTATAGTATATTTCTTTTCTTTTTTTCCCTTTTTTTTTTTTTTTGCTATTTGAAAGTTTTGATTAAGTTTTGAAGAAGATCAGAGATTTATAACTAACTTTTTAAAATTTTCCAATACTTTCCATTACTTTTATTTCTTCCAATACCTTCCATTACTTGCCATTTTATATTTCTCCAATTTGGAGAATTTTGAAAGATTCCTTAGTTATTTAAACAAAGGAAAGTGAAATCTTGTCTTAACTATCTATCATTCTCTTTTTTTTTTCTTTCAATTCTTACCTTTCCTTCTTAACTCCTAAATATATCATAAATTTTGTTTTATAGCTATGTCGTTGTTACTTTGTTATGTTGTTAGTGGTTATATTTTTTCCTAAAAAAGTTATGTTTTATTTTAATATAAAAAGTGAGTTATAATATGAGTAGTTAAGAGTCAGGATTAAAAGGAAAAGAAAGATCATGAAAGACAAAGGATGAAGAAAATAAATAGTCAAGTCATAAATTTTCTTCCTTTTGTTTGGATGAGTAGAAAATCATGTAAAATCCTTTAATCAGATGAATGCAAAATAGTTAACATTTAAAATTTTAAAAAAATTAACTATTTCTTTTCTCTTTAACCAAACTTTCAAATGAAAGAAACTATATTATAAACATTTCTCCCTACCCATTGTTTTATACATTTAAACATAACACATAAAAATTTATTCCGCTGCAATGTAAGTAAATTGGGAAAGAAAATGAATAGTAAAATGTTAAGAGATAACCACTCTATTAGGTGAGACTAACTTCTTTCTTCTTTAATTTCTTGTCCAAACAAAGTCAAAGCAAAATATGTCAACATAAGATTTAGGATCACTTTTACTAGTGTTTCTTGTAAGTATCCTCTCTCAGTCACAGTCACTACATGAAGGCTTTTCTTATAGGCTCATATCATATATTTTTGCCATACTCTTCTTTATTTTCTTTGCCTTTTAGGTCTTCTTTCTTTGTTTCTCATTCCTCATCGTGTCCCCTAACCCTCTATCCTTTCTAAGTCTCCACCTTTTCCCCTCATTTACCTTTTATTTCATTTTTATTTTATTAATTTCTATTTCATGGCTCATTTTCCTTTTCATGTTTCCTCTATTTCTTCCTTTTTTTACTTCTTATTATTTTCATTTTATTCTTTTTTTGGTCTTCCTACTTCTTCCTCACATTTCTATGTTGTTTTTCTAGTTTTCCTTTTTAAATCTATACTTTCTAAACTCCAAATTTTCCTTCTTTAAGTTCTCCCTTCATTCCCAAATATTTATCCTTATGAATAACGATATTTGGGTACTTGATTGGTTTAACTTCCCTTTTTTGCTAATAATCTCTCGAGATAGCGATGGTTTTTCTACTAATTTGTTATAGGAAGTCAACTTTAGTACATAATTTAGGAGAAAGTGACATTTTATTATTATTTTTGGTTTGTTGTAAGTTTTGTAGGCTAGGTATATTCTTTTTATTATTTTTGTGAAATCTTTTAATTTAGTCATATTCTTCTCTAAGGTTTGTAGGTATCTTTCATTATAGTAACTAATTTGCTTACTTATGAATTTAAAGAGAACATATCCTGTAGATTGGGTCTTTAGACCCTAATTCCTCACTTTTACAACTTACTTCCTTCTCAGCAGTTGTTAGATATCTCTCTATTTTTTTTAGGTTTTAGTTTCATGTATATTTTATTTTTTTATGTTTGTTCTTATTTTGCTAGTTGTCTCTATACTTGGTTTCTATTTCTTCTTTTTATTTGAGTTTGTATTATTTCTCTTTTCTTTTAATGAAGTTTGTTTCTAGCCAAAAAAGAAAAGCTAGGATAGTAAACAAAGACTTATTTTTCCAAGATTTGATTTTTTTTCTCATGTAAACTTTATTTATGCATTGAAATTCTTTTATAAATTATGTTTAAAAAATTTACCTGCTCTTAAACTAATGAGGCTATTAATATAATAAAATGAAATGGTGCATGAAATAACTTATTAATAACAATTTCTTATGTACTTTTTTTTATGTTAATGACATGATTAGTTTACTTAAAAATTTAGGTGAAAAAAGATTCTCTGACTTCCTATTACTTATAGCTAAACTTATCTTTTCTCATATTAAAGGCATAAAAATGGAGTCTCTTTGTAATATAAGGAGAGAATGAACAGTGGTGATAGTGTGGTAGTGGTAAGAGATGAATGTTTTTTATTAATAGGTAATGTAATATGAATGACAAGGAAAGGAAATGATTCATATGAAGGGAATTTCTTAAAAGGCTCAAATACAATTTTGATTTTTTTTAACTACAAATTGTTTGAATTTGGTTTCTTCTATTTAAAATAAACAATTTTAGTTTGGTTGTTATCTTGCTATTCACTTACTAATAGAAAGACCGACATTCATTTATTTTCTTTCTCTTCTTTACCTTATTTTTCCCATCGTCTCTTTTTTTAATTTTTTCATATAAGATTATTCTAATTAGAAAATAGGTCATTATAAAAGCCAAATAAAAAGAATTAAGAGGGTATTGATGGGAAGGATATACGGAGTAAAAAGCATAATCATTATTCTCATCGTCTTTTCAATTGCCTTCTTGGAAAGTTACAGGAATTATAGGGCGGCCTTGATAACTTTGAATTTTCACATAACTTTCCTATTAAAAAATAGAGAGATGTTTTCTCTAAAAACTAGTACATATTAATTTGAAATATCAAGAATCATAAAACTATAATCTTATTAATTCTTATAAATTAAAGTACGCTTTCGCATCTAGTAGCATATTCTTCTTAATAATTAAATATGAAATATTCAAGTTTTAATAATAAGTTATATCATTATTGTAATTAAAAATTTTAAAGAATTATTATTGGAGCTTTTATGTTAAATTATTAAGAAGTATGTTTATCAATTTGACTTGCGATTCAATTATGATAATCTAGATAAAGGTTAAATTGAGTGTTATTAATGTTATTTAGGTCGCAATTTGATGTTGGATATCATTACTCATGTTTTATTATATATACAAATATGGATTTAACATTATGAACTAATGATTTTGCATTATGATTTGTCATTATGATTTATTATATATTAATTACATTGCACATTTTAATATATATATATATATATATATATAATTGTGAAACATATATGTATTGAAATTAGAACATATTCGTATTTTTTTAACATAAAGTCAAATCATATATAAAAGTTGTTTGATTATTGCAATTTGAATGATATCGAGTTCCATACATGTTAATTACAATTTCATTAAATTTATTTAACATGGTGTTTTTAAAAGTTTTGATATATAAAACTATTTTTATGGATTCAATTCCTATCATATATCCATTACCTTTGTTATAATCTTATAACAACACTAAATATAATCATTGCTTATTCATTTTCAATTAAGTTATATACAAGGTCACTAAATTAAATTAGAGTTATTTTAGATACAAGGATTTCACAATTAATAATCATTGTGATTTTAACAAAACATACATATAGATTTTACCATTGGATTTTAATTAGATATCCTATGAAGTTTAACATCATGTGTGTTGATGTTTACATACATACATACATATATATATATATATATGAAGCCTTTTTCAATTATGTGACATTTAGATGTGTTAATGTTATAGTTTTCATATATACATGTAAAGCTTCTTTCAATTGTGAGATTTAAATATGTTAATGTCACAGAGTTTGATGATGGAGTTTATATATACATTAATATAAGAACTCATTAACGTTTTAGAAGAGTAATTGTAATATGATGTCAAACTCCATAAAATAACATGTTTTCTTTAGCATCTTGTGTAAGATCTCTTGCCATAGACTTATATATATTTTTTGGTTTTGTTATATATGGTAATGATAATGAATATATATGATGCCATTCACTATATTGCTTTATGAATTTACATTGATATTTATGCATTTATGGATTTAAATTCAAATTTTGGCATATTTTATTCTTTAATCTTAGGTGTCTAATATTTTAAATTAATTAATTGAAACAATATATTACTAAAGCAACCTCTATTGTACAAATTGATTAATTTCAAATATTAAGATAGTTATATGTTTAGATTTCATGCAAATAATGACTAATCTAAATGAAGGTTGCTATTTAGTCGAAATTTAAACACACTTGCGGTTATAAGTATGTGACAATTATCAAGTTTTTAATATGAATATTAAGTTGGTCCAAAGAAAGGATTATTATTTAACAAAGAATTTATTATCAATATTTTATTACTACACTGAAAATACCATTTACAAGTTAATTTTTCTATCTAAAGACTAAATATCAATATTGTGCTTGGTATTTTATAATGGGACTTGCTATTATTTGAATTTATTATTCATGTTGAATCCATATTTTAATTGTAGGCTTGTTACTTTGTTTATTTTATTCTGGATTTTAAGAATATTTTTGTTACTTTAATATCTGTGAACATTAACTCTATCCTTATGCTTAATGATAAAAAATTTAAAGATTAGAAAGAAAACATCATAATTATTCTTAGTTGCATAGATTTGGACCTTGCTCTTTAGGTTGAATGGCCCCTTACTTTTATGGATGTGAGTCTTTATGATGTTAAGAGGGATTTAGAAAAGTGGGAATACTTAAATCATATGAGTTTTATGATTATAAAATGTACAATTTTAGAAACTTTTAGGGGTACAATGTCTAAGAAGAATGATGTTAAATTGTTCTTTAACAAACTTAAGAAATATTTTACTAAAAATGAAAAAGTAGAGATAAGTACCCTTTTAAAGAGTTTTATTTCTATGAAGTGTCAAGGCAAATGAAATATTAAGGAGTATATTTTGGAAATATTTTATTTTACATTAAAACTAAAAGTATTAAAATTAAAGCTATTTGAGGACTTACTTATGCATTTAATTCTGATTTCTTTTCCTACACAATTCAGTCAATTTAAGGTTAGTTATAACCATCAGAAGGAAAAATGAACTCTTAATGAGCTCATTTTACATTATGTACAAGAAAATAGAAGTTAAAGTAAGAAAAGATTAAAAGCATTTATCTATTTCAACTCCTAAAGACACTAACAAGAAAAGAAAAAAAGATAAGGAAGTTACAGTTGCTCTTTCATAAAAAAAAGCAATATAAGGAACAAAAAAGGAAAACTAAGGAATTTGCTTGCTACTTTTGTGAAAATACTTCTCATAAAAAGGAACAATGTATCAAATATCATGTTTGGCATGTAAGAAAAGTATGCTTCTTAATTTAATTTATTTTAAGGTTAATTTACCTTTAATGCCTAGATATACTTGGTGGATAGATTTTAATGCCATTACTCATATAAGTGTTTCTATTCAAGATTGCATGATTTGCCAAAGGCTAAGTGATGGCAAAAGATACATTTGTATAAGCAATGGCAAGTTAATTGAAGTTAAGGTAACTAAAACTTTTAAGTTATGATTAAAGATTGGATTATTTGGATTTGAATCATATTTACATTGCATTATCATTTAGACAAAATTTGACTTCTATTTCTATATTGGATAAATTTAGTTATTTTTGTTCTTTTGGAAATAGATAATTCTTTTTTATGATTCAAATTAGTTCAATTCTTTATTTAGATATAATAATTTTTATATGCTTGATACAATTACCTCATTTAATAAAACCTTGCATATTAATTCATGTGACACTAAAAGGAAATTAACCAATAAGATTTTTACATCACTCTAGCATAAGTGTTTAGTGTATATCTTTAAATAAAGAAATAAAAGACTTTATCTTAAATAGAATTCTTGATCCTTTTGATTTATTAAATTTATGTTAAGTGCACTAATAGGAAATAAACAAATGTAAGGGCATTAAGTGTTGAAAAATCTTCAAATATCTTAAAACTAATATATACAGGCATTTATGGGTCATTCCTTATAGCTTCTTAGAATGGTCAACAATATTTTATTATGTTCATAGGCAATTTTTTATGTTATGGATAGCTTTATCTTATTCATGAGAAGTCTTAAGCAATAGACATGTTCAGGGCTTTCAAAGTTAAAGTTAAGAATTAACTTAACGAAAGGATTAAAGGCATCAAGTCTAATTATGGTAGTGAATGCTACTGTAAATATATAACAAATCAGGTCAACAATATTTAGGACTATTTTCTAAATTCCTAAAGGAATGCAATATTGTCCCATAGTATACCATGCCAAGAAGCCCTAATATGAATGGTGTTGTTAAAAGATGAAATAAAACCTTAAAGGATATGGTTAAGAATGTGATTAATTATACCACCTTATTGGAGTCATTCTAAGGAGAGGCTTAAAGACTATAACTTATATCTTTAACAAAGTTCTAATTAAGGTAATAACCTAAAATTTTTATGAATTATGGATAACAAGAAGCTTAGCTTAAAACACTTACATGTTTAACGTTATCCAACTAAGGTAAGGCTTTAAAGGCCAAATGAAAAGAAATTGGACTCAAGAATAATCAATAGCTATCTTATTAGGTACTCTGAATGATTCTTCTTTGAGATAGGAAATGCTTGATTCTTTTAGAATATTGATTTAAGTAGGAGAGATAAGATAAAAACTTTATTTTTGAAAAAGGATTTATTTTTCTTCATATAATTTTAATTAACCATGATCTAGTTTTTATTCTTGAAATTGCTCGATAAGTAACTCCATAATCATAAAACAATGTTGCAAATCTCCCTAATCAAGGTCAATAGGTTATTCTTGAAGAATAAATTTAATAACCTTGAAAATAAATGCCATCAAGAAAATCCACTAAATAGAGAAAAAATACAATTTTATATGATTACATCATTTTTTTCTAAGAATATAAGGTAGACATTAGGGCATTGAAATGATGAAAGATGATCTAATCAACTTCTGCTAAGTCATTAAAAGTTCTAACTCTTAAAGGTGGAAAAACCCATCTATGAGCTTAAGCAAGCTTCATATCAATGATATTACAAGTTTTATTAAGGTGTCATCTTCTTTGGTTTTGAGATGAATACATTAATGATTGTATATACCATAAGTTCAACGAAGTCTAATATGCGCTTAAGTTTGTACATGTTTAGATATTATGTACATTATTAGGATGTTAGGTAGATACTTGAATAATAAGAAAATAGATCATTGGGAAATAACTAAAAAGGCCACATGTTATCTTTTGAGAACAGAAGATTACATACTTATATATAGGAGATCAAATCAGTTAAAGGTCATCGGGTATTCCGATTCCAATTTTGTAGGATGTTAAGATAGTTATAGATTCATTTTAGGCTATATCTACTAGTTTGCTGAAGGAGCTATTTTCTAGAAAAGTGTTAAATAAACACTCATAGCTTCTTCTATTAGGACAATTGAATTTATACATGTTATAAGGCATCTAATCTTAGAATATGATTACAAAATTTTGTCACCAATCTATAAATTATAAATGTTATAGAATGATTATTAAAATTATTTTATGACAATAAGTCAGCAATGTTATATTCTAATAATAACAGGATTTGTTAAAGTCAAAGCATATAGACATTAAATTCCTAGTTATTAAAGAAAGATTTCAGAGTAGTTATATATCTATAAAACACATTGAGATAAACTTTATAATTATTGATCTGCTTACTTAAGGTTTACCACCTAAGGTCATTTATAAGCATATTACTCTTATAAGTGTAGAATCACTTAATGATATGTTAGTTTAATAGAAGTTTGTATTTGTTGGTGCTCTTATCTATAGATATGTTTTATGGATATTTCATGGTTATTTACTATAGTATAAAGATTTTATATAGTTATACTCTTATCTTATTTAGTTTGATCTCACTAAGGAATAAAGTAGACTGATTGGAAATAAGTATGTTAAGATCACATTATATGTAATTCTTATACTATGAATTTATGCTTAATCTATATCATTAATTTATTGATATATATAACTATTAATGGATCTAGTTATGATAATTTTATTGTAGGTCACTTTGATGTATACTGATATGATTAATGGATTGGACTAAATAGAGGTCATTCTAGTAATGATAACAATTTTGAGCTCATAAGGTTATATTACAATGTACAATATAAAGTGTTATGTGTGTGTGTATATATGTAGTTCAAGGGAAAGATTATTGGATTTTTTAATGGATATATACATTATATATATGTAAATAAGAATAATAATTGTATATTATTGGCTATTTCAAGATTTGGCCTAAATTAAAGTAATCAAATAAAGTTTAAAGTTAAAAAGGTCTAAATTATCTCTATAAGTATGGGTATTCATGTGTATAGACTTAAAAATCTTATTTTTTTTATCTATAACAGGCAAATTAGGAATAAGAAAAATGAAGAAAATAAATAAAAGGTAATGGTTTCCAAATTATGTGTAAAGGTTTTATTTTCTGATACCTCATTATTAGAAAATAGCAAAAGATTTTTTCAAAAAAATTAATACATACTAATTTAAAAGATAAAAAATCACGAAACCACAATCTTATTAATTTTTATGGATTCAGGTATACTTCTGCATCTAGTAATATATTTTTCTTAATGATTAAATATGAAAGATCCAGGTTTTGATAATAAAATTTATTATTATCATAATTAAAGTTTTACAACAAGTGGGACAAAAAATTCTAACAAAATTTTCAGGGATAACTTTAAAAGCAAGTAATAAAGTCAAAGTAAATCTAGTGAGTGGAGTTTATCATATCAAACTTTTTACTTTCTTTATTATCATTGCTTTAAATTGTGGATTGAAAAGTTATTCTAGTTTAGCCAGAGCTTTTATTAAAAAAAATGAATGTATTTGCTTGCTATTTTTAATGAGTAATCCGAAGTGTCTTACAAAAATGTAAAACAATAATGTTAGATTGCCAACACAATTTGAAATTTCATGCTCACTAGTTCTTATGGCTTTCTAATGTAAGGTTTTGGACTTCAAATGCAAATCTTCATTTGATTTTTCCAAATACATTACCATGATGTATGAAACAACTAATAATAAATAGTAAACATGGAAATAAAAATTTCAAATTAATAATTCTTTAGCTTGTTAATGAAAAAGTAACAATAGGACCAAAAGCAATTTAATTAAGTATTTAAGAGGAATAAAATAGATTATTTAAAACAAAGGGGTTAAAGTTAAGTAATTTATATTTTAGAGGAATTAAAATTGCATTAAGCTTATTAAAATAAGAAGAGGTAATATGTTTTATTACTTATGAACCAAACATTTTTAATGGAATTAAATTTTTTATTTTGCTACTAACCTATAAAAATCTTCCAGCTAAATACCACATACATTAATTGTGTTATTGATATAATAAAAAATTAAAAAAATTACATTAATAACAAATTTTCATATACTTGTCTTATATTGACTTCATAATGCCTTTTTCTAAGATTTACAAATACCATGCATTTATGTAAAAATATTAAATTTAGTTTAAACTATGTACTTCAATTATTCTAGAATAAAATTTTGTAAATTTAGGATTCATTTGGAGCATAATATAAGAGAAGATCGATAATATAGACATATATTATAGTGTCTTAATATCCTCTAGACATGATATTAGCTAATAGGGTAGGGTAAGAATAAAATTTTTCTTTCTTGTTTTATTTCATTCATGAATGATGATATTACAAAAGAAAGTGAGAAGTTATTGGCGAATTGGCAATGACCACCACTTATTGCCTCCTACTTTTATTGAATATTACATGCTGACACTAACTATTGTTAACTATTGTCTGCCAGTATGTATTGCCATTAATTACCATATATTGTCACTTATTGTTGTTAATCATTGCCCATTAACATTGACATTGCTTATCAAAACTCCCTATCATTGACTACAGCTTATTGCCATGCACCGTTGTTGATTATCATTCACTATCACTTATAGTTATTAACTATCACTTGCTACCACTCTCTATTGTTGGCCATCACCTACCATCACATATTATCATTGATCATTACCTATCCATCACTTATCATTGTTATCCATCATCCATCGCTACCTACACTATTTTTTAAAATGTATGAGTTTATAAATAAAATACCATTTAAAGATAATTTTGTCTAAATAAATATTTTTAATAATATTTATGTTATATCCATTTAATAACAAATAATTGATAATGAAACTTTAATTTATTATTTTTTATACAATTATGTATTAAACATCAAATAGTATTGTATCTTAACATTTTGTTATCCTATCTTATACTATCACGTTGACTTATTTTAACTTGTTATATATTATGTTGCCCAAACAAGTCCTTAGTGGATAATAACAAATTAGACAAATCTCCTCCTATTTTTCATTACATGGATTGAACTTTTTTAAATTGTATATTACATTTCAAAGAATCAATTGCATCATTATTGATAATAAGACAAATGATTCATAACTTGATAAATAATAAGTAATTGAAAAGGTGAATTTTTAATTTATAACCACGCTCTTTCTTAGTATTCTTATTACTATTTAAAATGGAACATTTCACCTAACCAATCCAAATGAGGTAAATCCCTACCATATATTATCAATAGAAGTAATTAATGGTCTTTAAAAAGGTGTTTAATTCATAAAATATTTCTCACATTATTTAGAATATTTTAAAGAAATACTATATTTCTACATTTTGTTTAAAATTAAGAAAAAATTACCTATATATATTTTAATCTAATAATCTGTTAAAATATCATCATGAGGATGTGAGTATCTTACATATTTTTTGCAAATGAATGTTTTGGTTACGTAAAAACCTATTTCATCCATCTTTCTAATGTCTTATTACCATTACACTTAGGGGCATTTGGTTTACGGAACGTTTTTTACATTTTCATGTTTGGTTCAAAATTTTAAAAAATTTACTTGGGAATGTAACATTTCCAAGAATATTTTAGAACCCAACTTTCTTCCTAAATATTCTCCTAAGAGGAGGTAGGTATCTTAGATTTCCATCTTACAGAAATATTAATACTAAAGTAAAAATATAATTTTACCCTCATTTTTCTATGCCTTTATTTATTTTAAATTTTTATTTTATTTTTTGATTTTAACTTATATTTCTCATTTTTAATTTTTTATCATAACAAGTATAATTACACCAAGTAACTAAAAAAAGTAATTTTTATATTTCAATTCTAATTTAGTTTGAAATTTTTTTATTTTTATTTTTAACTTATATTTTTATTTTTAATTTTTTCATGATAACAAGGATAGTTTATTAAACAAGTAAAAAAATAAATAAGTAATTTCTAAATTTAAGTTTTATTCAAAAAAATAAAAAAACCTAAGTAAAAAAAATTGTCCAGGTATATTTTTTCTACTGTCTTCCCATCGGATGAAATATTATCAAAGCAAATATCATGAAAAGAAAAAAAACTTAAATTTTTCATGGGAATTCAATAATTTTCAACGGTAATAGTTGCGAGAAAATATTGATTTTTAAGAAATCTAAGCTACTATGTGTAATTTCCTAATAAGGGATTTAGTAAATATATTAGATTAGATATTTTAAATTTAAATTTGTTCTTCGACAGTGTGAAAAAAATTATAAAAAAGTTGGAAAATTATTCACTCTCATGTTCAGCGCACCTATTTGTATCTTGTTTTACTAGGAGGCATATAATTGAAATCATGAAGTATAATTAGTGAAAGGCTCTAATTTCTTTTATATAAAGATCTTTTTAGGCATTTTAAAGTTTATTTATATATTTAATTCTAATATGACTCCTTATCAATATAAAATACTTTATAATATTAATAAATAAAAAATATATATATTTATTTTATATAATTAATTATATAAAAAATTCAAATTTAAATTTTTAAAATTTTTAATTTTTTATATATTAAATTATTAATTATATTTTAATTAAATAAAATTCAAATTATTAATTTATTAAGTCTTTAAAGGTATTTATTCATATATTTGTAATTAAATTTATAATATATTACAATTTATAACAAAAAATTGATAAGGATATTTTTTAAAAAGTAATAAAATTACTAAGAATATAAAGTGTGAATCAAATATGAAAATATAGTATATCTAGGAATGTAAAAAATATTCCTAGATATATATATATATATATATATATATATATATATATATATATATATATATTGAACTAAACATAAGAATCTTATATTATCAACAATCACATATTTAGGAATTACATTTTCAATAATGTACACTTTCCTAAGAATGTAAAATTTCATGAATCAAACACCACTTTAAGGTTAGTTTCACTCATTCACTTCATAGCTGTTGTTAGCTCAATCATTGATAAAATTATATTTAAAAAATTTTCTCCTCTTTTTCCCATTCTCCTAGTTTCTTCAATCAAAGCAACCAAATATAAAAGACATCAAAGAATATAAAACTTGTGCATTGTGACTTTTCTTAAACAAAATAATTTTGTAATTTCTATGTTAATATAAATTTATGATTTTTTTAAGCAACTCTTGTTTGGCATTACTTTGACACTAAATATTGTTAATGAGTTCTTCTATAACTATTGACATTACTTCTTCATTTAAAGAAGTGAAAAATTAGTTTACAAAAAGCACAAAAAAGATTAAAACCATTACTAAAGAAGTAAACGAGCATTTAAAGTCAATGAAAGCTTTTGCTTTTCAAACTTTAGGGATAGTTCCAGAAACACTAAAGGCCAACATAAGAGTTGAAGCTACATTTAAGAAGTCCCATTCATTGTAATCTAAAGGCGTTGTATGAAACCAATCTATTTGATGGCAATATAGAAATTAAAATTGTTTAAGTAAAGGATGACAAAGATATGGATAAGGATTTGCATCATGCTAATTTTGATTTTGATATGGCCTTGTCCAATAATTTGAATTTAAGAGGAGAGAATAAAGATTATCATAAACCCTTATGAAATTCTCTCATTGTTAATTTGCTAGGTAGACATCTTGTTTTTCACCTTGAAATTGCTAACTTTAGAAGTTTTAGAGAAAAAAAAAGACAACAAAATTAAAGTGATTAATATTGGTGATGGTTATTATTTAATCTCCTTTACTCATGAATCAAGTTATAAGTTTGTATTCCAAAAAGGACCATAAATTATTACTAATCACTATCTGGTATAGCAACATCGAAGGTTAGATTTTCATCCAATGAGGACATTAATAAGAAAATGGCAATATAGTTCATAATTGTTTATCTCCTATTAGAATATCACCATTAAATATTATTAAGAAAGTCGCAGTATGGTTTGGGGTTACCAATCTTTCATAGATATACTATAATTAATATTTTTTTTTGTAAGTTAATTATAAATGATGATTTTCCATTAAAGGTAGACTCTAATACATCTATCACCACTAGAGGTATATTTAGAAGAATATGTATCAAGATTGATCTTTAAAAAAGCCTAATTTCAAAAATACTTTTTAAAAGAGAATATTATCCTATTAAATATAAAAGGTTGATGCTTATATGTATCTCATATTGCAAATATGGCTATCATCAAGAAGCTTATGTTAAGAGAATTATACAAAATGATTGTTGTAGCATGGAAAAGAACATTATCCTGCCATTGGTCAAGGTAAAGATGGTATCACCATTCCTAATCCTTACCTTAATGATGTTGTCATGGTGGCATTAATTATAGATAATAATATCATAATTAATTCTAATTATGGTAGTTGGATGACTACTAAAAGGATTTTAAGAAGAAAACAAGACATCCCATCTAAAAATGATTTGTTTAATTAATCAACGGAGTAATAGATAAACTTTTAATAATGCTAATAATGGTATTTCTTCTAATAAGAATGATTCCCATTGTCAGGTTTTTAGCTAATAATGATGATGTTAATGCTCATAATTGCCTTTTGGGTAGTAATAGTAGAGTTGGTTTAAAGTATTTAATAAAGTCAAGGTTGGTAATTACACTAATATGATTTCCAAATAATTTAAAGATCATGATTGGTTTATAAAATCTTTCTTATATTCCTAGAAATATTATAAAAGAATATAAAATTTTTATATTTAGTTTGAATTTTAGAAAAATAATCCTAAGAATATAAACATTCTTGAAAATATTTTTAACCTAATATTCTCTCAAAATGTTTTCACGAGGGAGATGTAGATATCATACATTTCCATGACGTGAGAATGTTTAAATGATATAAAAAGATTGTTTTAATCACCCCATCACTAATTATGATTAATCATCGCCTATTATTGTACATTATTGGTAACTATTGTTGGCTATCACCCATTTTTAGCAACCATTATCGACTGTTACCTACTATCAATAACTATTATTCACCATCACTTACTGTTAGTAACCAGCATTCAACACCACTTATAGCACCTACCAACAACCACCCATTACTAGTGACCATTATTGGCCATTGCTTATTGTTGATAATCATCGTTCACCATTATTTACCACCAATTAACACCATTCATCACTACTTATTATCAATGACCATAACCACTTTTCACTCATCATTAGTAATTGCTAATAATTACCACTTATTACTAATGACCACAGCTAACCACTATTTATCATTACTCATTGCTAGTGACTGCCATTAGCCACTACCCATCTTTGATAACCATGTCCATCATTAGCCACCATTCATTCCTAGTGATCTAAATTAACCACCACTCACTACCCATTATTAGTGAATGCCACCATCACATAGGGGTGTTAATGGGCCGGGCCAGGTTGGGATAGTTAAGTTATCCAACCATATAACCTTTAGGCTTTAGTTTCCAAGCCCATTTTTGCCTAAATCATCCTTGAATCCATTTATTACCGGGCTATGGAGGGTCTACTAGGTACTGATAGGTCGGGTCGGGCTTCACATCATGTGAGAATTTCCATAAGAATTCCAAAAAAACTTTATATCAAGTGTGTGTATATATACATTGAATCAGAAGATACTATCTAAATAAATTAAAAAAAATAAAACAACTTCCATTAACTTAGAACATGCTTTTAAATTAAAGGTTTTATATTTTTTTGAGGAAACATAAAAGCTCTATTATATTAATTTTCATTTGGACTATCACTTTAAACATGAAAAGATCCATATGGAACCAACATTTCCTTTATAAAGAGCTCTACTTCAAGGGGGACTTTCTATTGTAAAAAATTAGAAAAGCTTTCATTTTTTCAAGTGAAAGAAGGAGTAAGGGTTACTAACTTCATTAAATAGCTAAATAAACTCAAATTTAAAAATCTAAAAAATTTGTACTTTGACTTTAGTAAATCCACCAAATTCTCATTAATACCAAATTCATACAAAAGAATTAGAAAGTACTTGTATTTATTTTAGCCTAATCGCAATAAGTTGTAAATAGTAAAACCGTAATGATCCAGCATGGCGAAAAAATTATCAACTATAAAAAAAGGGTCAACTTGAACTTTGCGCAAATTGCGTGAAATTGAACTTTGATTACATTGAGGGAAAAGAAGAGTATAGCCCATTTGTAAAAATTAGAATAACAATTAGCAGATTTATTACAGCAAGAGACACAACCTTAAATTTTGGTTTATAACCCTGTCGTTGTTTTTAGAAACCTAATTAACGATCCAATCACACTTTGGCTTCAGTCTTTTATAAGATTTGTTGTAATTGTTAATTAAGGAAGAAGATGAATAAACCTTAAAATTGTAAAGTGCAAAAGAGTTGGATAAGATGAGAGTGGACAATTGAGAACTAGACTATAGATATAAAAAGTTCCCAGTAGCTTTTCCTCATTGGTGGAGAGGGCTTTAGCTTCATTAGTGTTAAAAGTTTAGCCAGAGAGATAACTGTATGGAAAAGGGGAGGGATAGGATTAGATAGACTGAAAAGGATCAAATGAGGCTATGCTAGGTTTTGCCTTGTAACTTTTGGTTTTTATATTTATAACTAAACGACTTCATATTGTTAAATTAAAATGAAGTTGCATTGGCTTAACATGAGTTTAACAAAACTAGTCCAATGGTAATAAGCGAGTACGAGTTAAAACATGCTTAAAAATTAAAACTCGTGCTCGCTTTTACTAACTTGCTTGTCTTCCTTTTTTTTTTGTTCAAATCAGCCTTCTTAGTTTGACTCGAGCCAGCTTAAATGGCAAAAATTAATTCGGTCTGGACGGGCTGGGCTGGGCTAAGTTTTAAGATTTTGGTCACCTTTACCATCATATATCACTAGTAACTATCATCAGTCATCACATATCATCGATAATTACTTATTTTTAATAAAGATATTTTTAGAAATTAAATAATATTTTAAAAAATATTTAAAATAATTAAAATATAATATTATAAGAATATTTTTAATTAAACCTAATATAAGAATGTCATATTATTTGGAATTAATTGTAATATTAAAATTCTCAAAAATATTTAATTTTGTGAATCAAACACCACCTAATAGGCCTAAGTTAAAAAAAAAGCTACCAACCATTATTAATGTAACACTCAAGGTATTTTTTACCTTATATTTAAAATTCTTTATTTTTAGGCTTTGAAATATTTATTTTTAATAACTATTTAAATCAAATGTCCTAATTAAAAAAATTTTCAATCAATAAATTAATTATTTAAATATTTTCTATTTTACCTTATGTTAAATTTTGTAAATATCTAGAATTTTACTCGATAATATTAAAACTTTTTTACTTAGTTAATGCTTTATTTTGAATTTAAATTGTATGATTCTCACAAAACTTATAAAACTTTAAGATATTTATTTTTAATACTTTGGAGTTTCTTAATTTATTGTGGAAGACAAGGAATGGGTTTTTCAAAAAAATGTCATGCCTTTATTGTATCATTTCATTTTTCCTTTCATTCCTTTCTATTTTATATAAAATTGATGGTTAGGATTCGATTTAAAGTGGGGTTTAGGTTGCAATTATTTTATATCAACTAATCCTTTATTGATTTTAAATGAGATCAATATTCTTTTATTTTATATTTTCCTCTCTTTCTTACCAAATCCCCTTTCTTTGTTACCAAAGCCTTTACCTTCTTCCTCTTCCATCCTTTTTCGCCTAAAGCTATTGGGGATGATTGTGCTATTACCATCCAGCCTTTTCCTAGTCATTAGTAGATATGAGCAATGCATGAAGTAGTAGAATTATAGTTAAGCATGGTAAAGAAGGGAGCTTATATCTTTTTTAATTTTTAATAAATTTGTAGCTCTCTGGCACTGGTGAGCTGTTGATGGCTTTTAGGAAAAAAGGTAAACTGTGTGAGATACTTAAATCCTAATTTTTTTTAGTAACTAAGTTCAAATCAAGAAAACTCTTATTAATAGACATATAATATTTTTTATCATGACTCTAACCTGATTATGATTAGTAACCCATTTCCAGTTTCCACCAACCTATTTCCAATTATCTAGATTAGTCTTGATTAATAAATAACATGCATATATAAAAGAAATTTGTAGTTTAAAAAGAAAATATTCATTAAGATTTTTGTAAAAAATGAAGAAATTAGGTATGTTTATAGTCCTCCCAAAATAAGGATAAGTAAGTCTAATTAATTGCGAGGAATCAATTCAAATATCTCCTCTACCTAAATTTATAATAAAATAAGACCCAAAATATATTATGTATAAGAATTTATGTGACCATACTACCATTAATGAGCTTTCATGGAATCTAACTTTAAGGAGATAGATGTGAAAGCTTAACTTGGGAATCTATAAAATAAATCATGGAAAAGTGAATTTGGAATTCAGTGAGTGAATAATCTAATATAAGATTAATAAATAATAATAACTTACTTATCAAACTATCTTTCTTTAACAAATCACATCACATTTAAGCATATCAATAACTAAGAGCTAATAATAATAAAATTAACATATAATCATTTCATTTTTTTAATATATCATATAAGAATACTTATGACTAACTATACTTAAAGTCATATCTCATTTGGAACAATGAATAATAAATAAAATACATTCATCCACCTTTTGTTTCCTAAGAAAACTTTATACCTTCCATAAGCTTTTCATCCCCATTCTTCTAAGGTCTACTTTATACCATTCATAAGTACGTCACTGGAAAATTTTCATCTAGCATTTATAACATCACCCCCATCATATTTCCTATCTTTATCGCCACTTATGGCATGATTCATAATATAATTTTAGATACTAGTGCTCAAGCTCTATTCAATATAGTCATAATTCAATTTTAATGTACATCACAATACTTATCAGCATCATTATACCCTTTTATATGGCTATAAGCATTCACATATATCATAATAATTAATTCATAAAACATTTCTCAATACATCTCATCTCATAAATAATGTAATAATTTTATTACAACATATATTATATCATAGAACTTCTACTTTCTTATGTCATTATTAACCAAGTCATGCATTCATCTTATAATTATTATAAACCATTCTATCTTTAATGTTTAGTGACCAAATACTCATGTTAGGCTATTATAAGTCTTAAAAACATAAAATAGATTAGGTATGAGTTGCTATATGGTCACTGTGATTGTGACCCTTTGGTGATATTTTATAGATAATTAAAAAAATATAAATATATTATTCATAAAACTTATTTCACCAAAAAAACTCAATTAACTTTTCGTAGACTAGTCATTTGTCCAAATCGGCTAAGTTTTAAAAGCATTATGCCTTTTTAAAGATAGACACAAAAAGTTTATTTTTTAAAAATACTAAGCTTATGACCTCTATTAATTATTTTGATGATATCTCAATATATATATATATATATATATAAGATATTGATTTAAAACTAATTCCATTTCAAAGTAGACTAAACTACCTTTAAAATTATAGGTAATAATAAACGTAAAATGAAGGAGTTATACCTTTTCAAAGTTACTAAGAAATTTTAGGCTTAGCGAATCAATTGACTAATTGATTCATCCATCTTGAAAATTGCCTTTGGACTTTCAAAATTGATTAATCACTTGATTCTGAATCCTAGTTTTACTTTTGGACCCTCAAAATCGATTAACCGTTTGATTTATCTATGAGAAGATCAATTTTCTATGAAAAATTCATAATTCATTTGACTCTAAATACCTTCTAAACACATATATTACGTACTAAACTTTAATATAATCATTAATATATTTATCTAACATATCATATCACTTCTCTCTATTATTTATTATTTTCACTATATCAAAATAATACAAATACAAGTAAAATCATAAAATAACTAATATTCCACCAATATCATCATGTAACCATAAAATTTATAATTTAGCTAAATTATCCACTCACTTTGTATAGAAGAGGATGTTAAGAAGTAAGTTTAAAGATCTTTCAACCTTAATCGTGTCAAAATTCAAAGGTTTTAGAGTTAAGATTTTAAATACCTAACAAAACTAAATAAATTTCAAATTTCTTTATCAACTAAAAGAAATAGGAAAGATTCTTGATAAAAATAATATTTTTGTCTTAAATAGATAAAAATCAAGAAGAATAAAGACTCTTTTTGCTAAATTAATAGGTTAGTGAAAGAAATTCTTAGAGAAAGGTACGAGAATTAGAGAGATGAAGAAAAATAATGGAAATTGAGGTTTAGGAAGCTAAAATAAGAGAAATAGGGCTCCAAGGACATTTTTGAAAAATTACTTTTACATCTCCTTCATATTTATATACTTACTTACATCAATACAAAACTTTATATTTCATGATTTTATTAAGTTTTCCTTACTAAGTTTTCACCAAATTCATATTCTTATATTTTTAATTTGATTAGCCTTATTCCATATTTCAAGATTCCTAACTTAATCAAATTTATTGGTTACTTTATTTATTCTTTCTCATAAAATAATTTCTAATTTACTAATAATTTAAAAAGGTGTAACATTTTTACTAAATAGAAGTTAGAAACTTAAGAAATTGATGCTTAGGATTATTTGAATAACTTAATTAGAACTTAAATTAAAAATCTTTAAAGGAAAATAAACTTTTTAGTTTCATTAAAGTATGATGTTATGATAAATAAATGACATAATTAACCCAAAAATATAATGCGGAACATACGTACTGGATTTTTGCTTTTCGAATCCTGATGCTGCATTCCACCACACGGATGTCAAGAATTACCTTATGTACTGGAATTCCTGGCCTCTTTCCACATCAATTGCACCAAAACCAGAAAAGAACTACACACTTTCTTGTAGAAAGAAACAGAAGATGAATAACTCTCTAATTGAATATTTTTTGCTCTCTTGAGAGAAAAAAAATTGAATGTCTTGTATATTCTTTTTCTGATGGTTTCTCATTGTTAACTTCTTTAGGAGGGAGTGAGAGGTTATTTCTTTCTCCATATCTCCCACTCCTCAGTCAGTTACAAAAAAATGACTTTTGTTTTGAATTTAAATTTTAAATAATAAATTAAATATTTATCTGAAACTATGATAAATGTGGATCACCCATAATAGGTGTCCCCACATTTATCATCTCCCACTCACTTATAATGGGATAAGCCACATCATATAATCTTTTTCTCTTTCTATGATTTTCATACTCGGTGTATTGTCGTGACCGTGTGGGCATGATGTCATCTTTGGCTAGTTTTATACTAGAAATTCTTATATAGAATCAGCACAAGATAACTCATGCTTTTCATTATTTATATTATGCCTCAGATGCCCTAAATTTCCTATATACACTTTTCATTTGCAAATATGATCCCTCACGAGGTTTACCATAAGCTCATATTGCAATCCATATATGCATAACGTCCATACTTATGATGTTATTAAAATTAACTTCATAACGGACATGTCTCAGACACTAACATAATTGTGTATATGTTGGAAAATCTTCTTTTCGCCCGTATATCACTTTGATTTGAAATAACTATTTTCCTAATATTTTATACTTTAGACTGTAGATATTATGATCATAGAATGTATACTAAAGTAGAGAACACTATATCATTTCTCTATGATATCGTCAAAGTTAAAGGGTATATTTGAAAAGAATATTTCTTTTCTAGAACTCACATAGCAATGAACCATGGATCTTTCACTTGCTTCCTGTTTGCGGTTCCTTTTTGCACATGTGGTATGAATCACATGTTATGGTGTTTTCCTTTTAGCATAAAGGCGTATGTCAATTATTAGTAATACTGTACAGACTTAGTTCAGGCAAACACAGTACCTAACTTGAATTCTTCCACATCATTTGACTCTTTATGACGTCAATATGTGAAGAACTCATTATTTGGCTACAGGTATTGTGGAAGGTGGGAGATTCCACAATTCGATCCATATTTGTATTTCGAATATCATCTCAACTTTACTTTGTTGAGGTGACATATTTGATTTTTGTGTTACTTTTCTACAAAAAACATAGCATTTCTCATAGTTACGTTGGTGAACACATGTTTCATCTCTGTCGCGCTCCTTTTGAGCGTCAGAGGTAGTTGTTCGTGTGAGAGAACCAACCTTTTCAACCTGTACAATATACTCAACATTTGTATACTCATACACATATAATAACACTTATAATTGAATGAAAGACATATTTTTTTCATTCCAATTTGGGAAATGTTTGATTACATTCTACGCATACTAAGAGACTTTACATGCTTAATATATACATTTCTAGGTATAGCCTTAGTAAAAGGATTTGCTATCATCTTTTGTTTAGAAATGTGTTGGATGGTGACCTTTTTCTGTGCTATTGCATCTCTCACAAAGTGATACTTTATGTCTATGTGCTTAGTTTTGCTATGGTACTTTGGATCCTTTATGTAGGCGATGACTGCCCAACTATCACAATATATCAGGATGAAATTTAAATTCTCAACACAAATCCCTAGATATTTAAAAAATCTTTTCAGTCATATTACCTCTTGTACCGCTGTAGAACATGCCACAAACTTTGTTTCCATTGTTAACAATGTAATGCATGTCTATTTCTTGCTACACCATGATATGACACCATTATTTAGCAAGAACAAGTAGCCTAATGTGGATTTTCTCTCGTCTAGGTCTCCTGCCCAATCCGCATTAGAATATCTAATTAAGCATAATTCGTCTCCTTGATAGCATAGCATAGTCGATGGTACCTTTTAAATATCTTAATATTCTCTTGAAAGCTTTCCAATGTTTCTGTCCGAGGTTTAACCGGTATCTGCTTACGAGTCCGACCACATAACAAATATTCGGTCTTGCAAACATCATTGCATACATTAGACTTCCTACCGCACTAGAATAAAGAACTCTGTCCATTTTGATTTCTTTTCAAACTTATTTTGAGGGCACATTTCTTGACTTAACGATTCACTCTTATTTACAGGGGTATCCATGGGTTTACAATTTTTCATATTGAATTTCTCAAGAATTCTCTATATATAATTTTCTTAGGAAAGAGAAACAAGTTTCTTAGAGCGATCCTTAAAGATTTTGACTCCAAGAATGTCATTTGCTTCACCCATGTCTTTCATCTCAAAATTTGAGAATAGTTATTCCTTAATGACTATAATTGAATTCATGTTATTCCCAGCCAATAGTATATCATCCACATAAAGGGATAATATTACAAGATTTTCTTCATGTCGCCTAATATAAACACAATGGTTTTCCTCAATCATTTGAAGTTATATAAGGTTATCACTCGATGAAACCTCAAATACCATTGTCTGGATGATTGTTTAAGTCTGTAAATGGATCTTTAGAGTCTACAAACTTTCTTTTCTTCTCCTTTTTATATGAAACCTACTGGTTGTTCTATGTAGATTTCTTCATCCAGTTCTTCATTAAGAAAAGTAGTTTTTACATCCATTTGATGTAATTCTAAATCTAAGTGTGCTACTATGGTTAGGAGTAATCTAATTGAATTAAAATAAACAACAAGTGAGAATATTTTCTCATAGTCTATTCGTTCTTGTTATGTATACCTTTTTGTAACTAGTCGAGTTTTATATCTCTTAATTGATCTATCTACCTTTCTCTTAATTTTGAGAACCCACTTGTTCCTTATTACCTTTTGGCTAGACGGTAGGTCAACTAATTTCCAAACTTAGTTTGTTTTCATTAAGTCTATCATTTCCTTAATCATTTTCTTCCATTGTTCCTTAGTAGGAGAACTTAGAGTCTCTTGAACTATTTTTTGCTCTTCTTCATCTTAAGGAGTGACCATAAGAGCTGATCCTTCAATCGAAAAACATCTTTTAGGTACACTTCCTCTCTTACTTTTTTGTAGTGGGGTTTCCTGTACCATATCTTCTCTAAATACAAGATTTTCACTATCGCTCGCTCAAAGCTCCCACTCAGATCGGCAGGGATTCTTTAAGAGATCCCACTTGGATAAGATAGATAAGATTCAATATTACTATCCATTTGATTTTGTAACTTATAAAAGGATACAGTTCGATCAATTTCTCCTCTACTAGAAAATTCAATTTCCAAAAATGTGGTATCTCTTGATTCAAGTTCTGTTATTGTTCCATCCTCATTTTCACCAATGAAAATGTATCCTTTAAACAATTCTGAATATCTTATAAAGATACATTTCTTCCTTCTTGGACCTAATTTTCCATATTTATGGGAAGCATCATGAATATACTGCAGTAGACCCTTGCGGCTTGAGAATAATCAAATTAAGTTTGCATTTTTGTCCATAATTCATAGAGAGTGGATGTAATAGACTTTAAGGGCATACGATTAAATATAAAAGTAGCTGTCAAGATGGCATCTCCCCAATATAAAAATCGTAGATTTGCTTATGCCATCATTGATCTAACCATGTCTAGAAGAGTCCCATTTATTCTTTCAGCTACTCCATTTTGTTGTGGAGTTCCAGGGATTGTTAATTGTCTTATTATCCCTTTCTCTTCACAGAGCTCTTTGAATTGTTCGGATAAATATTCACGTCCACGATCAGTTCTTAGTGCTTTAACTTTCTTATCTATTTGAATCTTGACTTCATTTAAGTAACATTTGAAACACTCTAGTGCCTCTGACTTATATGAAATCAAATAGATATGACCGTATCGTGAGTAATCATCAATGAAATTAATAAAGTACCAAGCTCCGTGTCTTGTCCTCACACTTAAAGGACCACATATATCGGAGTGAACTAATTTTAATGGAGTTTCTACCCTAATTGATTTTCCAAATGATTTTTTAGTTGCTTTACCAGCTAGACAATATTCGCACAAGGACATTTCCAATTTTAAAATTGGACCTAACAATCCTTCTTTTGCTAGTTTAATCATTTCATTTTGATTTATATGTCTTAATCTAGCATGTCAAGTGTCCATTTCAATGTTTAAATTTGAAGTGGAAGCAGTAAAGTAATCGAAAGCAATGTTGTTAATAACATCCAAAATGACAAATCCATTGGAAATAAAACCAGAAACATAAAATACATCATCTTTTAAAATGTCTGCTATATTATCTTGAAAGTTAATTGAAAAACTATAATTAAGTAGGGAACAAATGAAAACTAAATTTCATCGAATGTCAGGTGTATAAAGTACATCATGTAGGATTAAAGTTTTTCCTCCACACAAATCCAATTTGCATGTTTCAATACCCTTGACTTCAATCCTCACATTGTTTCCTACATAAAGCCACTTGCTTTGGCTTAACAAATGATGATACTCTATGTATGATCCTCGATCCTTACTCACATGGTTCGTGGCACCTGAATCCAAAATCCACAAAGGATGAGATTCTGTTAGAAAAATAGTACTAGAAACATATGAAAAATGTTTGAAATAGGTATCCACTAATACCTTGTTCTATTCATTTTGTTGAGTGCAATCTCGAGTAAAATAGCCCAATCTTTGACAGGCATAACATTTGATCTTCTTGAGATCAAAGTTCTTTACCTTATGCTTTCCTTTCTTCTTTTTGAAGGTTTTCTTACCCTGAGAATTAGGTCCAATTTTTTTCTTCTAGAACTTTTTGCCTTTCTTAAATTTAGGCTTAGAACTAGAGGGACTTGTTCCCTCAACCATATACACTTGTCCAGAGGATCTATAAGCCCCTAAACGTTCATCCTCAAGTTCTAAATGTCTTGCCACATCATCAATGGTTATTATGCTTTCATTGTGAGTTAAGTTGACCTTCATGTGTTCTCAACTTCTAAGGAGTGATATAATCACTGCTTGCACTTACTGCTCATCAGAAAGTGCATGACCTGCTGCTTTCAGCTCACGAATCATATTTGACATTTCTCGTAAATATTATTTCATCGATGTATTAGCTCAAAGTTTGTATGTGCCAAATTTGATTGTGAGTCTTCTTAATTTAGTGGCAGAAGTACCACCAAAATTTTCTTTCAGGGCAATCTACATTCCCTAAGTAGTTGGGTAATTCTCACATTCACACATAAGGTCATCTGCCATCGCACTTAAAAGTGTGATGCGAGCAATGCTGTTCTTTTTCTTCCAAATAGCATATGCCTCAGCATCTCTTCTATGCTGAGCTGTGTTCCCAGTTTCAGATTCTAACATGACATTGTTTAGGACTTTTAGAGTGTCTTGCTCTTCTAAGATGTATGATATTTTCCAATGCCAAATGTCCCAGTTGTCCCCATTCAACTTATCACCTTTGTTCAATTTAGCAATTATGTTTTTGTTGGCCATTCTGTTAAACATATAAACATTTCCTATGAGTATACAATGTCGTTATTTGCATAGTTCTCGCATAGAACAATAATGACACTACTTAATTCATGGTCGGGAGTTTACGTTTGTCATACCCCTATCGCATGTTTGCCTAAATACTATAATTATTTCTTATCGAGATCGCTCTCATACAAATAGAACACTTTGTGTTGCTCTTATTATAAAAAATATAATACAAGAGCTCCCACTCAAATATAGGATATTGTAAAAATAAATGCATATCAAATAAATAATATTTGATCATCCACCAATAATAATAAGAGTTCAATAAACATTCAACAATGTTCTCAAAGTAATCTCATAAAAAATAAGAGAAATGAAATACATCAAAATAAAGCATTTAAGGCTAGTGATTCTATTCTAGTTTTCTATTCTGGTTTCAATGTCTTCATTTCATCAAATTTGTGGAACAGATTTGGTAGATTCTTGGAATGGGCTGGGCCAAAGTTGTGTATATTCAAAGCTTTAAGAAGACCCTTTAAGTGTAGCCCCTTTTCTAGAGAGCTATATCCAAAATGACTTGTACTCTTCATGTTTAGAATTGTGACATTAGGATAGATTTTCTCCAATTGTTTTTGGCTTATTATCTCAATTCTTCCATACATCTTTCTAGGTCAAGGTATTTGACGATTCCCAGTAAGTAGTCTTTGCATTTCCATAGGGTTTTTTTGATTGGAGTCCAGAAATCATCATCTGGAATAATATTCATCAAGGTATGAAACCAAGGTGATTTAGGAACACTTTTCCTCTACGGGTGATATTCTTTTTCAGAAGTTTGACTTCAAACAAGAAGTCCGTTATCGGTGTCTTGTTACGTGCAGTTCTTTTGTACAAGGTGTGTATAAATTCTTTTAGGTCTCCCGGAGTGTCAACTCAGTCTGATTCTCTAGGTTTTTCTCCTACCACACTCTCCACAAGCCCATATGGATCATATTATTCTCTGAACCACTGTTCCATTTTTGTTCCAAAAAATAAACATAAAAATATGATCAAAATAGAGTATTTTTGCCATATTTTAAGTCAAAATAGTGTCACAAAAGTCTAAAAAATGTACAAAAAATACATTATTATGTAGATCTCAATTTTAAAAAAAATTAAAGACTAATTTTTCTTCCAAAGGATGACGCACGTGCCCCCATGCGCCACTGCAAGCGGCTATTCCAAGAAATTTCTAGAAAAATGGAAAAATGGCCTTCTCACGCGCGGCAACGGCGTGTGTAACGCACCCACCACCTTGCCAACATTTTTTGGTAATCAAAAACTTCCAGAAATGAAGGAATTTTTTTTCTAGTTTTATAAAAATGTGACACGTGGCAAATGGACTTGGGGTGGGCCCCACTCACCACTTTCGAGAGTGGGAATTTTTTTTTTTGAAAAACACCTAAAATGATGTGTCATTTTTCACTCATCCGAAATGACGTGTCATTTGAGTTTGGGTTGGACATCAAAATGAAGTGTCATTCATGTCGTCTTCAACCTATGACCAGGTCAATTGGGTCGGATTCGACCCGGTTCGCAACCCAAATGGGTCTGTTCAACCCAGAAATTTGTTTTGGCCATAACTTTTGATCCGGGAGTCCGTTTTGGGTGATTCAAAAGCTGTTTTTCTCAGAATTTTATGTTCTACAAATCTAGGCTAATTTTATGGCCTAAAAAATTAATTTTTCATAGGACCCAGTATTTGAAATATTACAAATTTTATAGAGTTTTAGGTGTTTTGATTAATCTTTGATGTTCGAGGATGTTTTATAGAAGTTTTATATGTAGCAATTAACATTAAATTCATCCTTAACAGTATCATTCTAGAAATAACATAATTATACAACAAAAAATTCATATCTTTGGCCAAATTATTTCATCATAAGAATTAAAATTAGTAAGAAAATGAAAAATTACCAATTAAATACATGGTAAGTGGGAAAGCATTTAACTCAGAATATCTCATACAATTCATCTCATATATCTAATTCATTAATGCATCTCATACATCTCATACTTGTATTCAATTGCATTAAATACATTTGGGAGATACAGACATTAGTTTCTAACCAGCCTCTGATACTAATGTTGGGATAAATAAATGACATAATTAACCCAAAAATATAATGCAAAATATACATACTGGATTTTTGCTTTTGGGATCCTGATACTGCACTCCACCACACGGATGTCAAGAATCACCTTCTGTACTAGAATTCCTAGCCTCTTTCCATAACAATTGCATCAAAACCAGAAAAGAACCACATATTTTCTTGTGGAAAGAAGAAGAAAATGAAGAACTCTCTGATTGAATATTTTTAGCTCTCTTAAGAGAAAAAAATTGAATGTCTCATATATTCTTTTTCTGATGATTTCTCACTATTAACTTCTTCAGGAGGGAGTGGGAGGTTATTTCTCTCTCCATATCTCCCACTCCTTAGTCAGTTACCAAAAAATTGACTTTTATTTTGAATTCAAATTTTAAATAATAAATTAAATATTTATCTAAAACTATGATAAATATAGATCACCCATAATGGGTATCCCCGCATTCATCATATGATATATTCT
Source organism: Sindora glabra (assembly GCA_020226215.1). Taxonomy (NCBI): domain Eukaryota; kingdom Viridiplantae; phylum Streptophyta; class Magnoliopsida; order Fabales; family Fabaceae; genus Sindora; species Sindora glabra. Next base: position 65,980,790 of record CM035231.1, read on the forward strand.
TATAAATTGTTGAGTTGTCTAAAGGGAAATTCTTAAAGAAGATTAGCATTTAAGGTGAGTATATATGTTATTCCAACTTAAGATTTTATTTGATCTTTATGTTTCCTTTTATCATATATATAGCTCAGATGTTTATATTTATATGTGACCCTATAAATATAGCTATAAAATCTTGATATGGATATGCATAAGAAGTTATAGTTTTGTTTATCTGTAGTTATTTAATTTATGATGATATTTAATTGTATAATTTATAGGTTAAACTTTAATTTTGTAATGATATCTTTGTGACTATGCAGTAAAGGCATAACATTATTGTTGGATTGTGATTTATTGTAATGATATATATAATTATTTAGTTCTATTTATAATTTTTATTATTTATGACTTATACCATAATATAACATGTATATTATTGTATGCATAAAGGGTCAATATTTTATACATATATAATGTTATTTGGGTCATGAGATATATAATTCAATGTATATACTAATGTTTAAATGTTGATATAAGTATAGTTGCTTTAAACATTTATAAATAGTATAGTTATCAATTAGTATATATGAGAATAAACCATTATTGAT